>KN882267.1:0-52315 GCA_000934455.1 Apostichopus parvimensis
AGGGAATCGTACAGTGTTTTAGGTGTATGCGATGGTACAAAATACCAAATTGTATGAAGTATTCCAATAATCTTTAAGTTTTGGACTGTTAATATTATACTTCCAGGTGAGATTTGAGTTAATATGTATACCTAACAATTTAACTTTTCCAACAAAAGTAATATCACCATTATCAATAAATACGTTAACTGTATCAACCTTTCGTTGTACAGGACGAAATACTATACAATTTGTTTTGCTTACATTTAAAGAAAAGTTATTTGCTTTAAACCACTTAGATACAGAATATCGTTTAGAGTTAACGACACGAGCAGCACAATGAATATAACTGTGCTTAAAAAGAACACTGTGTCGTCTGCAAAGAGTGTAAAGTTAAGTATATGAGAACAGTTACACAAGTCATTTATGTAGATTAGAAAAAGTAGTGGCTTAAGTACAGCACCATGTGGGACGCCTTACTGTACTGGTATTACAAGTTTGATCAGTAATGCGTACAACCTGTTCTTTTTTTATAATGATAGCTTTCAAACCAATCATATGCAACCCCACGGATTCCATAATGGCAATGTTGTTTAGTGAGATGTAATGGTTGACAGTGTCGAATGCTTTAGAAAGATCTTGAAACACACCAAGAGTAAATTCATTGTTATTGAAGCCATTATCGATGTATTGTACTATATATATATATCTGCTGTCACCATATGAGTGGAAAGATTTCCACGAAAACCAAACTGACGTGATGAAATGATATCATTCTGGTATAGGAAGTCTGTGAGTTTCTTATACATTCTCGAGAACTTCAGAAATTGTTGGTCGGTAGTTTGAAAGCACCGAGGGATCACCAGTTTTGAAAATAAGCGTCATTCTAGCAACGTTCATAATACAAGGAACAAAACCACTAGAAAGAGAAAGGTTGAAAATATATGTGAGCGGTTCAAGAAGATTTTTGCAAGTACAAGTATATTAACAGTTAAACCGTTAGTTCCAGCCACTGAACTTTTTTTTCAAATTCTTAATGATTGAAGATATTTCCGTACTGTTAGTTGGAGAAATAAATATAGTATTATGATGAGAGTTTTAAGAAACTATTGATACCGACATTACTTTCTTCAATGTGCCCGGCTCAGTTCAGACTGATACTAGAAAATTAGCAATTATCAACCATTATATCTGAATTCAATTCTTTACTCTTGTGATTTGTTCTAAAATGCATCTTTCCGGTCGAATTGCTACGACCAATTATTTCATATATAGTTCTCCAGGTGTCCTTCTGATTATTTTTATTTTCATTGAGCAAATTGCTATAGTAACATAGTTTTGAGAGCCTAATAGTAGAAGTGAGGATATTTTTGTAATTGACGTAGTTGAACTTATTTCGAAGAGACCTGTTTTGGAAGTACAATTTGTAAAAGTATTTTCTTAGTGGCAATTGATTTAATAATTCCATTGGTAATTCAAGGATGCGCTTGCGTGGACCATTGACGCCAGTACGTTTAATGGGACAATGTTTGTTGTAGATCTCATTTATTACACAAACAAAGAAATTACAAGCATCATTTACATCTGTGTTTGTGTACAGTTGATGCCATTTGAAGTCGTTGAACTCAGAGGAAAATCTATTGTAATTACCCCTCGACGTATCTCATTTCATGACAAAGCTGGTAGTACCGCGTGAGCAATTTGAAGAATTAAACGCAGCTGAGCATATAATAGGTAAATGGTCACTTATATCAGACACAAGACAGCCAGAAAAAGTGAAGACATTGACGTTATTACAGAAAAATAATCAATTAAAGTTTAGGATGAATCAGTAATCCTGGTAGGTTGTGTGATAAGCGGTATGAATGAATGAATTAAATGAATGTACATAATATCTATGTAAGTGGAAACATTACAACTAGAGTCATACTTGAGGAGGTCAATATTAAAATCACCGAGAAGCAAGCATGATTTCTTACCCAGGTTAATGGCATTTAGCAGATTAGACATCTCATCAATAAAATTAATCATGACACCATCAGGCGGTTGATAAATAACACCAATTATAACGTTGTAGTCTTGGTGTATAGCTTCAATAAACAATAACTCAAAAGTACTGCAAATTAAGATCAGACCTTGTTTAATACTGAACATCACTACGAATGTAAAAACCAACTCCACCACCGCGTTTACCAGTTCTATTAACATGTATGAAGTTATAGTTATCCACCTGTAACATATTAAGAGGGATGTTTACTTGAATCCAAGTCCCAGAAACGGCAATTATTGAGAATCTAGAGTCTAATTCTTCAGTGATGAGGTTTCGAATATTATGATGATTTTTCCATAAACTTCGAGCATTGATATGCATAAACGATTTATCATTTCTACTTATCTTTGTAAGTAAGGTATTATCATTGAAGTAATTACACGGCAATATGTTACCATCTATGTTACTATATAATGAACAGGAAGCAAAAGTTCGAACCGAATATGGGGATACAGAAAGTTTCAACATCGGCAAGTAGATAGAATATGACGATGCTTTCCGCTTTGATTATTCCCTATACGGTGAACATTTTCTATAGTTACATCATTCATGCTGAAGAAGTTGCTGTTTGACTTCACCGATTCCACCAACTCTTAAGTTGAAGCTTCTTGAATAACGCTCTACCTTTAGTTGGGCTCCTGAGATTGACTTCAGGCTATCCTCGTTTCGCCTTTACAATGCTCTATGTCAATAAGGAATGCATCCATATCTTTCCTCAGCTTGTCTGCTTCGGCATCCATTTTGGTTTTATTTTCTTTGATATCGACTGTAGAGCTCAAAAAGCTTGTACTTTGGTCTAGATCCCTTTGCGTTTTTTTCCCCAAAGAAGTTAATCTTTCTTTTAATTCTTGCTGGTTAGAAAGTATAGCGTCTACTTTATCATTGACTTTCCGGAATGCTTTGACCATTGAATCGTGAAGTTCTCGTATGTGTGAATCCGGTGTAGTATGTATGTCTGAATAGGTTCTGTTACGTAGCATTGGAGGCATGCAGTCGGAGGTTGGCCTAAGCTTCGTAAGCTGAGGTGATTAATTTTTCGCCAGCTCTTTTGCTTCCTTTTTTGATGCCATGTATCTTCTGGTGATTTAAGTTTTCAAGAAGCCGCTGTATTAAGTTAAGAAAAAGTGGTAGCCACAGTATCTGAAAAATCTGACTTTTCTGAGAGCCGAAGTTTCAGCACAGTTACAATGCAAACAGCATAGTGTAGGAATCACTTTTTGAAGCGTCTGGTAGAGAATACAGAATATGGATCTTGTCCGGATAAGGTTGTATGTTAAAATTAATAAAGGTTAAAGGACGAAGCCAAAATATACCACCCCAATCACCCAAAACAAAATATTACAAACTGCTTTCTGGTTAGCTTGATCCCTTCTCTTTATATCGATTTAATATTAAACGAAAACGAACGAACAAAGCTCAATCAATATATAAATCATTCAGCCGTCATGTTTAAAAATAAATATAGGGAATCCTTGAACCAGTGCCATTGGCGAATATATCAACGCGTAGGCATATATGCAATGGAACCTAGCACCACGGGAGGGTCGTGGGTTGGAACCTTTACCCGTAAAAGTAAGACGGAACCAGGAGAAATCCACGGTTTTTCCATCTGAAATTGCAAAATAGTCCAAAATGAAAGCCGCCTGGCGTGAAGGGTCAGTTTTGCGCCATTCATCGTTTCCCCATGTCCATATGTGGCGGTCTTCATAACTTGTCCTAAGTAATTGAGCGTGTGAAGCAAGAACAACTACCTTCCAAGTGAGGAATTTAAACATGGATAATACTTACAGGATAGCAACAAGGAACCGTAAGAGTAAAATAAGACTATTAAGTACGATTTCATGACTCGGGATGAAAAATCGTAATAACAGTTTAAGGAAGCAGTAGGAAAGATTACTTGAAAGAAACGTTTGGTTCTTGACTTCTTCTATGTATTTATTTGCAGGTTCGCATTTGTATAACACTTTCTAAATGCTCGACATACCGTGTACACACTGTCCTCTAGCGATTAAAATAACATGTACTTTTAGAGAAGTCCCTGCGAATCAGGTTCCAAAGCCATATACTTTTTACACAATCATGTATAACTTGTTTTGCAGTAAACTTGAACAGGTACCTTCCCTGAGTCCTTCTTGTACATGTATTTCCTTAATACTTGCTAAATGGTATAACGCGCTGAATTGAGAATGTAAAGAAGCGTTAATATATATTAATATAATAAAAATATTGACCAGCAGTTATTTTTACGACGCTTAAGCGACCACAAATATGGGACAAACCCGCAAGCGCTTATGGATTACAACTGACACGTCGGGTGGCTTCCAATTCAACATTTTAAACTCAAATTAAGAATCAGTTCAATTTGGACAGTAATTTCAGATGGGAAATGGATGAAAAACCCACCTTACTATGACCCAGCCGGGAATCGAACCTCCCTATTGCTAAGTCTCATTGCGTCAAATGCCACCGCCTTTATTCACTCGGCCACAACACCAGTTTACCATTTGATCCAAAATGGAAATCAAAGCATTATGTAAATTGGTGTACATATGCACTTAATTGTAAGTAGGTACATCCGATACTGCGTAAACCACAAAGTCCCTTGCAAATTTGGAGAATTTGTAGGAGTTATTCAGCTACATTTTCATCTGGGTATGTGTGCAGTGAATTTGCAGTTTGCACAACAAAGACGCCGCGCTTCGTCAACATTTGCGATAGGCATGAATTGTTTCCTTCCCCCATCGGCCTAAACTATCGTTTGAAATGTTACCATTGAATTTTTTAGTTACTCACAGACGTTAATTGTTTGGTCCTCTCAGTAGGTCTTCAAGTTTTGTTTGAATCAAAAGTCATTTGGGAAGTGTTAAAAATACATTTAATAATTACATAAAATATAGTGTGAAATTGGTTGCCAATCTTTGTCTTGTAAAGGTACAGGGATTTTTTTCAAGTGTAGATGCTGATACATGAATCGTTTAGGTATTCATACATGAGTCTTCTCAAGTCTCCCAAGGAAACTTTGTCGCAAACGCATCGTTTTCAGTATCGGATGGTATTACACATTAATACAATAAACTGTATAAGATGTGTTGTACATTGCAAGGGTTTGTTGCATAATTATTGTAAATCTATCTCATTCATGTTTTTAATCAATACTACTTTTGATACTTAATAAAGGAGATTTGTTAATTATGTCTGTGAAATGTTCATTGATTGCTTGATTGATTGATTAACTGACTGACTGATTGATTTTCCTTTTGGTATACCTTTTATTACTCTGTATGTATGTTATATTTGTATTTCCTTGTACTACTATGTGTGTATCTCATATGTTTACTTCTTTTAGTTCCACTCGCAAACGCGTGTAGGGAGTTGTAAACGTCATCAGTTTGACTGGACTCCATATAATATCTGAACTCATTTCATGAGGTTGAGAGGTAAACCTTAGTTGTGTACATCCTAAGAAGGCCGGATGCATCACCATGGCTGACTATTTTGTAGTCCTGATGGCTTTTACCATGGCCCTCTGCGTGGAATAGGAGCTCTAAGCATATATGCCACGTAGTTATCGACTACTTTCGTATGAGAATGTGCGGCAAAACATTCTCATTATATAAAATTTTTAATTTTTGCTTAGGAGTTTTCAAAATGTTCATATCGTTTATGTTTTTGTAGATCAATCACCTAAGACTGTTGTCAACAAAATCATGCCCCCACTCTACATGAAGATGTACCCGGAGCCCTGTTTGTTAAATCCTGAAACTGCTCCCAAGACAAAAGCGTTGTGTCAGAAACATGTGCGGTGTTTTCAATCCTGAGCAGCCACTCCGGAGACACAAACCAATATCCGAACACGAGTGAAACCTTTCAATTTTTTCATTAGGGCAGATTGTTCAAATGCCTAAGGTAATTAATACTGACTCTGGTCGTTGAAAAATACAGTATAGCAAATCGAAGTATGAAACAGCGGGTAAACTTTGCAATTACTTTTTTCGTGTCACTTCACGTATGGCCATTGCCGTTATTTACTTAAAGTTTGTACATTATGATGATCTGTCAACCGCCGAGTGCAGCCCATCTGTCAGCTTACGTAAGTCTCTCTGTTTCGAATGCAAACTTCCTTGGAAACGCATAGTTAATATCTTATCCGAAGGTGATTCATCATAGTTACAAGGCAATGTTTCTCAATTCAATAGAAAATTCACTTTGTTCTTCAAAACAGGAAACTCGCAGCTTTTAAACATACCTTATAAGGTAGTCTCAAAGTCGATTGTTGAATATTCGAATAAAATGATACAATTGACAATAAGTTGAAGACAATACGCTCTGCATACATTATTTATTCCATTGAAAATAAACAAGTTTTAAAAAGCATTGCGAGTTCTACTGTCACGACCATACATTGAATTGATTTGAATTATTTACACCACAAACGTATACACTTATTAATAATGTATATCTATAAATAATATAAAACTAATAACATCACTAAACATATAAAAAAAACTGAAGACACATAATAATTATAAAAAAAACAATAATATTATTAATATTAGAAGCAATTGATTATAAAACTCAAAAATAATAAAATCATCATAGTAAAATAAATGATAAATAGTAAATACAATCATAATATATACTAATATAAAACTAATATATGCGTATCAAACCTTAAAAAAATAAATTCTACAATGTGGAAGAGACCTGACAATAAAGTAGAAAAGAAAATACGGGCTGCTGTTTTTTATAATTATGAATGAAGCCTTTCTTAGGGTAATGAGTATCAGACTATTAACTATATTTAACGAAAGCCAAATTCTTAAGCTATACACATCTAAACATATAACAAAAAGATACACATGTAAACTATATTTACGACATGTAGTGTAATAACCTATTTAATTCCTGCAATATATTTACATTTTGAGGGTTGGGGAGGGGGGGGGGGAGTTCACACTCTTTAACAATCAGAGCGAACGCATCATTACGTTTTCCCTTTTTATAACCTGAAGAAGCGTTCGGGAGCTCTGAACGTTCATGACTATAGGTGTAATTGGTTATGGCAAAAATCGCCATTAGTAAGGGGAATATTCCTTACTGTAGAAAAGAACTCGTTATATTCTGAACATAAACTGCGTTAATTAAACATTCAACTCGTCTGTACAGTATTAATAGCCATATCATTCTACAACGAATTATATAGGGGTAAATCATCTTTGTCAAGATCAAGGTGATAATATTTGTACTTATGGGATTCCAGTCTTCATACAACTATTCTTTTCCATGACCTTTAACATTCAAGGTATATATACTAATCACCAATATGTATACTGCAAAAGGGTTAAAACGGTAACCATATATTAGTTTATCATTCATTGCATTCAGAATAATTGATTTTCGATCAATCTATCATTTCTACAGGTATTAGCTAACAAAATTGTTGGAAAACTGTGCTGATTAATTAACTACCATCACGACATAATTCACCATTGTGCTACAACAACTCAGAGTAAACAAAACAAGAGGCACATGGAATGAGATCAACGATGTGACAAGCACATAGATCATGTCATAAAACCGCTTAAAACAGCATTTTGCGTCCTGATTCCACGTTGCCATAACGACATACATAACTAGCTTATATATTCAAATCTTACTTGTTATGGTTGCATAAAAGTCAACTTTCAACTTTGTTTTTCTCGAAGATATTTTCCGTTGGGATCCACATAAACCTCGCCCATAATATTAATATTTAAAAGCTACGAACGTCATTGGCCAATACGTAACACAACACCATGCTTGATTTGTTGTTGTACCAGGGAGATGTTGGAGTCCAGCTCGCTGGTTGTAGCAAGTTACCAACTCGAAGTTTTGAATCTTTTTTTAGCAACGGCTCATAACTAAACCTGCATCTCTGATTGGTTGAATTCAAACTAGTGGGTTGGGGAAACTGTATGCGATTAATATTAAATGTGTAATTTGTCGACACTTTTTCCATTATCTGCAAATGTTCTTTATTACTCGCAAATTAACGCTTTTGGCAGAGAAAATACTTGGCTAATATCTTAGTTTGCCGTTTTTTGATTGATATATGTAAAATTCTAGATGGACCTGTCAAAAAAGTGGAAAACGGCGACAAAACGCAAAATGCTGCTTTAACGTCGATGGCGTATTAAAGGATGACATTTGGCAAACAAGTTAGGTCCAAGTGGTTCAATGCTAACAGTTCAGGAACAGACTGCAAATACTCACGTGGGTGAGTTCTTGTTCCCATCCGCTATAGTATTTACGTTATGAATGAAATAAGTAATGTTTGTTTTGGAATACTCAGTACTGTTTACATAAACACAAAGACGAATTACTGACTTACTCTTGCTTTATTACTAAAGAAAGTGAAGACAAACAATAAACAGGTACATAGCATAACCAGATTAGAAATGTCGATGAGCTCAGCTCCATCAAAGCTAAAAATAAACAGAAAATAATTGTTGAACTTCACAAGTGGAGAAGGTGAACATATGATGCAACCAATGTGCACCCTCTCCCCGACACATATTATTTAGTTTGTTGCTGTTACTTATTATCACCGAACATGCATCAAAAGAAATGCATGTCAGCTTGGTACCTGTAAGTATTATACATCCCTTGATATGGAGTCCAAGAAAGCATATGATTGACAGACTTCTAGTCAAATGCAAAAGAGGGATGCATGAATAAAGCATTTAGATATTCCCTTGAATGATCATTTTCAGTACTAGTTTAACAACCATAAATAATAATTGATTCAAGATAAGTTATTCCCTCTGTGACAATTTAAAGTTCAATTAAACGGTGTAAAATTACGTCAGGATACTGTTTGGAAACAATAAATAGGTATTAATTATTTGGCCATGACAATGATGTTGAGCACTAGTTGATTCCTTTTCAGAACTACTTTGCTCCTTAAAATCTGCTGAGAAATTACAAAGCATGTGGTCACACGCGATGAGGCATCTGATCGGAACATAAGTAATATTCATGGAATATATCACTGAATGAACCAATCATATGCGAGAAAGAAAACAACACGTAGTCTAAATCTTTGGTTATATTTTTCTTTGTCTGAAAATACAGGCTCATAAACTAGACAACTGAAATTGAACCGAACAATTTCTAATGTGTTTCTTCACACCAACAACTTATACACATTGTCTATGGCCATGGCAAGAATACAAACAGAGTATTTAAACTTATCTGACTGATCTCATAGTTTGAATGAAATATATTAATATTAAAGTATCGTCATAATTTAAGTATATAGTAAGTTCTCATGCTGGACTCTTTATAAATATAAAAGTTCTTCCAGTGTGCTTTTGAAAATAAATAGAATAGATAAAGCAACATCGTTTTCTGTCAAGGTCTTGAATCGAACTCCTCAAAACTAACTCAACAAATAACTTTTGGTAACATGACTCCCCCACCGATTCCGTTGGTTATTTCTAACAAGATGCAGTTGTCCACTGATACAATGACCAATTAGTAAATACTTCATGGATTAGTTCAAATTAATATTCATACAACAACTTTGCCGGCCCTTTCAAAGCTCTGAAATAATGGATAAACTGTGTTGTTACCCTTTTATACGATATACTGGTATTCTAAATACTACAAAGCAGTGGCGTAACCAGCGGGAAGTGCAGGGCGAGAGCCCCCTTCCCCTTCAGTCAAATGTCTTGTAACCTCCCGCATCCCCTCCCCCTCACTGCACCAACATACATTGGTGGACAATAACAAATAATGGAACAAAATTTCAATATGAATTGAAAGTCTTGGTTAAACCAGTTCACGGTTGAAGTCAATCCGAATTTATTGGAATTCTCAAATTAATACCAGCCAATTGCGTCTCAAGTTAAATAGTATCCTAACATTTTGCTTACTTTCATCGCTGATAGCCCACACCCACTCCCATTCCCACATGCGCTACCCAACAGATAACCTGCTTCTGTGCCTGTTATTTTACGTGTATGTTTAGAACGTTTTACTCCTTTTATTATAACTTTATTATACCGTTTATACCGAAATGTTGTTTCCAACGACTATACATATATAAGTCAAGTATTGACATGAATGCCGATTCAGACAAAACAATTGAAAGGAATTTCGTTTAACCTAATTGTTAAAATCCTATTGATATACCCTTTTTTTCTAAATTCTAAATTTGATTCGGGAAATTAAGAAACTGCACTGAAAAATTAATCATCCAAATTGAAAAGAAAATACAATAGTTTTTTTTTTTAAAACAGAGTGTGAACAATACATTTTATGTCCTGCAAATAGTATAAGAACAGAGCACACAGGGTTAGCAAACAAGAGTATAGTGACTTCTTCAAGCCCGTAGCTAGGGGCGCCCCTTCCCCCTACATACACACATGCAATTATATTAATAGGCATATCGGTTTGTTTAATACACACTTTAGATAAGCTATCTACGGCGGCAGCCTACCAAGAGTCACCCTATCGAGAAGGAATGCTAACTACCAAATAGTAGGCTACGTATACAGGGGCAGAAATCGAACGGAAATGTTTTTGGCCTTGCAAATATGCAATCGGTTTTTCCGGAGCATTCTCTAAATTTGATCAGTTGTATCACAGAAAAATTGAAAACCAGGTTGTAGGTTGCAAACTTCAACTGGTACCACACCGTGACACCATCATATTGTGTGCTTTGTATCACTGGCTACTCACACGGTGCCACAGATTATACTAGAATTAGCTTTCATCTTGAGTGATTTATTACCTACTTGAATAATTTCTACTCAACTACTCAATATTAGGCTAATCTTATGCAGAATTTTGAACATTTTAATATCATTTTACACGTATAATATCTCGGTCGATTGAATTAACTTTGGAAGCTCTGAAGTCTCTAACGTCCATCATATATTATTGCATACAGGGGCCTATGGCGGGCCCCTGTATGCAAACGTTCTCGTTGACAGGTCAATACATTGAATCCACCCATCTCCCTGAGATGAAATCTTTGCTAAGCCCGTGGCCTTCTCTACAATATGTCAAGTGCCTATTTGTAGTTGAAATATATCTTCAACGAT
Source organism: Apostichopus parvimensis (assembly GCA_000934455.1). Classification (NCBI taxonomy): domain Eukaryota; kingdom Metazoa; phylum Echinodermata; class Holothuroidea; order Aspidochirotida; family Stichopodidae; genus Apostichopus; species Apostichopus parvimensis. Next base: position 11,119 of record KN882267.1, read on the forward strand.
GTAATGGGTGACACTCAGCCATAAACTGTTCAAGTTAAGTAAAGAAAAATTCATAACGGTAACGTTACCATAGTTTCAAGTGTTTGGGAATGGGGGCACATTGAAAAAATTATCGACTTGGTCGCGCTCGAATATTGCCCTCCCCCTCCTCTAATTTCCTAACATAACTTAATCATTACATGTCGTCGAGCAACAAACATCAGGACATGTCAGTGTTATCGTATAATACAGCACAGTATTAAAATAACAACTCCATTTGATAACATAAAGTTAGCCCTCTCAATAACTTGCACTCCTTGGTTGACAAACGCGATCAAAGAGTCGTGTTCCGATGTCCACCCCAGAACGACCCTCGGACGTACTCCAAAAATGGAACAAGTTATGTTTCCCTGAGGCCTGGTAACAATAAGGTAATCATTCATATCGTTACAATCATTTATTACTACACGTGGTGGCACTGAATACACTGTGAGTGATACAAATGTTGCAAATTCATGCACTGATGAGATAAACATTAAGATCAATCGAGAAATTTATTAATATTTCGAGCTCCATCAAATATCAGAGTATCTTCCTACCTACGCCCCCACAACTAACATCACTCTCATGGTAAAAATGTACCAATTTACGCGCCTCTTGGAACCGCTCTCGGAAACAAAAAGTTAGTAACCTTTCTAATCTTATCCTTTCTTAATCAACGAATCTAAAACAAAAATGATAATTTGAGAGCGTTGTGGTCAAGTGGTTAAGGCAGTGGACTTGTGATCTAATGATTGCAGGTTCGAGTCCTGGCCAGATCATTGCGTTGTGTCCTTGGGCAAGGCACTTTATCTCCATTGCCTCTCTTCACCCAGGTGTATGAATGGGGACTTGTGAGGTAACTTGTAAATATAGATGTGTGCGCCGGTTTGTGGCTGCACCCTATGGGAAGTCCCCCGGGGGACACGTGGATGTGGTGCACTGTGGAGAGACTGATTGAATTGTGCACACTTTGGTGTGTGGGTGTGACAAGTTACCAATGACCAAGGGTTAAGTTGTAAAGTCATGTGAGGAGGCATTAGCCTCATACAAGACTGTAAACCTTTAACTTTATAATCATGGAATATTTGAGTAGAGAATTGTTCGTAGAATGGCTTACACATTCCTTTGAAAGCTTTTTAGACAAACATTATAAGATTGGTTGGAAAACAAAGAGACTATTCGTATTGCAGATACGGTTACAAAGACACACTCCCTACAATTTGTGCCTATTAAGTAATTTAATATATTCTTTCGTTTACCTTTAGTTTTTACTTCAATCGAAGTTGTATACAGGACTTGTGTTCTTGATACCACGAGGGTGGCAGCAAACGAAGTTTCATGTTGAACGGTGACGTTGTTTAAACCTAATAATCCAGTGGGATCGACGTTGTAATCTCCGATAATGTAACCCTCTCTACGTTGGGCAGATCATTCCATCGATATCAAAGTTTCCCTTCGAGATATACTAATCTTGCTGAACCAAATAACAGCAGATATACTAAGAGGGAATGGACACGTTGACACTTGGCTCTTCTCTAGCTCAAGAAATTGTGGAGTGTTACATCTCGTCAGGTTATCTTGCTAGATTCCAACAGTTGCTGTCAGAAAGGAAAACAGTCAAATGTAGCAATGTAGTAACACAATTTATTTGCCACTGCAATGTTCCAAATACATGTTTGTCAAATGACATATTAAACCGGCACGAGATATCAGCATTTCTCATTTAAGCTCATTATACAGAAATTAAGCAGGGAGAAATACCCTCCCCACATTGGAAGTCCACGGCATCAACAACCTGACCCCTTCCCAGCCTAAAAACAAAAGCTTGCACGGGCATGTTTATACTCTGTATGCTATGTGCAAATTTTGGTCTGACAACTGGTGCATCAATATGTTTCCAAATTTGCATTGAATGTGTTACAACATGCTCAATCGTGATCGATTCACTCGTCGTTCAAAGGTATTTGGCAGCAACAAGATAGTGTTAGAAATCTAACACTTTAAGTGTAAGAAGTAGGACATTAGAACCTTCAATGACAACACTTTACCTTAAAATACTCTAAAAACAAATGCACTAAAAGGCAATAAAGATAACAGGCACAAGCATATATCAAAGTCACATTAAATGTAAATCTCTAAAATGTGATGATAAAAAAAATATAATTACGATACCTAACCCTCAAAAGCCAATATAAAACATATAGAATACTTACATACTATTTAGGATTTCTGAACAAGGAGAGGAATGAGACACATGACTCACATAATACGTACATATACAAAGAAAGGAGGCTGGTATAAACGGTCACACCATAACCATTATTGAACGAAGGCAGCCATGACCTTTGCCCGACCACGACCCAACGGAAATTTCCCTTTAAACCACGCTTAGGGGAAAAAAGAGTATGTAACAGACATTTACCATAAACATAAACAAATTCGGCATAGTCACCACTTATACTTACATTGTTCACACAAGAACAAGCGCACGACCAATGTCAGCAATAAGTGTAGATTACCCATGTTCCTAGGAAAAAGGAGACCAAAATCTAGATATCAGTACCAAATCAAGTTCTGTTCTATAGGTTTCTCTTACACTAATGAGGATATTGCAGCGTTGTACCGAATGAAGTAAATTTCATCAAGAATACATTACATGACAGATTTGATAAATAAACAAAACGTATATAAAGGGAAAGCACATGGTCATTTTGACAGTATTGTCTTTTATAAAAGTAGAATCGTGTCTGTTGAGGGACACAACTCATTTCATAACCCCATTGCACTACTACAATAGGGAATGTCATGTATATTTTTTTTAGTCAGAAAATTATATGGGGAAACTAGATACAAATGAGGTGATTACGAAACAACAATTCACAGTTAGTAGGGCATTTAGAACGAATGAAAAAGGAAATACTAATATCGACAATGAACAAGAAAGGCAAGTAAGACTCCGGTGAAATTTGAAGAAATGGATAGTTTGAGCTCCTTTCATATACGTACTGAGACAAGCATTTGTAAAGCAACGAAATAGACTTCAGTAGCTAAATGTGAACGCTGAATCTGATTTGCAGCCGCGTGCTTAAAGTTTTCAGTACAATAGATATTACTATGAAATAACTAAGTTTTTAAGATGGTATATATAGGTGGTTTGCTTAGAAAGTCTCTTGGTTGAGTCGTAGCACTGTCAGTCACTGTCTAGCACCCTCCAGCAGCACTACCAGGCCCCATTGGTAACGTTGCTAGCCTGCGAATCGTTACCAAGGTAAAGTTAGAGACCCGAGTGAGGTGCCGAGTAGAAACAAGAAAAACTCTGCCCACAAGTACTTTTTAAGAAAGACTTAGAAAAGATCTTTTTAAGATAGAGTACAGAAAATACATAAGCATTTACGTGTGTGTACTTTCCTGTTCTCAGAAAGAACTTATTCGTTTGTACTGTTGTTCTCACTTTTACTCAATAGTAAAATACAACATGTGAAGTATAATCCCTTTAACTATTCACTAAACAAGAACAACAACAACAGCATTATCGCCTCAAGCATATGCAGATAAATTGTATACATTTAACCCAATGATAATATCAATTTGCTAAAGCCATATATTTCTTAATTAGACTGTAAAACCTATGAATTAACATTTTAACCCTCCAAAATTACACGAAAGCCCAATAGACTACATGAATATTTATGACATGGCTGGCTTAGTAGCTATGTGCACAGCCAGTTGCGGAGGAGTATAAAGACCACTCACGTTACAATATTATATGGATCGCTTGAAAGTTTTCGTTCGGTTTCAGAACGACAGCGTTAATCGAAACATAGCTTCGTAACAAGTGCCTTCTCACATATATAGCATGTATAGTCACCTACTGTCATATTAAGTCAAGACGAAACATTTCATTGAGAATGTATTCAATCATCGCGGTTTTTGGGGAGGAGTGAATAACTTCAAATGCACTTCAAAATATCATGGATTTTATCAAGAGAACAACGCGAGGCTAACATATCCTAAATAGCTTTTTACCTTTTCCTCAACTATTCCGTGGTATATGAATAAATGTTGGAGATTTTCTGAAATATAGAGACTATTCATTGTAACAGACCAAAACTTTTTTTCAAACTAAACTTTAAAAACTTTCTTGTTGGGATACTACACAGGATTGACAACGACGTTGTCAAGATGGCATCACGAAGGACTTACCGTACAATTATCTAGTTAGCTTGACTGTCCAGTGTGACCTCTGTATATCATATTATAGCAAAAACCATTCCATTCCTAGTGAAATAAATGTGATAAGGTAATATGTTCAACATTTAAAACACAGCCTCATCGTCCAGGCCTCTAATACAAAACATATTTGAAGCAGAAAAGAAACACATGAGACTCAACAATCTTCTAAGAGACAACGAACAACCTCACCTGTTCGACAATTGGACGTCTGAACGATTAGAAAGGGAATGCATGAACAAAGGAATGAGGGTCCGATGGAACATGAATGTCACGAAGCTGACGTGAAGGATTCAAAGAGACAGCATACGGCGAATCACCTGCAAAGGAGTAATAATTCAATTAGAGGTCATTATGGAACAACTAATACAGGTGACTGTGGCTTGTATAGCAAATTATGGCTTAAAGATCCGGTCCGTTATGCTGCGAATCTTCTCTTGCCCAAATAGTTTAGGCCGTGTGGACAATTTTGATGTTCAAGATTTAAAAAGAATATAACAAACATTGGTCGGGAATACGAATATTTGTTTGAATCAAATATATTGTAAACAGTAAAACTGATATAAAAGTTTCATAAACCGAATAAAGCGAAATTTAAAACTGCTAGGGCACAGGAATATGCAATAATTGATGCACTTAGTCACCTAAATATTCCCTTCATACAAATGTGATTTTCTAATATTCAACATTGTTCTCAATAAAACAAGTTTAAAAGTGTTTTTGCAATACCTCAAAAATGTTTTTGCAAATAAGACATAGATATTAAACAATATATTGTATGTAAATTTACACCCGTCAACGGCCTAGGTCGCAAAAACTTTTAGGTCTAGACTAGTAGCAAGTATGTAAAATATTTGAGAGGAAATTAATAAAGTACAGAAGTATTATTAATTCATATTAAGGCTCGACTTAGTCTATGTTCTGACTATGGGATTTGCAAAACAAAGATTCAAGTTGGTTTTGCAACCATACCCTCCTAAAAGAATTTCAATTAACCATTTTACAGGGAATTCATAAAAGTTCAACATGACGGTAGAGTCTGAAAATACCTCCATTCCATTGTAACAGTTTATACAGACTTCTTGTGGTAATATAATGGACTAATTCCATCTTGAATACGAATATATACTGTCAGTTATATGGCAGCCGCCATTTCTATACAGGTAGGAACTGAATAATAACTCTGTTATTGAAAGAACACGTCCCATGATTAATCGGTTTCATTTGATTAGTATTCTGTATTAAATATTGCTTCGCCGTTTGACCTGAACTGTCATTGTAGGTATGTACAGGTTACTATAGTTGTGGAGAGTGTTTATTCAAATTACCCATCAACAATTAATTGTTCCATATTCCTATGCTCATACCTGTATCCTCTTCTTTCGATAAAACAAGAGTTAAAGAGGTGGGAGGGGGGGGGGTAAGGGGTGGTTATTCAGTAATGGTGAAGGTACACTATTTTGAGTCAAAGTAAGAAACAATTAGAAGTTTTCACATGGTGTGGTAATAAATCGGAATGATTCACGTAGGGGAATAGTCAGGAGAAGAAATTGTTCCGCTGGTGAGGACACACATAACATAACATAAGTTTATATATGCTTAACAACATGCAGTGGTGGCAACCTCATTGTGTGTTTTGTCGTTTCCATCACTGTATAATATTCTAGAAACTCGATCAAGCCAAACAAATATATAATATAAGTATAAATAAACTGCTTACACGTGATATGCAAGACCTTGGCCGAAGCAGAAAAACGTTGGCGTTTCTAAGTGAATTCATACATCTTTTATCATTAGCAAAACGATTTCGAGCAAATCCTTCTCCATTGTCTTGGTTTCTTTCACGTTTTCAGTACTACTTATGTCTATGAATTCCGATTATTGTTCAAGCATGATACGGTACAGTAGAAAATCATAGTAAAGCGTTAACGGTTATGATTACGGATTTCTTGTTACTGATTACTCATACGTACACTCAACTTATTCATAGACTTTAGCGTGGCTTGTAAAATCACACGCACGTCATCAACATTCTTTCGTAGAGTTTTGCACAAAATTGGTTTTGTTTTCAGAGCTACAGTTACAGAGTTGGTTCCTGTTTTAGAGGACACGACTACGTCTTTTCGTCAACAAATGGCCTAACGTTTCTAGTTAGGCTCAGCATAAATAAGTAAATATCCTAATTACTATAGTATATGCTGATGGTGATGGTGGGTTTGTCAGGTCTGGAGCAGCCTCCCTGATCTATTTTAGTAACATAACTTCCATTCTAAATATTAAGGCCTATATCACTGTTCAAAAGAACCAGTAAAAACTTGATTTTCCAATTTAAAACCCCCCAAAATGATGGTTTGTTGTTTATTGCTGGCTTAGGCCTTATTAATAAAGACCCATAGGTCTAAGCTAGTCATGCGTAGGCTATGCTACATGTTTACTAAAGTCAAAAGTTCAGGGTATATAATTTAGATATATTTTTTTTGTACCTTACATCGCTATTACTGTTACATCTGCTGCGTATTCGCAGGCACGAAATAGCCATAGAAAAGCGCAGGCCTATATGCCTATATGACAACTGTTATCTTGCTCGATGGATTATCGAATTCACTGTCTGTTGTATTATCACTGGGAAAGGAATTTTAACCAGTGACTGTGACCTATGGTAGCCTATTACTACTAATTCACCCAATATTCAAGTCAATATTTTTTTTAACCGTACACCCCTGTCACTGCGCCAGATCTATACACTTCACTGAGCCCAACTTAAGGTAACTCTCAACCAATGGTGTATGTACATACAGAACGTGTTGACGGTAATGATTTACAATAGAAACTATTAGGTTGTGTAGCTGTGAAAATGAAAGTTACTCAAATTGAAGTGCTTACTAGTACTTGGCATATTCTCCGACATGAACTATTAAGCTTCAGCTGTGTTCCTGGAAGTCTAGGCTGCCTGGCTTATACATTTTGCAACGTAATCTTGTGGAATGCTGTGCACTGCTTCTATTGATGTTTATTTTCCAAATTTTGGTTCAACCTTTGTTTTGATTCAAAAAGTGTTTTAAAAATAAACAAAGTATAGGCTCCACTAAGAAACAGGCCAGCACCTTTAATATTGTTCTAGAACAAGCCCAACATATAAAATACTACCCTGCAAAGATCAGGGCTGTAGAGAATTTGGACATTAGAATTATCATCGGAATATTGCCAAAAACCCGTCCAAACACAGAAAAACAGTTGAAAAACTCTTCAATGTTGAAAATAAATAATATCTCGCGCACCCTATACCCATTTTAAAAGTCTAATAAATAACATTTTCTTTAAAGGTATTTTTACAAAAGTAATGCAATGAATCTCGGGATAGCGTCACAAAAGCATTGTAAGAACAGTTTGCACAATGCAGGTACTAAACGCGTGTGCTTGTACGGGTGGGCGTGTGCGTGTATATACTTGTATTGTATATACGTGTATTGTTTATGTATTGTATATTCTGGTGGAGGGCGTGTCCACAGTTCTTAATACAATCCTAATATCTCGGTCACTTTTCAACCAATTTCCACAGATTTAGTCACAAATGATTGGAAATATTTTAGATAATACTAATTCAACATGAAATACACCAAAAATACTATTTTGAGTATGTTTTCCTAAATAAGCTATTTGGGGACCTAATTCATTTGTTGAATACATAATTAGCTCCAAATTAGTGAAACTCATATATGGAATCAACAATCGTTACCCTTTCCATAGATATAAAAGTTTATGTCCAAAATATTCCTCTGAATTGATGTACTGCTTACTAAACTAGGTAACACTACCTTGTTAAAGGAATATGCAAAAAAGAGCTTCCAAACTTGGGACCATACTGCCAGTAAACAATGTGAATAAAATATGATTCAAAGTTTTACCCCTTTATTTACATAGGTTAGAAATCTTCCTAAAGTAGAAGGAGCAGTCGCAAGGGTTGCTAGTGGGGTTTCTGCGCCATCGGTTGTTTTTAGTGGCCTATGGTTTTGGCATAGACGTGGCTTTTCTTGGTGAAGCCATTTACGATCTGGTTCAGAGAAGCAATAACGAAGACAGGCGAAACGAAAATTCAAGCGAACCGATCGACTCTAAAAGGAACAGAGCAAAGTCAAAATACTTTTCGGAGCTGCTTCTTGACCTTGCAAAAATGAATTATGGAACACATTAATGGGATTTGATGGGCAAAGTAATATTTATTATTATATAATTGCATAATTTTAATATGTTTTTGATGTCAGTATACTTTACAGAGTACATTTACATGTCTATCCTCCAACGCTTGAGATCACAATTGAAATGGAAACGAGTTTTAAGAACAACAGTAAAAAATACTTCGGATAGCTTTGAATCAGGTTTCAATGCTGTGTTTGTCAACACCATTGTCCCTTGGTCATATTTCGTGCAAGACTATATAACCCAAAATGAAATCGGTTGTCAACCATGGGGTTTATGTTGTTTGCAACAGTCAACGATGTACAATACCTGTATACAGGCGCAAATTGGTTTTTGCATGGCATACACAGAAATTATTTCTGCCATTAAAGTTGTACTGTGTGTTTGAACTAAGACATACATTATATATTTATGTCCAAATATTGGCATACCGTTTAAGAAGTCCATCCAAACAATTTAGGCAAATAAAGAAACTTCGGCATGGAATCCTGTATAATGCTTCTAAAGAAGAGAAGAAAAACGATCAAAAGTATAAAAATCGATAATGTGTGGTACAAATAATGTATTCAATTTAATCGCGCCCCTTTGTTTGAACAAGCCAAAGAAATAATATTAGGTAATGCATTTTATGTAAGAAGAAAACCCAACAACGTAACAAGTAAACTAAATAGTACAAGTGCACATGTACTAGTCTATACATAGTATCCACACAGTACACACATTAAATTTATAGTATCCTAATCATTATCCGATTTTAACTGCATTTCGGGTATGTCCGCTTTTGCAAGCATGGAAGCAAAGTAGTTACCGAAAAAAACCTGACAAAATAACTAATCCTCAACGAAAGGCACGTAGGACCAAGCCGCGAAGGAAATATAGTAAAAAGCGAATCTGTATCTTCGGAGAACAGCACTGAACTTAGCCTATGTCGTGCAATATGCTTAATTCAACATATTGGATCAAGTCATAGGCCTACCATTGTTTGAAGGTATTTTTTTATCCGTGACTTTTAAGGTAACGTAGATTATTGTGGATTGATCACTCGGATCGGGGCTCACTTTTTCAATCTCGAACATTCGGTGAGGCTCAACGAACTTACCATTACCACTTATCGTCCAGCAAATTCACTGAAGGTATAGGCAGTAGTAGTAGGTTAAGTAATCGTATTTCGTGTTTACATGTAGAGTGATGTAGTGATTAGCTGATCGAGGTACTGTAAGTGATGAATATTCATACCCTACTGTGTTTATATGCTTCGTTGATTAACTTTCATAAGATGGGAATTTTTGTTTTAAAACAGCTTTACGAATTTACAGTTTTGTAATAATTAGTGGTAATCTTCACCTGTATCTTTATAAAACAAGGTCATTACTTGGTACATTGAAACCAGGGACAACACCAGTGTTTAATTGCAATATAGAGACAAATATAAAGCCTGACGATGTGTGATGTTTTTGTTCAAACATTCAGTGCAACTCTAATGTTTAGCTACTGTATTGTTTAGATTATCCCAGTTGTCTTTACGTATACTTGATATAGGTATACGGCACTCGTGTGCACCAGTCCATATATAGCTCGTTTCTGGTATGGTTGAATGGTAAATTCAAAAGACAAAAGAACCATGGTTATGATCATTTCATATTCACTAAAGTAAGTGGTTTGCGTAGGGCTGTATGCATATCACATTTGCAGCATATTAATCGAGGAGACACATTTAATGGTCTACCTATCTATCCGCCAGTGTTACAAGGCCCATTCTGCTCAGGAGAAAGCCACAGTTGCGTGCACAGGGTTTCGAAGGTAGCAATTTCAAAATTTTCTCCGACTGACTTAGTAAGTGGACTGAGCTCTCGTGGAAAGACCAGAAGTGAATGAAGAATTGTATAAAGGAGGGGACTGCACTGGGGTCATTGAAGCAGGGGATTCGGGGTCCTCCTGACGTCAAATTGAGCATTCTGTGGCACGTGTAGACTATAAATTAGGTCTTAATAGGTTGGCACTACCGTAAGATTTTGCTAATACATACTTTATGTTATGTTCCTAAAAAAAATGGGGTCGATCACAGTAGTGGTCCAACTCTTCCCAGCTGAATGCAAAACTCACCCGACTGAACTAATTTCAATCGATTGAAGATTGAAAATTGACGACCCCGGTCCACTTTTCGCACGCCACTGACCGCCATTATGCGATCTCCTACCCAGTGACCAATTTACTCTCATTTGAATATTCTGGCACCTGTCATAACGGTTTTCCTTAAGTTCAGAGTTTAGATACTGACTATATCAACAAGCGTAGAAGAGAATTACCACATCTAACAAATACACACAATGTATCAAATTATGCAAAATGGCGGTGACTTGTTAGTTGTCACAACTCTCCCTACTGTTTTGCGTTGACGTATCTAAGTCAAACACAATTCGTACAAGCATTCCGTCATTCCTGACAATTTTCATCTAAATAATGCTTTTAAATTCATTATTTTAGACGTGAATATTTTAGTCAGAATACTTCAACAACAAGTGAACTCTTCAAACTAGGAAATATAATCGAGGTGTATGTTTTTCATATACTTGCGTAAATCCAATTCTTCCAAGGTGTGTCATGCAAACAGCAATACAATTAACTTGTATAATGCTTCAAAATGCTAAAGCTTTGTTAGGATTAATGCTGTTGGTCTTTGGTATAACTCTTGTATTAGGTAGATATAGCTAAGAATCAGGAAAGAAAAAGCTGTTTTCATTGCCAATCTCACATTAAAGAGAATGATAGTAAGGAGATTTCTGACCATCCCTACATTCAGCTTCAATGAATCAGACAATAAACTAGAAATGTAGTTACGTTCCTCTTAACCACCTCTATGAGGCTGTATTGGGTGTGGAGGATGTTATTTCTGGAGTTTACCTCGAAACAGCTGTTTGCTAAAACAATTGAAATGTTTTCTTGTAGTAATAGTTTTATTGAGAAAATTAAACTTTGTAGGAGGCTTTCCATTTGATCCAACATCCAAAAATCATCACTTCAGAACGGTTGAGAGAATATCGGTTTTATAATTCAACAGTTGGATACTTTGAATAATTAGATATGGAAAAGGTTTCTACCTACCTACCAACCTACAGCATAACAAACATGTCTCATAGCGACCACTTTTTAAAAAAGAAACTAAAACATAGACTATTTGCTCATAATTTCATAAACCTTAACAATGAAAAGACGTAGTCGTGTCCTCTAAAATAGGAACCAACTCTGTAACTGTAGCTATGAAAACAAATTTTGTGCAAAACTCTACGAAAGAATGTTGATGACGTGCGTGTTATTTTACAAGCCACGCTAAAGTCTATGAATATGTTGAGTGTACGTATGAGTAATCAGTAACAAGAAATCCGTAGTCATAGCCGTTAACGTTTTACTATGATTGGCTACTGAACCGTATCATGCTTGAACAATAATCGGAATTCATAGACATAAGTAGTACTGGAAACGTGAAAGAAACCAAGACAATGGAGAAGGATTCGCTCAAAATCGTTTTACCAATGATAAAAGAAATATAAATTCACTTAGCAACGGCAACGTATTTTTGCTTCGGTCAATGTTTTGTATATCACGAGTACGCAGTGTATTTATACTCATATTGCGTCATTTGTACACTCTAACTTTGCTATATGCTCAAGTACGAAGATATTGTTAGGACTGTTTGAGATTCCAGAATATTATACAGTTATGGAAACGACAAAACACACAATTAGGTTGCCACCACTGCATGTTGTGAAGCATATATACACTTATGTTATGTGTGTCCTCACCAGTGAAACAATTTCTTCTCCTGACTAATCCCCTAAATGAATCATTCTGATTTATTACCTCACCATGTGAAAACTTCTAATTGTCTCTTACTTTGACTCAAAATATTGTACCTTCACCATTTCTGAATGACCACACCACATCCCCCATTCAACTATTGTATTACAAAAGGAGTAATACAGGTATGAGCATAGGCATATGGAACATTTAATTGTTGATGAGCTATTTGAATAAGCGCTCTCCACAACTATAGTAAACCGTACATACCTACAATGACAGTTAATGTCAAAATACTAAACAAATGAAACTGATTATTCATGGTGTTCTGTCAATAACAGAGTTATTATCCAGTTCCTACATATATAGGCTTAACGTTAATAATAAGGAACATCAGTTCAAAGTTGCTTGCATTTTGTACCAGGGTGTGTTTAGGCTTTTGTCGTTAGTTTACTAACGCTATTAGGTCCTACGCTGTCCGGAGCTAGTTATAGCTAGGCCTAGTAGGGTGCTCCAACATGTCGTGCATTGAAGCCATGGAATTGACTGTAACTTCAAGATTATTTTACCTTATGCCATCGAAGTTCATTCTGGGAATAAATGACTAATACACTGTCACGAGTTTCTATAAAATAACTCTTCCCTGTCTTCTGTGTCCAAAGATAGAACTTCACTGTACTAACTTCCTAGGCCCTAGGCTAGTACTGTGTAGTAGTAGTATTTAGTAACGGTAAAGATAGAACTTAGACTAGGGCCTAAATATCCCTTTTACCACTAGTCTGACTTTTACTGACAGTTACTGGATAGGCATTGGCTAGAATAGACGTGTAAAAGTTATGATATCGTTACAAACGAGAATGGTATAGGCCTTATTTCGTCAACAGATGGCCTAACGTTACTAGTTAGGCACAGCATAAATAAGTAAATATCCTAATTACTATAGTATATGCCGATGGTGATGGTGGGTTTGTCAGGTCTGGAGAAGCCTCCCTGAGCAGCCTCCCTGATCTATTTTAACATAACTTCCATTCTAAATATTATATCACTGCTCAAAAGAACCAGTAAAAACTTGATTTTCCAATTTTTAACCCCAAAATGATGGTTTGTTTTTTATTGCTGGCTTAGGCCTTATTAATAAAGACCCATAGGTCTAAGCTAGTCATGCGTAGGCTATTCTGGATGTTTACTAATGTCAAAAGTTCAGGGTATAATTTAGATATAAACTTGTGTGTAGCTTACATCGGTATAGCTGTTACATATGCTGCGTATTCGCAGGCTTGAAATATCCATTTAAAAGGGTATATGCCTATTTGACAACTGTTATCTTGCTCGATTGAAATATCTAGTTCACTGTCTGTTTGTATTATTACTAGGAAAGGAATTTAAACCAGTTACTGTGACCTATGTAAGCCCTATTACTTGTGCACAGACTACTAATTCACCCAATATTCAATTCCATTTTATTAAAACCAACACCCCTGTTACTGCGCCAGATCTATACACTTCACTGAGCCCAACTCAAGGTAACTATCAACCAATAGCGTATGTATACACAGAACGTGTTGAAGGTACTGATTTATAATAGAAACTATAAGGTTGCGTAGCTGTCAAAATGAAAGTTTCTCAAATTGAAGGGCTTACTGGTACTTTGCATATTCTCCGACATGAACTATTAAGCTTCAGCAGTGTTCCTGGGAGTCTAGGATGCCTGGCTTATACATTGGGTCATTCAATCCTATGTAATGCTGTGCACTGTTGCTCATTTGCCCGATAATGTGGTCGAAAAACACTGCACACTGACTGCGTATAATTCAGATTCTCGATTCAGGTTTAACAATTAGGTACACTCCTGTTATATCTCTTATCTTAACTTAGAGAATTATGATTGTGATCATGTTGATGATTGTATCATGATTTGATTATAAAACCACAGAAAATTCGCTGTGCTATTATAGTTTTGCTGCATGGTATTTAAATGATATGGCAGCAATGGTTACGGTTCATTGCTGTATAAACGTCCCTGCCCACCCACTGGTGGCGGTGATGAGTGCCACAATGTGATTCTTTTCATGTTGTCACCATAAATGCATTGGTACAGATGGCCATCCATGGCCATTAAAGCTAACTAGTTTTAATGGCCATGGAAAGTCAAAAGTTATGAAAAAATCTATTGAATGTAATTTGTAATTCTTATTCTTTTTCTTCGTTAGGGCGATCTTCGCAATTCAATGTGCATTTTACATTACCTCTACCATATTATGATCCAGTTAAGTTTAGTTATAATTAAATGTATTACAAATATTTTTAAGAGCGTATATATATATATATATATATACTACACTATTTTTAACAACATAAATACAAGTATTTGTTAGAGCAACCTTTCACTAACGCTCTAAATAATATTTAACGCGAGACATGATGATGTTAACTTCCGTTAACAAAAGGGAAAAGAGAATTTATGTAATTCACCGTGAAGAATATCTCTAGTAGAGTTTATTGTAAATTATACGTCTGTCATTGAACTGACCAGAGAATTAACTATAAATTGACTAGTTGTAGAAATACGTTAAAGAAAGTGTTGAAGTTCTTGTTTCGGTCTTCAATGTTTCCCTGAGCGATGTAATTACGTACTATTCATATTGGACTGAAAATGTCTCCTTATTTGCCCTTGAATCGTCAACCTTTTAGTGTAGACATTTCTCTGGTCTGTCCAGACTGTATAATTTCAATGTCAGTCTCGTTCTCTCCACAATTGTCTTATTAGTTCACGTTAGACTTAAACAAATTTACCATGAATGAAAAGCCGTTTCACACTTCCTGCACAGTTCAAGCACATGCAAAATTAAGTTAATAGGATGTAGCTCACCACGTCACTTATTTTTATGTATGGTACAGCTAGGACAGCTAGGACAGCTAGGGTACAGCTACGACTTGACTGTGTAAATCGGGAGGGGACGTTTTGATTTTAGTCCTCATTTAATACAACCGTAGGTACCGTATATACTTATTGTTGAACATAGTCAATTACGACAATTAGTAAGGTTGTTCTGTGTTTCCTAAAAACACATATCCCCAAACTTCAAAGTGTACCTCTATTAAAGATAAAATATAACAACTTGTACAAATAACTTACTTTGAAACTGTTTTACGATAATTTCCCTAGCTTATTATGTGATAAGGCACTACCTGTAATAGTAAATAACGTTATCTTAGATGTAATCGTATCGGTGTACGTATATAGTGAACACACAACGTGTGGTGTGTAATAAATGTTTATTTCGATTTCCAATATATACGTGTAATAAGTTGTTGTTTATAGCACACAAGTCTGTAACCATTGCGTCCGATGTTCAATATGCCACGCAACGACTGAATGAATAATTGTAACAACATTTCTATGCGATTGTGTCAGTTACCCTGGGCGATGAATACCAGTGCTGGTTTGTTTATCTAATCAATTTAGAAATAAAACCTAAATGAAATTGTTGTTCGCTACCGTCTCACATCATTGACTATGGCAAACTGCACACACAATGAAGGAATCGGTCGTGGTTAGCAGGATTGTATTATCATTCCCGGTTCTCAAAAGTGTTTATTTAACCGTATAGACTAAAAGAGGAAGTTCAAATGACGGGTAGAGTTGAAGATTGAATTTAATCAGTATTAGTCTTTATAGAAAAAAATTAAGTTAACATTTCTGAACACCTATATTTTCCCCATCGTTTGCTATTCAAGCTATGTATACATATAACAGAACTATGCACTGGGTTACTAAACAGATGTACATTAGTTAAGAATTTTGTCAACAGATGATGGTATCGCTTCCATCTATATATATCAGGCTAGTACGACATGCCTTTCTAACACATTCCTACACTTTACTGTAAAACATCACTGCTTAACCGTGGGATATACATATGAATGTATAACTTAGGATTCCGCTTAGTCTGGGAGCCCTATTTAGCTGATGGAAGTTTTGATTAGAGCCCTTTTACCGTTCTTCGTGAATCTATGACGTAATATGTGATTCGTGCTAGTCGTTAATTTACTGTAATCACGGATCTACCGATTAAAATGGATGAAAAATGGTATAAGATATACGTGTTGTGTGGAAGCTGTGTAACATAAACTATATGATGACTTAATACTGTCATCATACATTGTTGTTGTCTTCGCTGAACAAAGCAACACACGTACGCACCATTGACGATACAAACAGTAGTTAGTCGATGCTTAATGATGTGTTTGGCTGCAACTTTCCTACATTCTGCCAGTCTTGGTACCCTAACACGTGCATAATACATTACGTTTGACAAGATTTGGGCGATGTGAGCAGTTGCACTGCAGTAATTCGAAATTATGAATCATCCAACAAAGAGAATATTGTAATCCTTATTTTAATTTGAAAACATTAGGACTCTTACTTAGACATTTTACTTAATAGTGTAGATTTGGAGATTTTTTATCTGTTGTCTTGATTTTCTTAAGCTGTTCTCTAGTTCACACCGAAATATATTCTGAAATGTTTTAAATTAAGTTCACTCTGCTTAATGGTACAATTTTCTAGGATCGTGCAATTGCGAAAACAATGAACATCTATGTGTGCGTCGTAATTCTACATTGTAGATAAAACAATTAAATTTGCAAACGTGAACTTTGTTTACATGGTGTGCACTATCAAAAGTTTGTGTTTGCAAGGTCAAGTTTATATGTATTCAAATCTTACTGTGCTTTGCGATTAGATGTAATTTTATTTTTTTTTAAATTTTCACCGTAGCCCTTTCACACCATAAACAGAAAACGATTGGTTAACATTGTAAAGTAAAATCGATAGCAACTTTCTGGCTTATAATTTAAAGTGACACTTGCAGATGAGGGAGGAGGCCAGGGCGTGGTTGCGAAGTATTGGGTTCTCGCAAGCTTCATAGTTTGTTTTACGTTAGATATATGTAATACACGTGTTTTTCTTGGGGTTTTTGTTGGCACCATTGTACTACAACTTATTATCTGTATGTATTGGTAACACCTGGGATATATGGCATGATATACCTTGGATCAAACATCTCTTGAAAATAAGTCACAACGGGCGTTTTATGGATATTCCCAAAAAATACTTTAGTTTTTACTTAAGTTTGCTGGTTTAACTTCTCATACATCAATTATCGCCGAATTTCTCCCTTGTCGGAAGGTTCTACTCATCGACCACTGTATATCCCCGAAAAATCCCGTTTGCAAATATGACATAGCGCACATTTCACTATATTTTATTTGATACGTAGGTGCCGGGGTACAGAATATACTGTCCCGATGTACAAAGTGTGCGCTGGGACATTGTATACTAGCACATATAGTCCGGTCGGACATTGTCTGCTGAAAATTGTCTCCCAACCTCACAGCAAATATAGTCCGACCGGACGAAATGTCCTGGGTACAAAATTTCCGCAAATTGTTCATATTTTATTTTGTCCCGCATACAATTTTGGTAATTCGACTTTCAAAGGCGGCTAAGTTCATTATATCAAATATTAAAACAGATGCATACATAAGTATAAGTTACAGGAAATAAATGAGAAACAAAAAAATAGAATAAAAAAAGAAAAAAGTTTTTGTTGCGATTGCTGCTATTTTATCCTCCGTATACGTTGAATGTTGTATTCGGCCAATACATTGCGTTCATAGTCATCTTAACAGATGGAGGGATCCCATCAACCCAACTTTCTCCCCAACGGAGGGTACGGGATAGGACAGGTTACAGCTACAACAAAAAAATGATAATTGCAGAGGTAAAATATTACGAACTTAATTGAGTTTAAACTTCATTGTAGCCGTATTTCCTCGACACAACGTGGGTAAGATTGGCAATTTTGGTAGCCTAATTATACTTTATAGCTCTTTGAGAGTTGCCTAGCCAATATTTAACATCATCCGTGCGTGACGCTCATTATATAAGGTAACCGTGTTTTTCAATTTACATCCTAAACGATATTGGCAATGTTGTATACGACACTCAGGCCAATACACATACTTTTGACTGCAAAGGGGTTAGCAAGTTATCGATTTTTTGTCCTAGGGAGGGGTTTTATTAAGTTAGTGACCTGTCTGTGATGATTTCCAAAATATGTTTGTTTGCTAATATCAACCCTGAGGTGGCTGGAATATACTTCCCTCACCTTAAATAGGTCATCACTGCCCAACCCATTCCGTACGGGCCGGACACCTGTGTCTTGACTTTCATTACGACTTTATTGTTTACTTTTTTACACTTCCTTATTTTTCTCACTCAACCGTCGAGTCAAGGTTTTTTTCTCTCAAAAAGGTAGAGGGGCCATTCCCCCCCCCACCCCTGCCCCCTAAACCCAGTTGTGGTGGCCATGAGGGAAGCATAACATATTTTGTATATACAAATGGCATTTGAACCCAGGCAATGCCAGTGATAAAGGTTCGTTGGCCAAAAAGTGGTTCAAATTAGAACAGATATATGAATATGGGGTAAGGCTCTGCATCCCCATACAAAAATGGCACGGTGTATTTTCCTAACAATAACAATGCTTTTCGAAAAGGGCAGCAATACTTGTATTCTATCAACAATGCCAGTCACTACCTCCCTACCCAACAAACACCTCGTCTGATTCATATATAATCAATCTACAGCCAATACGTTAAGTTTGTTTGGAAGCACGATATCCTCTTCAAAAGAGCTGCAAACATCAAAGAAACAAAAACGAAGCCAATAAAGGAGGAAAGAATAAAACAAATAGAACAGAGCAGGTTGTAATATGCTAGACTGTTGTTGTCTTATCATGTTCTCACACCTTAAATACATCATTCTTGTTGGGATAAGATTGTTCCTAGAAAGGTAATGAAGTAAAAATCAAACATGACATTGGATGGTAGTCAAACATAATATTCTGAATCTATATCAGACTTGGCAAAGAGTGAAAAAATTATTATACATGGGATAATTCATGCGGAAATTCAAGTGGAATGATGACTCTCTCTTTGTAGCTCTGAGGCAACCTAAGATAATTGATGCTTGCTAGAACATCTTTCAAGCAGAGAGGTGTTACTTAATTATAATGAGATACTACTGTCACTCTTTTTCAAACAATGTGTAATTGAAATTCTCATAATCCACATGAAGAACATCCTCTTTAGAGTTTGATAAGACCTCAATAAAACCATGCAGAATTTCCATATAGAGTTCCCCCTTGAACTGCTTCCACACCCGGGTAATCTTGAAACAGTAGGATTACCTATATAATGCTTTAATGTGCAACTTGATATCGCCAAAGTTTAATCTTGATGCAAATTACAAATAAAATGGCTGTTTCTCATGTATCCAACCGGTTTGTCGTTAAGACTTATAAAGGACTCAATAACACGAATAAAAACAGTAATCAGACTATGGTCGGTTATATGTGTTATACTATGAAGATTTATCTTGAATATAATTTCCAGAACCAAGAAACACACCTTCTCATTTGCTATTTAATGAAGAGATGAGGTGAAAAGGAATATCGAGCATCACATCGCGTCAAAATGCAAAATATATGGATTTCCACCGAACGACTGGCAGTGTAAAGTCAATGGCCTGTCTTTGCTTAAACGTGAAGCAGCCGACAACATTTTCTCTCATGATATGTTAAAGTGAAAGACATGATTATTGTCGGCAACAAGTTAACTGCAAAGAAAATCGTATAGACATGTCTTCTTCATGAATACTCCCTCCCTTTGTGGCCAGAGATGCGAATATCAGTGCAACTGAATCTGTGCAAAATAAAAGCTGAGAGCAATATATGAGTAGTGAATATATCAAATAAATGATCATCTTGGAAAGTTTATGTGTAAGCTCCACTACAAAAATAATTAACATTCACCATATCGGTTGAGTGTAGACTGTTAGTGTACAACTAAACTATGCTGAGGCATTGAGTTAATTGGATGATCTTTTATTGTAACATCTACATGTTTATGGGCTTACTGGCTCAACATTTTTTAGTGGAGATTGCATGTCATAATTTTTGGCATGATGTCACACTGTTTACTACAAAAACGAAATAGTTTTATCCATACGTGCCAATACAACATTTGCGATATATTAATTCAATTAAATATCAGACATTTATCAAATTAGAGTAAGCTAGGATACAACAGAAGTTTGATGCCTTTTGGTGCACATTGACGAATGTGTGCGTGGTCTGACTGTTTAATGCCAATCAATCATTAATTGTACTGAGTCAGGATCCAGGGGGTTCAAAACACCCTCTGTATGACCCAAATGCCCCCAAAAAATAGCTAACCATTATAGTAAAATGTACTATTATACATCATTTTGCATCTAGAGACCTAAAAATTGCCTTATTTTGCCAAAAAAGGGGACCTTTACCAGGTTTCAGAAAATATCTCCCCACCAATACACACAAACACATTTAGCAATTTTCTTCAAGGACCTTACAGAGAAATGCTACCAAAACTCAGTTGATACAGTATCACTCTTATATTGTTGAAGTTCCTGTCAAACAGCCAATTAGTAATAAGTTCACATTTTCTAAACAGAAAACTTCCATGTGGTTACAATATCAGACTGTCCAACCTTTGTTTAAAAAACAAGGCACAATAGGTAATGTCTGACGGTGGAACGTGGAACGTGTCTTAAATATTTACTCATCATTTGTTTGAACGAATACACTGTGTATGCTTCAGTGAAACTGGTCGAGGCAAAATCTATTTTTGGGAATGTAGACCAAAGAAAGACAATCGTCTGGCTATATGTCACTTAGAACCAGAGGTGGAACCTTAGCAAGTATATATAGGAACAGTAACTACTTACATATAAACTTGTTAATAGGGACTACAAATGCAACGATTTACAGTACACTTCTCAGTTCTCACCTACCTTCATGACCTTCGTCTTTCTGTGTGCAGCAGTGTTGATCATTCTGCCATGTACTATCAATTATTAGCATGGTATAAATAACATATATGTTGCAATACGTTATTGGCAATAACTACAGACAATTATTACATGTTTGAGATATGTTTACCTCATCATCACATCAGTAATGAAATTATAGGTTGATGCTGTATTACTTTCAGACATTACCTTAGCCTCATGCCACATTGAATAGAAGACACACAGTGGAATAGAAGTCACACATTGGTATTATGTTTAGTCGCTTGGCAGCTGTCACTAGCAGAAGACCAATAAGATCCACATCAACCTGTTAAGAAAGAAGACAGCATTTAGGTTCTAATTTCAAAAACATTTACAAGTTGCAGGCTTTGCATTGACTGTTGTTCTATTCCATTGCTTCATTCTGTACACAGATCTAGATACAAAATAGTGGTAAATCTGATCGAAGCAGGGTGTTGGTGGATTTAGGCCAATTATGTTTACCTTGCATACATGAAAACGTAACTGAAACCATACTGTACAATATATTTACAATCGCTTAAAGTACTGAACCAGAAAAGTGGTACCCCACTTTTTCCAACTTACAATTATATGCCTGCATTGATGGTTGCTCTGCAGGTATGCCAAAGTGTGGCTTAAAGGTATGTTGTATAGGCCCTAAATATGCTAGATTTTCACTTTGGTCAAAATTATTAGTCAAGTATGTTTGTTACTACCCTGGAGGAAATTTACCTTACTGGAACATTCAATCATCTCGGTTCCTCATTTATAATGTCTGAGCACAATTTGAAGAGTTATTACATCCAGGAGAGTCCTTTTTGAAAAATTCTAACAATTAAAGTGGCCATAAATTAGGGCCTATACAGACTACCTTTAATCTTGTAAATGTTTAATTTGTCCAGACAGATTGACTTTAACTAAACTTAACCTTCACTGCATGCTGTGGACAACCTGTACATTTAGAACAGCATGTGCATTTACCTGTTTCCATAATCCAGTTACATGAATGCTATGACGACTTGTTCATAGGTATACAGGACAATGACGCTTTGACATCCTATTGAACAACTCCCTGATTAAATATACCTTGTAACATCAACCAGGGAGTTGTTATGCTCCCTGAATCAACGTTGATAGTCTTCCAATAAAATCTAGACATAATATGTTGTCTGGTTGATCTATGCCAAGATGAGCACCTTCAAAGATATAAGAAAATACTTGATCAAGGAGATATCATGTTTTTTTGCCCCCCCCCCCCTCAAAAAAAATACACACAAATATATGGGCTGCAGAATTGGTAGTCTATATCAGTGTTTGAAATGGAATATTCCCATTATTGTACATATTGCATGGCCACTATTGTGGTAAATATGTTTATGAAGTTTTCTTCTGCAGTGAGGTTTGGGGTATGTAGAGAAGATGGAACACCAAAAAAGTACCATCAGGCCTTCAATATCTTACCAACCACAATTAATGGACGTGAATTTGTTACATACACTATAACTGCTACTTTTCCTCTAGAAGTAGGCTAGGCTATATGCTATAGTCCATTAATTGCATTTTATATTGTCCCATGCTTGCCGACCAGACTATCTCTGTAAGCTTTACTGATATGATTTTACTATGCATGTTTATTTCTATGATAGGCAGAGCCATAGAAGAAGGAAATTTATGAATTTTTCACCAAAAATTTGTTGATGACAATTGGGTAAAATAAAAAGAGAAAAAACTAGCCCTAACAATTTTGTTTCTGCATTAACAACTTTGCTAAAGCATACACTGATTATAATGTTGCATTAGCAATTGCTTGTGTCTTGCGAAAGCAGGCCCCTGGTTTTAACTGTGGAATAGCCGTTCGCCATTTAACATCATATTTCGTTAGACAATTCAGACTTCTCTGGGTGAATTAGCAAAATACGATATCAAGTTGATTATTGACCAGGACAGAATTGCTTAAGCTACGCAGAATGAAACATAAACGAAAAAATATATATATATCTAGACTTGTTAACCCTATATAGGCTAGAGCTACCGTGCTGCTGTTTCGTATCCAGAAGCAGGTGTGAAGGTTGACGAAAACATGAAAAATAATTGCAATATGCTATGTAATGTATAAATAACCTTTTGTAAATGTGATCATCACTGTGCAAATTGAGGATAAGCGTTTCCCATGTGTAAACTAACATAGGCCTAAGAAAAACATCATCTTTCCTACGAGACGGCCTGGGCTAACCACAGGCAATTTGTCTCACGTTGTCTGCTAACTTTTTCATTTTTAGTTGTCGCACAGCACGATCGATCAACTATCTACTAAATATACGGAAGCCAAATAGCGACAAATTTGCTAATAATACGGATACTGCCTGAGTTCATTACTTATTAATGTGTGCTACTCTAACGTACCTGCTAAGGCGGACATTGTGTTCAGGTGGACACAATTTACAACAAAATAAACGACGGTAAAATAAAGGCCCCTACGTATAACCATAGCATATAATGTGCGGAGAGACCGTTTGTACCAACTGGCCTTGTACAAAAGGTCTGGGGAGACCAAATGTACCGGTAAATCTAGTATCACTTGTCCTAAGGGGACTAGGACAGTATGTACTGAAGGTGGGATATATGCGACAGTTTGTACTGCTACACCGGCACCGGACCACAACGAAATAAAATCATTAACTCGTGCGTTTTATGGAATTCAAGCTGTGAAGTTCATATGTATTAATTATTTTACTACGTGAAAGACGGAAGAAAATGGAGTAAGAAAGAATAGTGCATAGTCACTGGTGAATATACAACTGGCTTTTGTATTTCTTTCTTCTAAGGCTTGCGAGGCTTAACAAAGAACAAAATCACGATTGACTGGTTCTTGCATAGTGTCAATTAGTTCTCACCATTTGCAAATGATCGGGTAAAGGTGGATTTGTAATTTAAGTCTTAATCTGGTGTTGCGTTGTCAAAGAAATTAGTAAATCACTTTTGGGGGTGACACCTGCTGCATTTTATGATATTTATATCTTATCATAGAGAACCGTTCCGTAATCGTAATTCGTAGCAATATTCGAAGAGAATGCTCACATGCCCCAAACAACAAATAGTAGATTCCATATGCGTCATAAGACTGAGCAATGCAAAACGTCACCATTATTTATAGAAATTATCACACGCAATTGCACAGCAACACTCATTTGCATATTATCAGTAGCGAGTCATTACCTTATACGGCCATACTATTTTTCGGAGCGCCCAGAATATAAAGCGTTGTAGGAATAAAAGGAAACGTGTTAACCAGAAGGCAGTAAGGGTGAGAACTACTTGTTTGGGACTGTCTAGTAACCTCGTTTGGTCACATATGCAATTTTGTAGTTATATATATCCCAACAAACTTCATAAGTTTCTAAAGTTTGGAAAAGTTTGAAAGTTTAGTGAGCCTATTTGTTAACTTTCGCCTTGCTTTGCCTTGATATCTAATTATTAACACTTTGACAAACGATTGTTTGCCCTTCTGGATATGTAAGTATTTGAGACACTGTTAGATGTAATTAAAAAAAAAACACGACGACTGAAATTCAGCAGAATGTCTTTATGAGCCGATGCGAGTAGTTTCGATATTGTGGTAGTGACTTTCCAGTACTAAAGACATTGTTAAAAACGGATTATATGAATGTTATGTTCCGATTCAAATTCGTCAACTTCAGTTGGATTGTTAAAAACTTCGGTATTTCACATACACGTATTCCTTATATGTTACAATACCTGGATTTTTTTGTGTCCGTGGATCAACGACATTGAAAGGAAATAGCACATTTATCCAGTGTCTTATAACTGTTATCAAATGATACTCTGACAAATTACATCAGTGAAGGTAAGTTCCTCTATTGTCATTAATCTCCTCTTTTCTAGGGCTTGGCATACCACGATTATCATACAAGTCCCTACGAAAGATATCAATGAGGTAAACAAACCATGAAAAATGTTCTAAGAAAGAACAATTTGTCAACTATGGCAAGACTGATATCAATTCATCATAATGCTCCCTCGAAACATTGCAAACTGAAATCAATGAGTACTTCCTTGTTAATACCAATGGACACAACATAAACATTAACATTCAGGTAAAAAAAAACAGATATTTGCAAGAAATGTGCGATGGGTTATGAACCGTCGTTTACGAAATGTTGGGCGCTGGGATGTGGTTCAGAAAACCACTCAAAGGGTAAACCTTCATCAGTGTTTTACGTTTTATCCCTAACTTTAGACTTCTTAAGCTGTTGAAGTAAGAAAATTATCAATCCAAACGTCTATGTTGGTTCCTATTAAAGCATAAACGTGATTGTATGTTACACATGTTTTTTAGATTTATTGGCTTGAAATTGAGATCCATATTGGTTGATATGGAATGAATTTTGCATCGGAAAGGTATCGGAAATGTCCATTCATCTTACATTTCATAAACATTGGAAACACAAATGAAAATGTTTAATGTTGTAAGTACAATTTATTCATTGCCGCTCTACGTGTTTGAAATTAGTTTTATTGAAATAAATAATCTGATGGCAGATGATGGCACACTTAATGACTAAAATATGACATTATACATTGATAGGTTAAACCTCAATATCTTGGGGTTATAAAAGTTGAGTTATATTTGACAGATAAACCACTTAGTATCGCATTTGATAATCGATTGTGATGGCGCAACGCATTTAAATTTATGTTTGACAATCATGTAATTTCCTTTTTTACTAAAACGTTTCGATTACGTTTAATGGTGGATTGAAACATGTTTATGTGTTCATATTCCACCCAAACCAAATTGGTATATTTAAGTATGAGATAATGTTCATACACGGTATTACCGAATTGTTATTTTTGAACCATATCACATTTTGTATTTCCATTCCAAATATTATGTATAAACATGTCGATCCTGCATATTGGATCCTGTGCAGTGGAACATGTATAGTGGATCGTGTTTAGTTAACCATGTATAGTAGATCATTAATAGTTGATCATATATTGGATCCTGTATATCGGATCCTACACGGTAAATGCTGCATAGTTGATTATGTATAGTATATCGTGTATAGTGATTCATTTAGGAGATTCAGCATAGTGATCATGTATGGAGGATCATACATAGTTGATCCTCCATAGTGCATCCTGTATATTAGGTTATACATATACTGTATCGTGCATATTAAATCCTGCAAAGTGAATTTCGAATATAAATGGTTCGTGTAAAGAGGATTGTGTATACTAGATATTGCGTAGTGCATCCATCATAGTGATCACGCAAAGTGATCTAGATCCAGGATGGTGGATCATATATAGTTTATCTTGTATAGTGGATCTAGCATAGTGGATCATGTATGGATTGTGCATAGTGGATCCAGCATAGTGGATCGAGCGCAGCGAATCCTGCATATTTAATCCAGCATGGTGGATTCAGCATAGCGATCCAGCATAGAGTATCCAACATAGTGGATCCAGCAAAGTGGATCCAGCATAGTGGATCGCACAAATTAAAAAGTCCATAATGGATCGTGTACAGTGGATCATGTATAGTGATTACTGGTATTGTGGATTGTAATAGCGGATCGTGCATAGATAATTTGTTATAGTGGATGCTGTACAGCGGATCCTGTATAACATCTCGGGTATAGTAGATCCACGTATACTATGACAACATCGGGCTAAATATTGTTGTATTCTCAGTGTGTTGCAATCTGTTATTATGTATGCTTCTTTAAGCAAAGAGCTGTTGTAGCAAATGTTGAAGAAAAAACTCGAATCTCTCAATACAACCTGATCCTGCTGCTGTTTTTCGTCTTAACACAGTGTCATTCACCTTCGACACCAAAATACCTGACAAATGTATTTATCACTGTTATCGATGCAGGTGCATTTAGGCAGGGGCGATTGCTTTCGTCATTTCGTAAAACGCGACCTGAATCTAATCTTTTAAAGATGATAAATTGTCCATATTTTAAATGTAATTACTTTAAAAAACATGGTTCAAAACCTTGACCAAAGTTTGACCTAGCGAATTCATTAGATCCATACCTACCTATATTTGAGTCAAATTGACTTGACGTAATTTTTCACCTTTCATCCATCCCACCCATATGGGTTATTGTCAATGTATCTGCAGATTTACCCAACACTGAACTATATTTTTTGTTAGATATCCACCAACCCTAACGATGGGTTATGTTAATTAACTCATATCTGACTTAAAATGTTGTAAATGGAAGACATTTAAGATTTATCGCATTAAAAACTGTTAAAGACTGAACTTATTTTTCCAACAACATCAGAGCAAATAAAGACATTTCAGGGTATCCCGTGTATATATTGTACCAAAACATGTTTAATTTACAGTTGTGCATATATTCCAACAACACAGGGATAAAAGAAATTAACTTAATCATCTGACAACTCATTGGATACATCGAACGTTTAAGTAAACTTACAGGACAGTATTGACCATGTTCAATCAAAGAAGGGGAGACACATTGAACTAATTAATATCATAATTCAGTTTAGTTAAAACATTTTAAGCTAATTTTATCCATTCTTGACACAGGCAATACTGAAGGAGAGACAATTTAAGGTTGTGTTTTTCTTCCGAAGATTGCTTAATAATATCTTGCGATAAAAACGTAATTTTATAGGAACTGTATCATCATTGCTAACGTTGTCAGTGATGACTGGTTTAACTGACTCTCTATCCACACCAACAGCTTTTTTGGGAACTACAACTCTCAGCAACACAAACAAAAATTGTAGTTGATGTAGATGGAGTTCATGTTTTCCAAATTATGATATTGGACAGAGGAAATATGTTATACTTAACTAGTAATTGGTACAAGATAATCCCGATCAATCCGCTAGTATAGTCCTTTCATTTTCCAATGAACGTAAATATCACATCATGAAACATATGATGTTATTGTTCATATTGACACTGTGCTATGAACACTTTTTCTCGTCCACAGAACCCAAATAACGATTAAGATATAATTATTGACCTATCCCACAAAAATAACATAATTATCATCATTATTGAATGATTATCATCATTAATTTCTCATAGCCACCGCTATTACCATTACAGTCACCACCATTAGCATCAACACCAACATTATTAATTCATTAATATGCTAATGTGTCAAGTGTATAATTGTTTGATAGTTTATTGCCTTTTTATTTTTCAGAAAAGATAAGAAGACAAAAAACAAACAGAATGGCTAATGCATCTCTCGCTACCGAAAATTTATCGGATAACACCAAAATGGGTAAGTTCTTTATACTTCCTGATTAATAAATTGTCTATAGATTACCTTCATCCATGAATCTGCGGTAATGAGACACATTTTCATAACGTTCTGTTTCATCGCTGCCCATAAGGACTATACGATACTTTAGTTCGTTGGTCCCGGTTGAAACAGCAAATATTTCCATGGTAAAAGTTCATATATTTCAGAAACGATTCTCGGGGGTTACACATAGTGGGATGGCCGAGTGTGACCATAACTCTATATCTTGCGAAGGGGTAAAACTCCACATGTATATGTGGATGTTTATGAGGTTAACAATTGCACTTTTATTATGAACGACTCCTTCAAATCGGAAATTGAAAGGAAGGTGCACAATGATGAGAAACTGTGTCTGCAGACCCAAAACTAAAGATATAAAATAAGGCGATTATATTGAATTGATATGCAATATTAATATGTTAGTGTCAATTTCCTACAACATAGTAACCGAGTTGAAAGTTCAACGGTTCAAAGGACAAATCAATATTTTTGAGTAATTCTGTGTCAAAAGTGCTCTTTTCAAAGTAATCAAATTTAATAGGAATGTGTATCTCAATGTGTATCTCACAATGTATATGTGTGTAATGTGTATCTCACAGCGAAACAATAAGGTCATTTTGCTGTCACACCAAGGTGTAATATTGAATTGACAAGTATCCTTACATTTGTTATAGTAAATATGTATCAAACTATGTGGTTACTACGGGCATTGGTTAACATGTATGAAATGAAAGAAGTTGGTGTATCGAAGAGCATCAAAACGAATAGTAAAGGGACTT
Source organism: Apostichopus parvimensis (assembly GCA_000934455.1). Taxonomy (NCBI): domain Eukaryota; kingdom Metazoa; phylum Echinodermata; class Holothuroidea; order Aspidochirotida; family Stichopodidae; genus Apostichopus; species Apostichopus parvimensis. The sequence continues at coordinate 40,380 of KN882267.1, forward strand.
TCTCTGCAAGAGCTCTATGGGAAAGCATTAAATTTAATTGAAATTGTCACAGGTGTAATGGGTATGTCATGTACTATCAGGTTTGTCGTGACCATGTAAACCGAGTTGAAAGATCAATTAAAGGTCAAAAAATGAATGTGAAATTAAGGAAATATGGACTTTTTGCCACAGCTCCATATGAAAGCATTGAATAGACTTACAGCTTTAACCGGTTTATTGTGTGTATTCCGTACTATCAAATTATGTGGTTGCAATGGTAACTGATTTGAAACACCAACTAAAGTTCAAAGTTACTTGGAGGAATTGGTCAATTTAAGCAAACGTGATTATTTGTTACAACCTTATATGAAGCCATCATGAATTGACTTAAGAGTTTCACGGCTGGGTGGACTTGTCGAAATAACTTAAGTACATAGGGTCAAAACGGACCTCCACTCTAAGAAATGACAACAATCTTCAACACTGAAATGAAGACGGTATACTCTCATATCCTTCTTTATACTCAAAAGAAAAAAGACTATTACAGTCGTGCGCCAGCACACGCCCGTATGTTTCCTTTTTTTAGGTTCCTGTTTTTTTGCAAAGCAAGGAACCTATGCATTCAACTTGGCATATGTGTGTGTATGTGACGCTTGGCTTGTGTACACGATAACTCAATTAGGAAATGATGTCCAAACTTGGTGGGTGAATAGCAATAGCCCATAGTGAGAGGAAGATCCCTATTGTTTTTGGTGCCCGCAAAGGTCTCCAAAGGTCAGTTAGGGTAAAAAAAGGCATTTTTTTTTTAAAAATGCAACAACTCTCAGTGCAAAAGTCTGATGCAGTTAATATTTTGAGACAAGCTGTGAATGGGGTAAGGGATCATTTTCAAACATAACGGTCATGTGATCCAAGGTCAACACATGTCAATTAGGAGTCGAAAACTAGTATTTTGCAATAACTTGAGAACCAAGTGACGTTCAAGGTTGGGAGTTACGCTATTGTAATCCAGTAGTCGACCTGCATCTAGGTGACCTTTGACCTCAAGTTGACCTCCGGTGACCTGTATTAGTTTATTTGGTTATTTGAATTTTCGTGGCCATAATCGGATCTCACAGGTACCTTCCGATCAAAATTGTCCATGGGTTGACCCCTGTGCGATCTTCGTGTGCGAAGTTATCAGAGGTCAAGGTTTTTATTCTTTAATAAGTAAGGTTAAGATGGTCGTACAGTACAGATTTGCCATGTTGCTTTTTGGAATCAGCATGTCAAACTACATCTGACCGTCAGGTCAAGGGTCAAATTTTGAAAAATATGCTCATTTTAGGAGATACGGGGAAAACAAAAAAAGTTGTCAATATTTTGATATATGATTGAGCTCTTTGTGCACTATAGAGGAAACCAACTCCCGCTACAATCGGACAGCCGGTTCTCAAGTTATGAGGGACCAAAAGTTGGTGTTGATACCTTTTTAGCAATAACAATGTGTGTGTACATTGTAGCACATGATTTTAGGAGAGGTTTCACATCATTGAGGGGAATATTTTTGATAAAAACCATCAGGTCATCCAAGGTCATTCAAAGTTGCTTATGTGCACAAAACTGCCAACTTATGCTAATTTTTGCAACATCTTCTCGTCCCGAAGTCTGACATGGCTGATATATTGGGACAAGTTGTGAATGAGGTGGGGGCACGTTTTCCAAAATAAGCGTTATGTAATCCAAGGTCACAAAGGTAAAATATAGGTCACAATGTGTTTTTCTTTTGCAATTACTTGTGAAACTCCCACTGACAGGGTCCGACATGGTTGATATTTTGGGAATAGTTGTTTATGGGTAAGGGATCGTTTCCAAACACAACTGTAATGTGATCCAAGGTCACCAAAGGTCAATTATGGGTCACAATGTGTTTTTTTTTTTTGCAATTACTTGTGAAACTCCCACTGACAGTGTCCAACATGGTTGATATTTTGGGAATAGCTGTAAATGGGGTAAGGGATCGTTTCCAAACATAAAGGTCATGTGATCCAAGGTTAGCAAAGGTCAATAAGTGTTCCAAAACTAGTATTTTTGCAATAACATGAGAACAAATTGTCCATCAAAGTTGGGAGTTACGCTATTGTAATCCAATATTCGACTTCCATCTTGGTGACCTTTGACCTCAGGTTGACCTCTGGTGACCTATATTAGTTTCTTGGTTATTTGAATTTTCGTAGCCATATTCGGATCTCAAAGGTACCTTCTGATCAATATTGTCCATTGGTTGACCCCTGTGCGACCCTCCTGTGCGAAGTTATCAGAGGTCAAGGTTATGTTTGGTTTTAATACATGTGGTTAGGATGATCGTATAGACTTGTCATGTTTTTTTTTAATCAGTGTGGCAAACTAAATCTTACTATGAGGTCAAAAGGTCAAACCTTGAGAAAATATGCTCATTTTGGTAGGTATGAGGCAAAGAAAAATAGTTTGGCAATATTTTGATATAAGATAGAGCTCTGTGTGCTATAATTAGAGGAAACCAACTCCCGCTTCAATCATACACCAGGTTCTTAAGTTATGAGGGGCCAAAGGTTGACATGGGGGATATTTGTGGACTAGTTGTGATTAATTAGTGTGATCAATTAGTGTGATCAATTAGTGGTGAAAAACTAGTATTTTTGCAATAACTTGAGAACTAAATGTCCATCAAAGTTGGGAGTTACGCTCTTGTAATCCAATAGTCGACCTGCATTTGGGTGACTGTTGACCTCAGGTCGACCTCTGGTGACCTGTATTAGCTTCTTTTCAGTTGATTATTTGAATTTGAATTTTCGTGGTCATATTCCGATCTCAATTGTCCATAAGTTGACTCCTCTGCAACCTTTGTGTGCTAACTTATTAGAGATCAAGGTTTTATTGGTTAATAAAAAGTCTTAATAAGTACAGATAGGATGATTCTGTGAGTTCTGTAAAAAGAGCCAACTCTTGCTCATATCAGACACCAGCTGGTCCTCAACAGGATTTTAAAAGGACTAACGGTTGATTTGTGATATTTTTGTCAATAATATGGTGTGTGTACATCGGACCACATAACTATTTTAGGAAAGTGCTGCTCCCTTGTAAATATTCCTTACAAGCAAGAAACCATAGTGCCCTTGGGCTCTTGTTTTCAATGAAGAACAATTTCCTAACCATACTGAGTCAAGACCGTTCATGTTTCGTAAAATTCTCTTTACAGATTTTGGCAGGTTTAAGGTACGACTAGCCAAGCTCCTCACAACTGAAATCATACTCAGTCTTGCAACGTTCTTCATGTTTCCTCCTGCTAAGATTGACGAGTTACGACATGCGAAACAGAGCCCCGGGCTATTCATGGTCTCCTTAATGGAAGAAAGGGGTCAAATAAAGCCTAATGACATCTCACCCTTGTTAACTGCTCTTGATAAGTTGGAACTTAATGGTTTACTAAGCACCCTGCATCGTATTTTCCAGGGATCCGAAGGTAAGGTGTAGTGCGATATATATCTGACTAGAGACTGACACATGTACGACCAAACAAATGACCGAATACAATGCCTGCATACAGGGAAAAACGTCGGCTAGTCTGTTATTAAACTTCCTTAATGTGTTAACAACTAAATATCTGAGACTATTTTACAAAGTCATTGTCAAATACAACAAAAACAAAACGACTGATGTAAATCAGCTTGCGTAAATATCACAGCGTTTAGTTCAAAACTTGAAAACATGTTAATTTGATTATTAGGACTATATCTAAAATGTTTGTAAGCTAAATGTAAGCTATATATCAAGTATATTAATCAGATTTTTGAGCATGCCACGTTTTCTCAGTGATAATGTGACGTCATGTTGGTGGTAACAGGCTACAGTACATTTGTCGTCGTCATCATTATAATTATTATTATAATTATTAAGATTATTATTATTGCTGTTGTTGTTATTATTATTAACCAGTTTCAAGTAAGTATCATAAAACATAACAAAGAATAAAACACTGTTATTGAAGCTATATGTTTCTATTATTTTGAGAACAGATAAGACATGCCAGTTTGTGCGATACCTCAAGACATTTTACAAACAACTTTATAGCAAGATCAATCCAATACCTTACATCCGCGAAAAGGTGTTTCGTGTGAATGACGTATTTGTTGAAGGTGGTATTGAAATGCACGGAAGAGACAATAAAGATACCGAACGTTTGTTGGAAGGAAATACAATGGAAGCCGTAAAGCTAAACTCATATCGCGATGTATTTAACGATGACATAATATCTTCAAAGCGAATACTGTTAGAAGGCGATCCTGGTTATGGTAAATCAACGTTTACATTACAAGCTGCTTATGACTGGTGCAATGCATCTGATTCATCTCCATTGAAAGATGTAGCTATCTTTATCTTGCTTCCACTAAGACTCCTCGGCGGTATATTGTCGATTTGTCTCGCAATCAAACTGATTCTGATGCCAGGTGAATCAAATCTAACAGAGGAAGACATTATGGAAATTTTGAGAAACAGCCCGGGCGCAGTGCTGGTTTTTGATGGGTATGATGAATATCCGGACAAAGATAATATTGAGATATCAGAAGTTATGAAAATCATCGCTGGTAATATGTTTGCGAACTTTAAGGTAATAACATGTACTAGGTCATCCTATATACCTGATAATCTCGATATAGAGACGGTCAATGTTCGTTTGACAGGATTTGATGATAATGCAAGGGATGACTACATCAGAAGAGCTGTTGCTGTTAACGATAATCAAGCGGCTAGGAGAATCAATGATCTTCTCACTAGCAGTCCTGTGCTCAGTGACATTTGTCAAGTACCTCTCTTCTGTGTGATGTTTGTGCATATCTCTTACGATTCAAAAAACATTTTATCATTCGCGTCTGTTACCAGTTTTTTTAGGCACATTCTAACGTGCTTTTATGAGCATATGCGGAACAAAATGGGTCACGCTAGAAAACGAAAAGACTGTTATATCATTCCAAATCATCCAAAGCTTAACAAACTATTATTTGATGCGCTTACTGGAAAGAATCAGCAGATTGTTTGGCAAAAAGAAACGTTCAAGACCAATGTTGGCAATGGATGTTACAATGAACTTATCAAAATTGGTATCCTACTTGAAGAAGACATTCTCAAGATAAATGATAAACCAGGGATGGCGGCGGTTTCTGTTATCGAGCGAACGACTATTGTCAGATTTTATCACAAACTATTCGCTGAATGGTACGCAGCCAACTATCTTTCAACGTGTGCAGGGAGCATGATGCACGGAGCTCTTTGGCTCCAGAAAGAGTTCGAAAAAATAAACCCTGTTGATCTACAGTTTGTCTTTAGATTTGCTTGTGGACTCAATAAGAAAGCTTCATCAAGAATCATCAAGTATCTGAAAGGAATTAAGGACGGACAATCTTTCGCAATACTATGTTTCTTTGAACAAGTTGGTGAGCCAGATGATGTAGTGGCCATGGTGAAATATTTATTAACAGGAGGCGTTACCATCAGCTCCACTGATAGCAGACTCCTTCAAAGGTCAACAATACAGATTCTTGACATTGCGGCTAAAAGCGACGTAAGTATTTCATATATTACTGTTGTCGCATGATTGGCAACATTATACTTTACAGTCGTGGCATGGTTGAATATTTATATGAGGATATTGATGATACGATACTAATGATAGTTTTCTCTTGTATGGACACGAATATATCATGTTTTACCAACCTGCCCCCCCCCCCATGTGACTGCGACCAGTAAGTAACCAAAAATTCCAGTCCACCGAAAACTACCATTGTTTGAAGATATTCATGGTCGATTCACGTTGTAGGTATTTAGCATTTGAAATATTCAATCCACCCCGCCCATGACATGGAGTTACGAGCTTCATTACTGTGAGTATATAAACCTTACCGATGGTTCCACCTAATCATTGGCAGTCCTTGGATTTACGCTATCAAATTATAGAACATCACTTATTTCCTTCCGGTTATTTCTTTCAATTACATGCGGAAATTATCTTTGAGAGTATGAATTAATACAGATGTAACACAACTACAGAATTATAGTACGGTATATCATTAAGAACTGTCTGTGCAATAATATGTCGAATAGACGACTATGCGAAAGGGAAATATTGTTTTACCCTATACCATATTAAGTGTAACGAATTCAATATTCTCTAGTGCAAATATCGACTTAGTCAATTTTGAGGATAGTATGTTGAATTTTCATTTCACTGTTGGTAATAAACGACTGTGTTACTATGATCAATTAATGAGTGAATCTAAGTTCCTCACGAACAGAATAAGTACCACAATAAATACAGACAAAATACAATCCTTGTTATTTAGAAGGATACGATGAAGGGATTTAGATATGTGCATTCAGTATAGCAGAAAGTAAACCATTGCACTACAGGGTCATTATCAGATGGATAAGGAAACCATCATCCTAACCACATAAATGACAAAACGAAGTAAATAAAATCAATTTCTTTGGTTGACACAAATATATCAAATTATTCTACAAAGATAGTAAAAAACAAACTATGCTGCATGTATTCTAAGGGCGAGGGCTCAAAGTACCGTATGCGCTATAGACAAACTTTAAGATGAGTAAGGGAAACATGATATCAATCACAGAAATGACAAAACGAATCAGAAAATGAGTAACGCTTTTTTTTTTGGTGGGCAGGGTTAGGGGTTCACACATAACTATTCAGAGCAGCAAGCATATGGTTAGGACGTCCAACTACTCCCAAATATCATCAATGTGTCAATAAAAACAAAGCAATGCCAATGTTACGTGGTAACACTATTGTCAAAACAACCCTCACCGCATGAGTTACTGAGCTTTGACATAACATCGGTTACTGAGTACCCAGCAACTGCATTTAGTTAACGGAACAAAAACTCCAAAGAAAATCAAAAACTGCAGAGTGCCCAAATGTTTACACTATGAAATTAAACCATTGGGGAAAAATGTACAGTACTAACACATTGTTTTAACAGTTCAGATAAAATTGATATCATAAAAAAGTACAGATTTGACGTTGCAGGACGGATCAACCATGTATCCATAAAAATGATAACCGGTTGAACATAATGATATTACCCTTTATCACTTGTTTCTGAATGTAAATGGCTGGTAATTTCCTGACGGGTAAATCGCCTATTTCAGTTGTATTTGTTTGTGTCAACCCTTGTCGCGATTGATAGATCTCTCTCCACTTCCGTCCTCGGTAACTGTGAGCGGGGTATATAGGTATACTTTCTGAAGTAATTCAACACAGTAATAACGTTAACTGCAAATAGTACTCCCATACGAAATTTATATAATGTAAACTAGAACGATAACACCAGAAAGACCACTGGTCCTGAAACCAATATCTGCTCTAACAACAGTAATTATAATTTCCGTACAGACATGCCGTGCAACAGAAAATAGCTGGACATGTGCATTCAACTGTGCAATATTGAAGGAGACTAAACAAAATCAAGAAGAAGTCGAGTACAGCCCGTCGAGGGTCTACACATATACTGTGTTGTGCTAAATTTCATTCACGTTCTGTTCTTGTTCATTCTTTCGGTTATAGCTTTTTCGCCGGCGAACGTTACACTTTTGTGTAGCATTTTATTTAATTTTCTTTTGTTCGTGCTTTGCTAATTAAGTATTTATAGTTCTTAAAATGTTTGATCTTATTTCCATTAGTCTTCTTCCTACTCGATCTAGTTCATTTCTTAAAATAATATCAGTATCGAGAGAGAAAAGCAAATCTTTCAGAGTTAGTATCGATTAGTTAATAGTATTGGATTAATACATATATCATGAAATAATTATGTAACATCGAGAAAAGGTGTACGCAATTAACAATTGTACAGGTGACTTTCAATCGTATCAGGTACACGAGCTTATAAACTAATCACTGGTGGATCGTGATGATGGTAGGGAAGTGACGCAAGAAGACTAAACCAAACACTAAATCCGTTTTGTAGTTATATATGAAAATGATATAATTTGAACACGTTTCTACTGATTACTTGCAACGAGCGATAGTAGAATAAAATGTAAATAAATAAACGGACTTACATATAATTTTCTCCCGGGAGACTAATTAATTGATCACAAGCTTTCCAAAAAGACATATGTACATCAATGTACAGATCGGACTAAAACACACACAAACGCAAACTTACATACAAACACATGAATGGTAGAATTAGCAAGTCGACCTCTTAATGAAGTAAAGTGTTAACGGAACTCCTCTCCGCTTCAGTAAGTAGCGTCAATGATCTCTTCGTCACATTCAAAGTTGGTGCAGTCTTAAGTACTGTAGCCATGATTATGCGCTCCATTAATGAAAATGGTATGCTGTTAAGATGTTGCTGTTTGAACAGCTCTATAGAATATTTGATTTCTAAAAGGATAAGGTATATATACGTTTCTGAACGGAAACCTTCTTAAAGTTCCTGTCATTAAAGTATAAAGTTTATGTAGCTCTCCTCTTCTCTAAACCCTCCCACATCTCTCAATCTCCGTCTCCTCGTAAATGCTCCCTCCTATTCATCACCACAAGTCTCTATAGGAATCTACTATTATTTGTTTTCATAATTAATATTCTATATTAAGTACTTAAATAAATGATATCATTGTAATATTTAGAACAATGTCTTTTGAGGATAAACTTAAAAGTATGGCTTACATGTCATCATAGTTATTGCACTCGTCATACGTTACTGTTTCCCAACTGTGTACGTATTTTTCCTATGAAACCTAAGCCCTCTTTTTCGTCCCTTTCAAATCGAGTTACTCTGAGCCATGAAATTGAAAGCAGTCAAAGACCCTATCAACTTATTGATCAAAGGTATTACTAACGTACACATATTAACCAGGAAGATAACATTTCCATGCTTTAAATCCATGCTAAAACTAAAAGTTTGTTTTGTTTTCCCTCAGATTCCCATCACCAGTGTATGCCTTAACAAATCTTTCAAGGAGTGTGAGGAACATGTTATTGTACTTCACTCTGGACTCAAATTGAATCAATTGTTGACGGTAGAGAAGATACACATAGAGGCAGAGCGAGTAAATAGGGAACCTAGGATACTAACAGAGGAAGACGTTACGATGATATTCCGTTATGGACTACGTTCTGAACATTTAAAGGATCTATCGTGAGTATAATGTAATAGGTTACGATTTCCCAGTTTTACATTTCCAAACCTGACAACAGAATGGATAGCAAAAAGAACATGGGAATATTTTAGCTTTCAGTACATATTTTCAACACAAATATTTATAATAATAATATCGGTAATTACCGCTGAAGTTTCATGTTTTTGTACTAGTTAAAACTTATATTTAGTGGAAGGTCACTTTTATATCGCAATAAAACGTAATAGGTAATAGTATATATGTTATTCGCTCCAATATACCGTGTTAAACCTAATATTAGACTACTCCTTTTGATTCCTTAAGACATCGTAGAACTCTAAACATGATGTTGACATCTCTGTAATAATAATGGAACAGACTTTGTGTCCGTAAATGACCATCAACGGTGTACTCACACACAATAATTCAATGTCTACTGTATTCATGCATACTAAACTGTATCTTTCGATATTGAAATATAGAAATTATCGTTATGATGAGAAGTACTAATCGGTCATTCATCCGTTCTAGATAATAAAAAAAAAACTTATTTTTTGGGATCTATAAACCACAGACTGCCGTTATCTGTAAAGCTATTTGTTGAATGACTAACATTATATACTAACCCAACGTTTAGACTAATGCTCGTTATATCGCACGAGGTAGAATTTAGGCAACAGGATTATGTGTTTATGATAGAGTGTCATACTGTTTATATTGTAATAGACACAAACAGACGAATGTGAGCTTCTGCGTGGTAAAAAAAAAGTAGGGACTGAACACATTGTGAAAATATCTGTAAAATACATTTTCCTCGAGTTTTAGTGAGATGCAGGAAACAGCGGACAGAACATTCGTGTACACAATTGAAGAGTACAAGCAATATCCTCTGCATTCTAATCATGTAGGCAGGCATAGAAGTACTTGCCTGCACTGACAGACCGTTCTTGTTTGTTTTTGCCTTCCTTCTGTAATTTGGGAAGACATGTTTAATACATATAAAGTACATTACAATTACATACAAAGCTATGCGCTGAACGGCATATATGTAAATTTGCTAACCGAATGATTTGATTGAAGTATGTTATATTGAACTAGGAAGAAACAGAGCACCATGATCGCATGTGCATGGTGATAATGTCATACTGGATGGTATTATGTGTTGTAAGTATCATGCAATACACCCTCCATATGAATATAACACAAGGTGAAAAAAAGGACTGAACAAGTCCAGTGTACACTCCGCATAATATCGGAAAATATGTCCATCGCAGAAGCATGGACATATCAAATAAAGACATGTGTTAGACATGTGTTCTCTTATCACTTGAGACCGACATAACTTTATAAAACGCATCTTAATATAATGAGGTTGACATAGCTTAATTAAAGTGTTATATTTAATAGATCGAGCAATGGGCAAAAGCAGATCGAGGGAGCTGAAATTAAATTAAAAGACTTCGGACGGATACATTAGAGGAGCGTGCAATTTTGTATTTATTTACACATTTTGTGCTGTCGGTTTTGCTATTATTTCACCATGTATTTGGGTCTTATAGCAATATGCTTCCTCCGGATACTAAGCCGGTTTCGTTTACCTGTGGTGTATTATATATCACCCGCCCTGTTAGAATGGTGCTCGTAAAATGTGATAGTATGCAAAGCCCCAGTGGCCTTCTATCTACAAGTTTCTTTTCTTATAGATGCTACCGTGGCCCAAATCGGAGAATGTAAATCTAAGTTTTGTTTTCCTTAACTCCAATTTCAACTTTATTCTCGAAATTTCGGCATTTTTTCAGAGCTTCAACTTAATTTTCTTTCAAATGTTCTTACTGAACTGTCTACTCCACACAGTTTGAATGTTCTAAACTCTTCCAGGAAAGTTGACGTTTATTATCATCACTCCAAACTTGTTCTTTGCAACGGCGACAAATCTTAACGTTTTGGCTTCGAAAGTTTTAGCTTCTTTTCGGATGTAAATTATGATGAAGGACATTTCGAAACTTTGACTGTTCTAGCAGAAAAAGTGGTTCACAATCACTCTTCTTTCTATTAGGACTTTTTTATTTATTTTTCAAGACAAAGTTGTCGACCATTTTCGTATATTTCAGAGAAATCCAGGCTAATTGAAGCATTCCCTCCTGATGTTATCGGTGTATTATTAACTTTTCTGTTAGACGTTTTTGTTTTTTACTGACACTGTAATTTTGACGTAGCACCCTACTTGTTTAATAGGTGTAAGTTGATATCAATGCAATAACATTCGTTCTCATGGGTACACAAGGAGGGTTAAAACGTGAATACGCTGCACTCAGATACGTTATTTGACAGGAAACATATGCATTTCAATACGACAATGTATAATAACAAACGGTGCTGAAAAATAGAGTTCATACCAACTGCGTCAGAGGTAAACCAACATTTACTCAACACATGTAAAGGAACTGTTATCCACTCTCACGGGAGTGAAGATAACCTATACCATAATTACGATTTTGTAGTGGAACTAGCGTTCTGAAATAGTAACATCATATTATATTATCAAATATATTAATTGCATCTCATAAAGAATAATACGATCGAGAATTCCAGGATTTCTACCTTGTTTCTTATCTTTGTTAATTATATACAACCTTACTGATCATCAAGATTTCCCGGCCACGAAAGGGTTTAATTCATTATAGCTCAATGTCATGAAAAAAATTTTGATCTACGACCTTCGTCTTTCAGTAGATTAGAAGAATTTTAGTATTTAGAATTCTTCATCAACTTACACGGTCATTTACGATATATTATGA
>KN882267.1:52970-69155 GCA_000934455.1 Apostichopus parvimensis
AAAAAAAGGAATACTTGCATCGAAGTTTTAACATCACCTTGTAGAGCATAATGAAACAATGGTGGATGTCACATATTTTAATTTGGAATTGTGATGGACTGTTGATTACATTAAGCAAAAATATATGTTGTTTTATATGCAATGTGAAATTTTCTAAGCTTTATAAATAATTATATAAATGATACATACGATACCAAACTCATATTTCCATGGACATTGACATGCCGCATTACAAGCATTTTATACACACACAAAGAACGAGAGATACCATTTAAGTAAACAATATCGTTAACATTAACAAGCCACAACGTGATAATTATCATATGCAGCATTTTATATTGACATTTTAATATGTAGAATGATCCAACGATAGCAGAAATCTGAGAGTTATGTGCTGCTATGATTAATGATACAGTACACACTAAGACTGCAACGTGCTTGTTAACGTTAATATTATTTAAATCGGGTAAACAATACCGACAAATCAGTCTAAACGTGCGTACGTGTAATGTCCACTTGAAAATCTGTGGGAATCTAATGCACTTTCAACTTGTGATCAGTCTTTACAGAAAAACGAAGTCAGACTGTTTTCATAATCATTCATATGAATATAGCCTATTTTATGACGAATAAATCAAGGACATGCCATAAATTCCCTTCTGGCTACTCATTGCCGTACTAAATGCAGCATATTTTGGAGCGAGACCCAGACCCAGATATGACAACACCCGAGTGTTCAATACTGGTATTACATTTGGAACAGTATCTTAGTTTGATCAATTACAGACTAATACGTAACACTGACAGGTTTGTAACATTTGATGATCAAACAAACTAAGCTGCTTAAACTGACAAATACGGCGCTCGCTCAAATCAGATGCACAGAGAAAAGAATTTAAAAACATCCCCCACCCGCCCTTGCCGTCTATCTGTTGCAAAATAAAGCGTTTTCTTTTATGCTTTGGAGGATACAGGTGCGTTACAGTTGACGACATTGAATCATTTGATTTGTCATCTGATGAGCTGCCCTAAAAAGGGAACCCAATGTAGATAATATAGGTAATGACCAATTAAGTTTGGAAAGGCTGTAATTCTCAAACCTCTCGTAGTTTAACAAACATGCACTGTCCATTACCGTATAAACAGAAAAGAACATCACATTAAAAAGTAACAGCAGTTGTTATATGGTGTACCACGTATTGCAGAAACAGCGGGAATTACGTGAAGCACGGTCATGTAAACGTCGGCAGGGAATCGTTATTTAGCTCTGGGATAAAATATGCATTATGTGTTTTGAGTTTTGTTTACTTGTTTTGTGTAGATTTAGATGCCGTTTTACTACTTCAACAATACAGTTCATTGAGCTGGTTACCGATTGTAACATTCAAAGTATATTTCATGTTTGGTTATCTGATTATAGCAAATAAACAAATGGAATCATCTATGAACATTTTAATTGAAACAAAAAGCAATGATTTTTTGTGTCATATTATCAGGTTGATGATGTAGATACAGTCAAGCGAATATGCACAAGGCAAGTGGCTATTACAAGCGATGACAGTGAGGTACTACAGAGATGTACTATACAGCTTCTGGAGAACGCATCTCACCATGACGTAAGTCAGTAACTGTGGCACGCCGTTCGTTAATTTTAGCAATATGAGTTATTGGTAAAGTAACAGCAAAGTTATAAAGCATGTGCTTTTATCGTTAAAGCACATCTTAGGCAATTTATTTAAAAGAACAGTACCATTGTACCGTTAACTTGGAATTAACTATTTGTCCTAGAATAACGGTTGAATGCAATTTTTAAATTACAGAACGTTATCACGGAATAACTGTTTTTAACGATGAATATAATGATTTGACATCCATTACAAATCCTTACTCTTAATGTACAATTACAATAACTGTTTTCTTTACAATTGACATACACTGGGACACTGCCCAGTTTCAATTTCTTAGTGAAGGTGCTACATCAATGTTGTGAATTCTATTAGTAATGTGATTTCATTACTAAATTATACATACAATGTGTCACATTAACATGTAAGTTGCTATAAATATTGAAAAATATTAGAAGTCCAACAACATGAATTCGCGGTTTGCATTGTACTAAATATTAAAAAAAGTAGCTTTTTTTCCCCACAAACTGTTGTTATATCACGCATTAGCGCAGTTGTTCTACCGTTAAATACATTTGTTTTAACAGTTCACTAATTGACTACGCGCTAGATTAACTATGCAGGAAATAATTATAATGCCTAGCACTCATTCTTGCAATGTGTTTTATTGCATATGATTGCCATTAGGGCATATACATGTGTATGTATCAACATTTGGTTTGGCCTCACATTGCAGGAAACTGTAAAAACACTGTAATACTTACGTTCGCTCCTCTCACCATAACGCAGTTACATATACATATTGAGGTTAGTAATCAAACAGTTTGCTTCAGTACATGTTTTATTATTGGATTCGAACCTCCGAGAAACGACGTAATGTTCTTATTTTTGTTTAATTACCAATCGATGTCACATTTAAAAAAAAAAATCAACTGCACTGTTTCATTTATTAACTCTATTAAGAGATTAACTTTTTACAAATATTAAGCTGCTTCTCATAGCCTTGACTATTCGCTATGTTGCCACTTGTAGTATTAAAGATTCCAATTTGGGGCAGTATCACCTCCTGCTGAAGGTAGCAACGCGACCTGAAATAGTCTATACGCGATCTCAGAACAGTAGCGGCTTTAACAACACCACATTCGAACTTTAACGGTTTTCGTCTGAAAAAAAAGTATATACTTGTGTGTCTTTTTCGACAGAGGGCAGTATATTTCAATCGTTATTTTGTATCAGTGTTTTGTTGGCTTTACCAATAATGGGCTAACGATGACTCTCTGCTATGAAGTAACTTATCCGCTGAGTACAGTAGTTCAACAATCTTATATGTTTGCACAAAATGGAAATCCATCTTTCCATAGACTACCTTATAAAAAGTATCTGCCAATGAGAGGCGGCAACATGAAAGAAATTGCATACACAACAAAGGAGAAATATGTGCTGTGTATCAGTAAACATTTGGCATTATAAGCAGTTCTGAGCCGAGAAGGGCAACTCGCTATAGAGCGCTCGGAGAGACGTGCAAAGTGTTGCAAATGGCAGGTGGGGGGGGGGGCAGTTCTCGTGTACAGTGAAAGCAGTTTACCCAAAAGGTATTATGCAGTGAAAAGTGTATCATGATAGCAGTATAACTTTGTCAGTTCAGAGGTGATCCGACGCCAAAACTTCTCCGACTCGCCCACACGGTTCACCCCATCGTCTGATTAAAGAAATGCAAATATAAACCTTACAACCCATTAAGTATTTATCCATTATGAAAACAAATCGCAACTATGTGTTGTCCCTGCAAATTATACCTAAGTTGCACGAAAATGAGTTGTTTTGACAACTATAGCGTTAGATTGCGTGATTGTTAATTGTACATGACATTTTATTATCCTCCCACAATGCTCCATGTTGCAACCTCTCTTCAGAGAAGAAAAGTGCTGCTAAACCAAAACTGATATGTTTGTCTAGTGTGAAAACATCAAAAGTATCGAACATTTTCACTTTTTGCTATACAGAATTGCGCCCTCTGTTACATTAATTTGCGTCAGAGAAATCTCGCTGAATCCTTTATTATTTTAATGTTTTCATCCCACTGGCATTGTCCTGTTAGAAACGTTCTTTCTATTACCAGACATAGAATAATGACTCACACATGGACAAAACCGCTAGACTGAAGGAAGGAATCACGATGTCTCAGGGCTCGTGGAAATGGACTATGCACTACAGGGGCAGGGAGATTTTGTGGCATTCACAATTTGAAGGAGAACGCAAAATATTTGCATTAAAAGCTAAGCATTATATTTGCATTATTTTAAATTGCGCACGAGTTTAGGATACGCTGCTCCCACTCTGCACCCTGGTCCTAGTCTCCGTAGGTGCGTTCAAAGTACGCATGCATATAATTATGACAGCCATTATTGATACGTTATGAGTGTAACCGTGTGTGCTGTTTTCAAGGTGTGACATCTCTAAAAACTATTTAACTCAATTCTGACTATTTAACTAGAATGCTCTGATGATCGATACATACTATATACCAGAGAGTAGGTATCCACAAAGCATGTAAGTTCATTCCTTTACTCTAAATACGCCCGAAACCGTTCATTGAAATCTGAATTGCGAGATTGAAAGATATTATGATGTACCATGCCGTGACCATTTGTGTAATGGTCCAACGTCGGTACACTTTACAGTAATTTTCATTCCTGTACGGAGCAAAATCGAAGGTAGCGGGATTCAATGTATTATTTTGTAGATTAAGAACTTCAAAAAAGATGCCATTATTATATTTTACACCTTTTGAAACAATGTTGAAGAAGTTTCAATTGTTTCGATTGTACCACACATACATGTAGTTTATTTATGTACACCCATGCACCCCCCCCCCTCCGGAAATACACTTGGTACAAGCCCCTGCCCCGGTAGTTAACAAGGATTTTTACGATATAAATAGGAGCCATTACAGTCTGCTTTGTTTTGTACTCTACGTTAAGATATAACGGGCAAATCTATATTAAGATATAATGACGTACATATAGACAACATCTATCACATACACAGAGTTAATGTCGGTACCAATGAACTCGGCGCACTATCAACTATCAACTGTGGAACGATACCCTTGCACGCTCCCCTCATTGGAAATCCCCATAATAATAATGTCTATTGAATTTGTACTGCTTGAAACTAGAATGCTCTTTATGACATAATCCTTCCAAAGTATATGTGCTGATGACGATATACACACGGTTAATTATCAGTGGTAAATAAATTCCCGTCATGGAATCAAATTACGCCGTCTATCTCGAAAGCACAGTGAATGTAAATAAGGCTAAGTCTATCGGAATCTTTATTGGGCAGAGCTCTTTTGAGGGCGCTTAACCGATAAGTACTGCGATGTGTAAATTATATACCTTCACACTGAATATGTTTTATCTCTACTTCAGAGTTAGTCTTCACGCGGTTTCTCTTTGTTCTCCTGAATAGGCCTATATGATAAATGGTACTTTTAAAGAAAAAGTCGCCCAGGAAAGAACTTGGGCACGAAAACCAAACTACCGATCGACTGATCCGCTCTCAACCCCAGTCCCCTTGCATCGGGACTGTGACTGTGTGATCATCGTCGGGTGTGCATCACCATTCCCCTCGAAAGGGAACAGACACTACACATGATCTTAGCCAAATGGTTTCCCTCCTTGGTTTGTACATCGTGACCTGACTGTGGCTAAGGATTCATATTTCAGTATAGCATTTAGGAAGGAACAGGTCGTATAAATTGTAGCCCTGAATTAACTAATTGGCAGATTCCGTCGATTGTTTCTACATGTTAACTTAATTTTCACCATCGATCGCTTCTCGAATCGCGTATCATTAATAACGGGGAAAAAAGTACTGCTAAACCTTTGCAAACATGTTTGACATGTGTGAAAACATCAAACATTCCACTTGTGTTATTTTAGAACTGCGCCCTCTATTCAGTAATGCGCTCCAGATTCATAATGGTTCTGATGTACGCACCCAGCAAACACAAACACGTTTTTAAAACGTTATTAAAACGTTTCGTCTTTTGTTTTGATAACGTTATTTGTGGTGTAAAAAATATGTCACGAAAAAGTTTTCAGGCTATTATTTCAAAACTTTTTTTCGTTAAAACATTAATATAACATTAATATAACATTAATATCTCATAAAAACGTTATGCCGACGTTTTTATAACACCACATTTAACGTTATAAAAACATATTTTAGAGGCTCTTTTAAAAATGTTATGATAACGTTTTGTGTTTGCTGGGCATATGGCAGAACTTTTCCTTGTTCAGGTTTCATACGTATGGCAAGCCGTTTTACCATTTTCCTTGCAATTCCACTTAAGTGAAAAACGTATCACTTAAATGGAATTAATTTCCACTTACGTGATGTACATTTCACTTAAGTGGAATTCAATTTAAATTAAGTGAAATGCTTTCACTTAAGTGGAAAACATTTCACTTAAGTGGAAAACATCTACTTAAGTGAAATGTATTCCACTTAAGTGGAATTGTGAAGTAATATTAGAAATATTATAAAGAACGTATGCACTGACGCTGTTCAGCAATCTCACCGAATTCTAAAAATTTCAACATTTTAGTACTTACATCGCAATTACATTGTGATATTAGTAACTGTCCTTATATACCCAGAAATACAAATAAAATCAAGATAGCCTCCGCATGGACCCGACCGAAGTAAGGAATTATCCTGATATCCCATGGTAGGGATCGAGGGGGCAAGGGGTAGGCTATGCTCAATTCTTCAGCCCAAATAATTCAAAGTTTAGGAAGCCGGTGTTCATATCCTTGTAGCACATTAGCTAGTTCCTGCACTGTGGCCTTTCCTAACAACCGGCACCGCCAAATTGTAATATGTAAACTTATTATATAATATGACACTTTTAAATGAAATGTATTAAAGTTATGAACGTTGAGAAAGACACCAACTGTTATTACAACAAGCTTCGACTCGGCTATAACAAATGGTTGCTCTGCACTTCCTCTACCAAAACAAGATTTTTCCTTCCTTTCATGTTATACTTATTTTATCTTATCGTGTTTTTTCCTGAAGGCGGTGACTGACTGCCCACAAAGCAATACATCCTCTATCTCCCCGCCCCGGACAGATACACCCAGTATAGTCATGGAGAACTAACCCCTCCCCGAGCATACACGTATACGAACTACATGCATACTCATGTATCCCGTACTCTTCACTGTGTACACCCCCCCCCCCCCACCTCCCCCTTATTGAAAACCACAAATTGTCTTCTTTACGCCATGTTTTCTACGTAAGAATGTCAAGGTTACTACAGACAAAGATAATACACCTTCGGAAGGCGGAATGTCATTGTCATACTGTAGTAGACGCAATTGACGCTACGTGTGTGAAACTGTTCTTTCTATTAAGATTTGTCTATGATCACATATCGTTTTCTATTGGATTTCTATACGATACGATTTACCACTGCACTAGGCTTTCAAATCGGTCGCATCCATTATTGGTTGTTACTGAAGAGCCTATGCAGGTAAGTACATGTAACGCTTGAACTTGTTGTAAACTGTTGTCAGAATTATGGAGGAACTTGTGTCACCGCGTTGTATGGTGATTGTCGATTTTATTATTTTTGTATCTAATTTTGTAGACCCTACGGCAACCGCTTAAACTTAAAGTTAGCTGTCATGTAAGTTAAAATTAGGGCCTACACAGAACGCCTTGCGTATACACACATGTTGTAATGACAGGAGCAACTGAATACACGTAGACATGTATTGAACCATAACTGAGACTAAATATAGCGAAAATCTTATAGTGATACAATACCATTTCTATAAACATATTTTCGGTTAACTAAGATTTTTTTTTTGTGTGATGACTATTCTTTTCAATTATTGAATTCATCCTTTTTTGTGTATTTCATGATTTTCATGAGCAATAAAAAAAAATTAAAAAAAACTAAGATGCAGTGTAGCCTGTGCAGATGTTGACAAGGTCCTATTTCTTATACCTTAATAATTAATTCGGCACGGATTCCCCTTGTGGTATGAAAAAAATTTCATGTATGACTATGAGGTGATTCATGTTAACGGCCAACGTTATGTCAAGTTGCTTTGCAAATGCGAAACGTCTTGTATAGGGTCTAGGCCTAATTTTATCGCCGGTTGAGTGTAACGTTTATATTAGAAGAAGGAACCAAGAGGGGGCCTAGCATCAGTGGGCCTAGGTGCGCGTTATACACTAATTATGCTTGGCATATCCATTAGTATAGTTAGATATCAAGTTAAACCACCGATTGCACACATGATAAGAGGCAGCTAGCTTCTATTTCTAATATAGGCTAGTACGATAGTCTCATTATAGGCCTTGGAAAAACTGATGGTTTATAGATAACTTGAAGATCGGCACTATAAGCATCATTGACCTAATCTAGATTTATACAAATATGATTGCAATAATCAGGAGGAGTAGATAAGTCTCAGGCTTAATTAGTTAGTTACACGAACATTCTTCGGTGAGCGATGACACAATTTAGAAACGTTAATCGTTAGTGCACGTCTTTTTTATATGCTGTGTTAACTTAATCACATATTAAGTTACGTGCTTCATCATAAATTAATCATTACAAATCAAATAAAAATAACCAAAGTTAGAACAATTGCATACTAAAATCAGTGTAGTAGAGACCAACTCGTTACTCCACACTAAGCTAGACAGGTAGGCTAGGCCGAGTGTGTAATGAATTCTCGGGAGATGTTTTCCTCTGTGGCGGGCTGTCAACGTGAGAATTGTGGGCGAGCGTCGGCTGCTTTGACTGCAGAGCAAGGCGATGCAGTTTCATTCTGGCCAAGGAGAAAGTGAAGGTGCACTATATCTGGCTAAATTAAATAGGTCTGTGGAACAATAAGGCCTACAGTACTACTAATAGGATATATAAACTTGCGAGGAGAAATTTGAATACCAATTACATTCATCCCTAATTGAAATTTAACAATATAGCGAGTCTGAGAGAAATACACAGAAATAAGCTATACTGCTCACACATGACAATTACTGTTAGTAGGCATTTTGCCTACATATTTAGGTACTGGAAAATGATACAACTGGTCAAGTTTGCTTAATCTAAACATGCAGCTGTAATTTGTGAAACTGTAATTCGGGTTGCTTGGAACATATTCTGATACACCAGTGGCTAAAGAACAGATATTGTATGGCACCAGAAAATGCTACTCCAAATAAGGTAATAGTTAATAATATATGCATCAGTCTATTTAAATCACTGGAGATTTTGTGAGATTAACAAATGCGTCAGATGGATGTATTTTGCAAATAAAAGTAAAAATATTCATTACATGGGTGTGCCGCATATTGATGTTTTTTCGGGGGGGGGGGGGAGGGGGGGACTTACAAAATGAATTTTTCATGTTAAAAGCAAAAAAACATTGAACCAATCACACATTGATTTCTAACCTGGATTGCAAGCTAATACAATTATATCTTAATACTACAAGGGTAGGTACGGGTGACAGTGTCACCGTGACACAGAGTAATAAAACCTAACTCAAAATACATAGTTAGGAGTTGAACATAGCCTAATGATGTTATATTTTATAGAACAATGTTATCATTTAGGTCAATAAAACAGTCTGCTCTAAATAATTCATAATGTTACTTTAGTCCTTATTTATGTTTATTTTTGAGGATAACTTGTTCAAAATATATGTGTTTGTTTTAGATACAACAGTATTTTTCTTTTGTAATACAACAATATTCGGAAAGGAATAAATATTGAAATTTACATCATTGATGATTTAATTGTAAAGTTACATTGTAATTGAAGCTATTAAATGAAATGACAATAAGAACATGTGAGGGTTGAAAGATAAACTGAGCGATCATAATATTCCTGGTATTCCTCTCACTGCAGATACCAATATATCAACTAGTACTGCAGTGGTTGTACAGTAAGGTAGATAAAGGTAATATCGTGCTCAAATCTGGTCTTTGTTTACCAACCCTCTCGACACTGGAGAAGTTAATAATAAATGCAAACTCAGCAGAACTTACCGAGGAAGACGTTATTAGACTATTGAACTATGGAGTACAGTGTAGGAGATTCAAAGAATTTTGGTGAGCACAAGATATTGGTATGGAGGAGAAAAATGGTCAGAATAAATTAAAGTAGGGTCTAAGCGTACGTCTATAATGTTTGTATGTAGGTTAACATTAATGTTCTTATGCAGGCCTATACATAAAACACCGCGTAAAAGACGAAATATATATTAATTGTAGTTATAAAGGTTTGGTTAAAGTAATAAAGAAAGTAGGCAATTTCCCAAAATGCATTTGAAACAGCCAAGAGAATCATTGTATATAATGGCTAAGTCCCTTTCCTCTTAGATTCTTCTAAATTTCAGTCCCACCAACAGGTAGGCCTATACCATTCCCTGATATATTTTCGAGATGAAAAAATCACCCTAGTTTTGCTCATGACACAGCAGAATATAACCATCAATTTTGAAAGGCCGCTACAGTTTATGTACTGTCTTTGCAACAAATCAAAGTACTGAATAATAATTTATTTTAATGATATAAAAATGAAGATAATAATGATAGTAATAAGTGACACCGATTTTGATGTAATTCCATCATCAAAATTATCGAAAATGATACCCATAAAAGTCAACAGATTCTTATAAATTTGTATAGCAGATACGTTTTGGTAAAAGTTGGCAGATTTTATAAACAAAACAATAGTAATTAAAAATACTTCTTCAATCACAAATGACAGCCGTGACAGTTGTACGGTAAAATGTGTACAGTTTAAATCTTAGTTGAAACAGTTATGTGCAAGACAGATTAACATAGGGTAGTTTATTATAACCGAGCCTCATACCTGTCATGAGGCAGGTAAATAACAAGTAGGTATTAAGTTTTAAGAATTAAATTGAGATACTATAGTTTCAATTACAAGGACTATGAATATATTGGAACATTGAATACTTATATTTATCAATTGAAAATAATAACAGAGAGAAGAAAGAAACATCGGCCGAGGAATCTTTTGAAATGTGATGAACCGTCACTGATGCATGTCAGCTACAGTTTGCTTAACGATTTGTATAATTATATCATGATGTATTATTGGGACCATCAATATATTTGAATAGTTAGATCGCTTAAATTTATTACATTAAAAATAGGAAACAGAGAAAAGAACGAAAAAATCAGCCGAGGAATCTTTTGAAATTTGATCAACCTTACTGTTTCATGCCAGCCACAGTTTTCTTAAAGAAATGATAGGGTTTTGTCATTATATCATTATGTATTTAATGTGTAAGTATATTATATAAATTATATGTAGAAAAATCATTTTATATTAACATTAGGCTGGGTACGTGTTGTTCAACATTATTCAGAAACGATTGAGCAACGTGAGAGATACAATCATCATACTTTTTCAGACGTTTTCCTTCTTTCTTTTCAGATTAGCGAGACAAGTCTCAATGTTAACTTCATTATTTTCTTGTTTTACAGGTTTTATCGATGTAAACTGCCAACATCTATCAGTCCTGAGATGATACCGGAAACAGCAAGATCAAGGAATATTAAAGGTATTTTCGGCAGATAATACTCTGGGAGATTATTAAATAAGTGTGAAAAAGGTGCTAACTATTTTCGTGGGTGCTGAGATTTTGGAGTGTACGATTGTGTGCGTTTGAAAGGGCGGGAGGGGAGCTGGGTTGGGGGTGGGGGGGGGGGGGGAAGAGTGACTTTTCAGAGAGAATTATTGGAACTAGTGCATTATATACATTTCCTTTTTTTGGTTTCAGCACAGCCGTGCACTTCTTGCGTTGTCTGCTAGATAGTGGTTGTGCATAAACCATGCATTCATATAGCACGTGTAAGGTTAGGACCTATCCCATTGTGTGTGGGTACATGAGATGTTTCTAGGTGTTTCCGATCCTTTGTCATTTCTTTTATAAATTTTGCAGTATTTTAGGAACTGTTCAGTAAAAACTGACTCTGTAATATGTATGTAGGTGGAAGCAGTACTAATATTATGATGCTGAAACGATGAACAAAGACATGTTGCAACATTTGACAGAAAAGTTAAAATTTACTCTATTTCTTAGTCTAAACGTTTTTCACTCTTTATTAAAATATTTCCAATATCAATTTATACTCTACTGCAAATTTCATTTAATGCTAAAATAAGGCAACATGCGGGGGGGGGGGGGGGGGAATTTATGTTCAAGCAACGAATCTTAGTAATGACTATTCACTGATATTGACTAATAATACCAAAGTGACGTAAGAAACACCATACTATCAAAATTGCAAAGTATTTTACTAAATTTAAAAGGTAGTTAATACACCTATTCCTTCTGTACGTTTTAATCTTGCTTGTTTATTACTGTTTGGAAAATGAATAAATCAGAAAGATAGCTGAAGAGAGAGAGATATAGATCCCATCGACAAATACAAAATAATAATTGAGAATTATTTTAGTTGTTCAGCATGGTAATTTTATTTTGTTATTGTAGGTAAGTACGACTAGTAAAATATCAATGTTGTTTTAATTTTCTTTCTCTGAAGTTATTTGGCCGGAAAATATCTGTCAACTTGATATGCAGTCCGGCAAATGGAAACAGGTTGGTGATAAGATGGTAAAAGTATGTAAGGATCAACATGGCCCATGTTTTGTAATAAATATAGCCTGTTTAACTGCTAGTGTGCATATCATTGTACCGTGGAATATCCCATTGAAACTCTGACACAGTGTGCGTCATGTGGCTTAATCTGTTGCAAACATTTTCAAGAATGAAATAAATATTTCAGTAATTGTTGTCCATTCTGGTTAATAGTCAGGTAGGAATATAAATAGAGAGATGTTGTTGGGGGAGGGAGAGGGACTGGGCGGGGTTAGTAGGTACTATTTGATGGTTTAGGAAACTTATAATTTTATCATGCTCATTGACACCTCCACAAAGTGATGACGGTAGTTCAAACAAATGGTGGAATAAATATGAAATAATAGATTTAAAGAGTCTAAAATTAAGGAAGAGGTGAACAAAATAAGGCTCTAATCATTGTTCGAGATGAGGGGTAGAGTGCAGACAGACAAGTAAAAACCCGAATTAGAATTTGAAGGACTTTAACCAGAAAGTGTCAGTCTCTAGAGTAGAAAGAGACAAGTTAAACATTGTGTAAATTTTGGTCATTTTATTGCATAGGCCGAAGACATCCAGACTATTACAGATCTGTGTTCAAATGTTGTCGGCATCAATAAAGGAAGCAGTCAGGAATCACAGAAGTCAGCCATAGAACTCCTGAAGAAAGCATCCAGGCATGACGTAAGGATACATTGAAGGGATACGGTCAAGTAGAACTAACAGATAAAAATTAATTATTTTATATTTTGTTCTCCCCAACTTTCGGTGATTTGATAGTGAGCCGGTTTATTATTTTTGGCATCAGAATTAGATAATTTAGGACCCTCCTAAATAAAGTGTGATCTGATGAACAAAATACGAGATTTTAACAAAATATATCTAATTAAAACATACAAAAAACTGACTAGTGGATTACTGTACGCTAAGGAAAATGACAATAATCCTCTTAGCTAATGAACTATCCGCCATTTCTAAGATGTTTCCAGTTACTTAACTAAACACAAAGAAAATTGAAATATAAAAATAAAAAACATTGCTATTCCAGAAGCGACCTTAATTAGAAGCTAAGAAATCCCTTTCTTATTATTGTTGAATACTTATACCTTAATTAACAGATGATTAATAATTTAAATTAAACTAAAACGAGAAAATAAAATAATCGCCAGTAATTATTCAAGATGGTGCAATGTGGTTTGGCAGCATGTCTTGAACCAAAACTGAAGTAATGTAATGCCAAATTTTCGCACTAAACCCTAGTATTACCTAGCACAAGTCAACTGATCCCTATCGACCACCCCCCCCCCCTCACTGGGCCACAATGCTAACAAACACATTACACCATAACACATGTAGACAAGGCATTGTTGCCTTCATGGTCCAAAGCAGATCTAACATACAATGTCATTGATGTAAGCTCCATTACATACTTGTATTTTCATTAAACTCTAATTAACCTGACATACGCCGCCCCCCCCCCACCTCCCTAACCATCATATTAACTATCTACTAAAAACAGCAATAAGTCGCCTGCACAACCTCTTTGTTGCATATTGAATAAAATAATACAGGGTTTCCCTTTCAATCAGTCAGTGAATTCTTAACATTTTCATTTCACTCCCCGCTCCCTCCCCCTTTCTCCCCCTACTCATGAAAGTTAATCAAAAATGAGCAACCTATCAACAGACTTGCACAATATTTAGCCTTTTCAAAGTAAGGCACACATAACAGTTAGCATCAAGATGTTAAAGGTATTTTGTCCTTTTACAACTTTGAATAAAATGTCTAAAACTCTCCCCACCCCCCAACTAATAATCAATAAATGAGTGCAAAATGTAAATAATGTAAGTAAAATAATTGTGAAATATTAATATAATCCAAGTTTGCTGAATAATTATTATATGTGAAATTTACTTTATAAAGTAAACGTAAAGAAAAAGCCCCAAACATAACAACCAACTACAGAATATTTAGTATCAGAGTGATTAATTTAACTTAATAACCTTAAACCAAAAATGCCTAAAACTGTTTATTACCTACTTGAATATTTATAAGGCCCTCACCTGACCCTCCCTTACTCCCAAGGCTCCAATACAACAAATAATATCACATAGCCTTCTGTTCTTAAACAACATCAACATATTATATTTTCATAACCTAGTAATGTAATACAAAACGAAATAAAAAGCAACGCAAAATAAAAAATAATATTAAAAAATAAATTTATAAATATGACTATTTTATTTTGGTTCCCACTTACCCTCAAAAACACTCAACCCCCGCCCCCCCCCCAAATGTATTTAACTCTGTATAGGCCTAGTAGATTAGCTCCGCACTGACCCCCTACAAAAGGGGGGAAAATTATGCAACCCATAATACAAAATTCAACACCCCTTTTCACTCCATAATGATATTAGCTAGTGTACACCATTGTACTCCTGTAACACCCTTCACTAATACTCCAATCTTGTAAACAAATGACCCCACCTTACTCTCATTAAAACAAAACATGTCTTTATTTATAGTTTATTATTATATTTATTCTATTAGGTATTTATTTTCCTTCAGATTCCCATTTCTAGTCAGGGTTAATCCTGTATTTATTATTCTATTGCAGTTTTATTCTTATCCTACACTAGAATTAGTTACAACTGAACCGTAAATCAACCCATACCACTAACAGAATATGTAATGCCCACCCCCCCTTTTTCCTTTCCCTGAACCACTGCACACCCTCCTGTTCCCCTTTTGTTCAGTAATCTCACAACACTGTCTCTTTACAGTAAAGTAATACATTAGTTTAACTATGCACTATACCCACTAAACACACCCCCTTGACACCAATTTGAATACTAAACCCCATTATAACCCCATCCAACCCCAGAACCATTAGTCCTTCGTTAGTTATAAAAACAAATAGTCAACTCATAAACATTATTGTAAAATACTCCCAAGTTATTTATGATATTATGATGTAATTGATAATATTATATTAATTATTTACTTTCCTTCAGATTCCTATAGTCTGTGTGAGTCTAGTCTGTTCCTTTCACGAGGTTGATGAAGATGTTATTACTCTCTACTCTGGTCTCTCTCTACCAATCATAACATCAATAAAGATGATGAACATACACACAGAGGCAGGGAGAGAAATGAATAAACATGAAGTTAATGGAATATTAAACTATGTACAACACTCACAAAGATTCAAGGAACTGGGGTAAGTGTAATTAATAAATATGTATACAATATTAGTAATTAATACATTAACTAATTAATATTAATGGTGTAAACAAGATAGGAATGATTAATATAGTTAATATTTAATAATTACTGAAGGTTCATTGATAGTTTTAGATAATTGTAGAAGGAAAACAAATAAATGAAGAAGACTTGAATAGAGAAATAAAGTATTAATGAAAGAACGGTCATCTGGTGAGGAATATGATTAATGGGAGAGTAAAATAGAGACAAAATGAATGATAACAAATATATCTAGCGTGAGAGGAGAAGACATTAGTTTAAATGGTTTATAATAATTATTAATAACATTGTCTAAGGAATCTAAGAGAGAAATGGATCAAAGTAAATAAGAACAGGTTTTATGTAGCTTAATTTTTAGCTTAACAAACTTGACAACATCAACAGTGAAAGAAACTATTTACCGTAATTAGTTAAGAAGCTGAATAAATAAGTTTTGTGTTAAGAGAATGAAATCTACCAACAATTGTGCATGTCTTGAAGAAATGTATCAAATACAGAAGTAATACATAACCTCCACCAGGGTTCCATTCCACACCCCTAGTCCTTTTGACTTTCGAATGCCATTCCCCATTAAAAATTTTCTCATGTGAATTTCCTTCCAATGCCAC
>KN882267.1:75407-86255 GCA_000934455.1 Apostichopus parvimensis
GCCCTACAAGAAATTCAGTTGCTGACACTGTTCGCAAACACTTTTTTTTTAAATTATGACAAAATTTTATGACACCTTTGACAAAATCTGTGCCCCCCCCCCGCGCCCCAATGGGCACGACACCACTGCATTTAGGTGTATAAATGGGTACATGTGAGGTAACTTAGGCGTGTGCGCTGGATTCTCGGCAGCCAGCCTGATGACCAGGGACTCAAAGCGCTTTGAGATGGCTGTGCCATATAGCGCTATACAAAAACTAACATTACATAACAAATCATCAAGTAAAATTACTCAGAAGAAAACTTGAAAATGGTAAGTCGCAATAAGCCGGAAATGTTCGGAGATTAATAGTACAGAATAGTTTGACTATAACTAATAGTAAATTAATAGTAACTACCATCAGTGACCAATGCCCAGCCCCCCCCCCCCCCCCTCCCTCGTGCTTCTTCAACTGCCGTCTCCCCCTATCTTGCCCGGGCCTCAGTCCATTGTCAAACCCCATCCAGGAGTTTTGGGGGCTTATATATGAAAGGCTCGAATCTTTTTAAAAAGTCAAGATGAGGTTAAAAGATCCAGAAGCACACGACGACCCTAGTGGTGCCAGTTTAACCGGCACCCTGACCCAATTGTAAATATGCTCTCACAGTTGCCCGAGGGACCAGGGTATATGTTGAGGCTCGCGGGTAAATAAATTAGAAAGAAGACCTGCGTATCCGTCGCTGCTTCCGTCCCCTATAGTGAACGGCATATGTCCAGGGGATATTCGTCCGGGGTATTTATCCGGGGGGGGGGGGGAATTGTCTGGGGAGTATTCGTCCGAGGAGGTAGTTGTCCGGGTGGGTAGTTGTCCGGGGGTTTTTTTGTCCTCGGGGGTAATTGTCCGGGTGGTAGTTTTCCTGTGGGTAGTTGTCCGGGATGGTATTTGGTTATTGTCTGGTGGGTAATCGTCCGGGGGGTTATTGACTGGGGGTAATCGTCCGGGGGGTATTTGTCTGGGGTATTTGTCCGGTCACGTCTTTTTTGATAAAACAAAGGTCCAAAGGGGAATATTTTTACCCAAGTAAAGCAGCCGGTTGGTTCCTAGGGTACGGAATTACGTTTGTAAAGTTTCTTTTCGTTGAGCAAGATTATTTGAACTTGTACCATGATTTGGATTGCAGTTGTTTTGATCATATGTTTTGTAGATTTTCTCAGGTTATATTTCTACGTAAATCAATTATAACGGGAAATTTACAAATAACAGACTGTGACGGTTATAATGACCAATATTCGCCATTTGTACTTTCAAATTTAAAACACTGAAATACACTTTAAACTGTATTGGCGACATGTCCCTGATTATGACACAATATTTAATAAAATACATGTTAATTATTAACCTAATATTGATAATTGTTCCAATTAATGTATACCATAAAACATGTGTCAAGTTCGGAAGTACAAGAAGGTAGTATACTCTCCATCTTCCGAGTAATGACATATAATGTGAGGGTTAATGTCAAATATCCTCTTTGTATATGTACGTGATAGTGTTCGACCGATAATCGGTTAGATAATCGGCATCTGACCGATTATCAGACAATCGGTAAATAATCAGCATCGGCAATATCCATAGCGTAACCGATTATGCGGAACCGATTATTACGTTCCACATAAAGGGTTGTATGTTTCCGCGCTTTTGAATCAGCACAACCACAACGGGACAAGAATGTAGATCACTCGATGCAACGCTATTGAAAGCCGGGAAGGAAACGGTATCGCAAGTCCCTCACGCAAAATTGTACTAATGCTCTTCAATATACTATCCAGTATGCTCTTCAATATACTATCTTCAATATACTATTTAGCAGTTAACATCATACAGTATACCTGCACTAAGCTTAGGGGGACGACGTAATTATTATGTTTCCACTTCGCTTACTGCATCTTACAAAACATCCTATTATCCATGTTTAACGATTATCATATAATCGGTCGAACACTAGTACGTGACGGGGTGAGAGGATGGTTGCGAGGATCATGGTAAGGTACCCTACGAATTCCAAGTCTCTCAAGTATCCATGAATGGTCAAGTTACAATATTCACTATAGTCTTCTGTTCTATCCGATTTTACAGTTTTCTGGTTGCCTTACGGATCTAAGGAACAAAATTATCTTCTGAATCTTCAGTCTGGTCGCTGGCTTCTGTACAAAGATCCTGAATCATTCTTTCCTGTAAGTAATGCGTGTGAGTTATCATTACATGTAAATATTTACTTTAGGTACCAACATCAGTTTGATATGTCGTAGACAGCGTAAAAGAAATGAGTTTCTGCCTAAATCCATCCTTTAGTATGCAGTATACAGGGTAGCTGTTGCCATCAGTTTGCCTTTAACACTAAGCGTAAACAATTTCCAGACGGAGTGCAGATACGGTACACATTCCTGTTGCTCTTCGTGAGTGTGAGGTTATTGGTTTAAGAAGTTTACTTCCCGGCGTTAATTTCCGGAATCATACATATGCTGCTCCAACTAGTAGAGATTTCCTTCACACCGCCGCCCCTCCCCCACCCTCCCTTTTGCTCACACATCAGGCAGATTCATAAATGTGATATTCCTAGTTTAAATTTCGCTTTATATTACTAAAATTCCCTGTTCCTGGCATTCGGGATAGAAGTGGACTGTAAAGACAGTTTTAAGAATCTATAGTACTGTATATTTTACACTTTTAACTTTTTATTGGTATCGATGATAATAGTAACCTTTGCAATCATGCTTGTGTGTGTGTACGTGTGTGTGTGTGTGCGTTTGTGACGCCCAGCTTGTAAACACAATATCTCGTGTTATGTACAACTAGGAACTTTTTGGAAACATTTTCAGATCAGAGACCGCCGAAACACGAGCGGAATCCGCACGACAATTAGTGTGATACAGTATTTACGCATACCGCATATACAGTAATCCCAGCAGCGGGAACACTCCAAATACTACGGGGAGTCTCTCGGTCTTACAGCCGAAGTTTCCCGCCAATGAAAGTTCATTGCAGTACACACTGAACAAATTGTACACTAGCTTCCAAAAGCCGTAACGGTTCTAAAATTTCCTTTGACTTGTTGTTAAGCAACTTCTCAAAATATCTCTTTGGTGATATCAAGCGCGGGAATCTATCAGAAATATACCCGCCATTAGGCGCCATATATTTCTAGAAGACAGCAACCAAGTAGGCATATTCAACAAAATCTTCCGATAATACTTATACGATGTTCGCAAAGTTGTTGCAGCTACTCTGGATGAAGCTTTTCATAACAACTTTACGTAAAATACCGTAACCCCCCAAATCAAATGATTGTGCTTGAAACAGCTTGCGTATTGTTTTGTTGAATATGAAAGCCCAAACTGTTTTGGAACATACCATTGTTCTTGACGTTGGTGTCAAAACATTTCTTGGCTAGCTGCCAAGAAGAAACTAGGTCAAGCACCTGTGAACTTTTGTTTTCACTTCATGGAGTTGGCTGTAATGTTGGCCTAGTTAATCTTATGTGCCAAGTGAAAGAATGTTTCCGTTTTAAATTTTATTTATCCTGATAAAGGCCCTACGTCACATCCGGATGTTAAATTGATAGGTTTTTAGTCTAATCACTTGTCACATGCGATTTTTGGTTTCGATGAATATCGTAACCTATGCATTCATGATGGCGTAAGTATGCGTGGGTGTGTATGCGTGTGTATGTGCGTTTGTGACGCCCAGCTTGTAAACACGATATCTCAAGAAGGGAAGTTGGACCAACTTCATATTTGGTGTGTAGATGTACCACATTTAGTACAAGAAGCCTATTGTTTTCTGTTGAGGTCAAAGGTCATTTAGGGTCACTAGGGGGCAAATTGTGAAAACCTTGTAAACACGATATCTCAAGAAAGGAAGCTTGGGCAGACCTTATATTTAATGTGTAGAAGTACCACATTGAGTACAGGAAGCCTATTGTTTTCTGTGGAGGTCAAAGGTCATTTGGGGTCACCAGGGGTCAAATTGTGAAAACATTGTAAACCCGATATCCCAAGAAGGGAAGCATGGGCAGACCTCATATTTAGTTTTTAAATGTACCCCATTGAGTACAACAAGCCTATTGTTTTTGGTGGAGGTCCACAGTCTTTTGGGGTCACCAGAGGTCAACTTTTGAAAACCTTGTAAACACGATATCTCAAGAAGGGAAGGTCTGACCAACTCATATTTAGTGTGTGAATGTACCACAGTGAGTACAGGAAGCCTAATCTTTTTGATGTAGGTCAAAGGTCATTTGGGGACAACAGGTCAAATCGTGATAACCTTGTAAACATGATATTGCAAGAAAGGACAGATCTCATATTTGCTTTGATGTACTATATTAAATTTAAGGAGCCTATTATTGCTTTTGGTGAAGGTCAAAGGTCATTTGAAGTCAGCAAATGCCAAACATTTACTTCACTCCCCTCGTACCTGTCTCTCCACCCTAACACATCTTCCTATTCATAATATCGTAAGGGAAGCTTGGACAGATCGCATATTTGGTATGTAATTGTACCACATTGAGTGCAAGGAGCCTTAATGTTGTGGGCGGAGGTCAATGGTCGTTTGAGTTCACCAGGGGTCAGATTGTGAAACCATGGTTTACACAATATTTCAACAAGGACTTATGTCATATTTAGTATGTTGATGTATCTATCACATTTAGTACAAGAAGCTTGTTGTTGAGGTCAATGGTCATTTTCGGACAGCCTGTGTCATTGTGAATTTATTGTTTGTCACATCGCACTGCTTTTCACTGTATTACTAATACCAAGTATGTTGTACACCCTCACTATACATTACGTCAGATTCATGCAGAAAATAGCTGAAGTTTACATCATCGAAACCACTATGCATTTTGCATTCTGGTTTGAATCTATGGTTTTACCAGAAGTTCATAATATTTCTAGGTATTTCCTGTAGTAAATCGTCAAGATCAAATTCAAGAAAGTCAAGCATATTATGGTTAACCATTGTAAATTCCTATTTGTCATGACTTATTTCCTTCCCGTCTTCTACTTTAAAAATCAAACCAAAAATATTACAAAATGATAATTAAATATTAAATGGTTGCAATCACTGTCAGCGTAAAGTACAGAAGAGCTAGATATAATAAAGAAAGACAACTAGAATAATAGAAATATCCATTGAACACATGGCTGTACTAGGGTGGGGGGTGTGCTGGTGTGACCCCCCATTCATACTCATATATATTCATATTCATTGAACATATGGCTGTAGCTGGAAGGGGGTGTGCCGGTGTGCACTCCCCCCCCCCCCCCCCCCCCTTCTCCTCCATTCAACAATGTATTCGGCAAAATGAAGTACCAGTCAGCCAAATGAAGGAAATATAAAACAGTGGGAATAAGAGAAGAAAAGAAGAAAGAAGAAAGAATAAAGAAAGGAGAGAAAAGAGATGTAGTAGATACTAAGCAGAGGGTGGCCCACCCCGGGTACTAGTAAGGGGGTTGCCATACCACAGCCCCTCCCCCTTAAAAAAAATTATAATAATATAAAACAAAACTCAGAAAAAAAATATATTAATGTAGGATGCTAATAGTGGCTATCTATAAACGAAAGGAGGTGATTTTTTTTAGTCGTTTTTGTTGTTTATGCCAGTCTTAATTGTCTACTAAAATTAATATTTTGAACAACAAAAACTAAGAAACATTAACTGAAGAATGAGAAATCCTAAACATATATAAGCAGTTCAAAGCTTTGCCAAGAGCACCATTATGCATCCAAGCCACCTAACATCACAACAATTTCTCCACTTATGCCCCTACGTCAGGGCAGCATTCCCTGCACAAGGGGACTAGGGAAGGATCCCCCCGGGGTTCCAACTTTACTAAATACGCCACTGAAGGGAGGGAGAATGACAAAGACGAAAGAAAGGGGGGCGTGGTGCAGGGAGGGGAGGAGATTTGAATGTATATGTAGACAACTCCCTATTTCATTTTAAACTTATATGCAACTTATATACAGGTCGAAGTTTAGCCCCGTTTTAGCACAGAACTAACGTAAACCTCCGCATTTATGTGTGCATGGACCCCAACTAGGGGAACTTCAGGCTTCAGCGGACACCTGCCCACTGGGCCCCAATCCGTTGGACTCACGCTTCGTTTATCAACACATCCTGCTGGTATTTTCATCTTTTATTCAGCAGAACATGCCCTCCCCTCTCATTATTTATAATGCTCTGGCCTCGCACCTGATTAAATATCATTTTCCTTAACAACTTTTATATGCTTTAATTACAGAAGTTGAAAATTGGGGAAGAACTGACGGATGCTGATTATGCAAATGAGGTAACACACGGAATATTCGTCAGATTTGAAAATGTGTGTGTATGTGTGAGGGGGGGGGGGGTTGGATCTGTCTGGGGTTGGTGTAGTGATGAACGAGGCTCTGCAAGTTCTCGCTGGTCACCGATCATTTTGGGGGATGGTTGGTCAGGGTAAGGAATGTGTGTAACAAATGACATAGGCCTATTAAACGCATTATTTCTGAATCATTGTCACTAAACAGCTAAACGTTATGTTTATACATATTTATTTGAATATTCTGGCGTTGATTTACGTTGTGACTACATTTGCTGTTAAAGAAAATCAGTGTAACTCTTTAAATGTCTCACTTTTTACATGAAGAATATTTAAAAGTGACGCTATGCCATGAAACAATTTGCTTCGTAAATGCATCTTTACATGAGAGTTAATTATGATACAATTTTGGTTCCTTGCTTTAGCAAAAGGAACCTATGTAGTCAACTTGGCGCGCGCGTGTGTGTGTAAGGGTGTGTAAGGGTGTGTGTGCGTGTGTCTGTGACACTTGCTTGAGTATACTGTAACTCACAAAGGAAAGTTGAACTTGACTCAAACTTGCTATATAGATCCACGATAGTAAGAAGGTGTGCCCTATTGTTTTTGGTACCTGTAAAGGTCACCAAAGGTCAGTTAGGGGCCAACACTTAATTAATAAACTAAGCAATAACTCCCATTGACATGGTATGCCAATGTTGATATTTTAGGACGAGTTGTGAATGGGTTAGGGATTATTTCCAAACATAACGGTCATGTGATCAAAGGTCAATTACGGGTCAAAAACTAGTATTTTGGAAATAACTTGAGAACGAAATGTCCGTGAAGGTTGGGAGTTACTCTATTGTAATCCAATAGTCGACCCGCATCTGGGTGAACTTTTGACCTCCGGTGACTTTTACTAGTTTCTTGGGTTATTGACATTTTTGTGGACATATTCAGATCTCACATGGTCTTCTGATCAAAATTGTCCATGAGTTGACCCCTGTGCGACCTTCGTGTGCGAAGTTATCAGAGGTCAAAGTTTTGTTTTGTTAATTAGTATAGCTCAGATGGTCGTACAGAATTGTCATGTTGCTTGTCAGAAAGAGAATGTCAAACTACATCTGACTATGGGGTCAAAAGATCAAATCTTGGAAAAACATGCTCATTTTGGAACATACGGGGCAAAGAAAAAAGTGTGTAAATATTTGGATATATGATAGAACTTTGTGTGCTCTATAGAAACAACCATCCTTCGATTGAACACCCGGTTATCAAGTTATGGGGGGCCAAAGGTTGGTTTTGATATCTTTTTAGCAATACTCTGTGTGTGTACATTAGAGCACAACACATTTTTAGGACAAAGTACAGGCGCTTTGCCAAGAATTTGCCAAGGAGGGGGCAAAACTCAAAATCTAAGCGTAGCGCCACCATGGGTTGGCGCGAAGTGCCTAAGAAAATGTTGGCCGAAAATGCCACCCAGATCGCTGGAAATGGCACTTCCCAGGCATAAAAACGCATAAAATAGGGGAATTACTAGCGATATCATAAAAAAATACTACAAAATATGCTCAGGGAGGGGGCGGCTTCCCCTTCGCCCCCCTCTCCCCATTGGCTACGCGCCTGACAGAGTGCACATCATCGAGGGAACAATTTTGATCAAAAACGTCAGGTCATTCAAGGTCGCTCATGTGCAAAAAAACTGCCCACTTATACACATTTTTGCAACAACTTCCATTCACGAAGTCTGACATGGCTGATATATTGGAACAAGTTGTGAATGATGTAGGGGCAGATTTTCTAAAATAACCGCTATGTGATCCGAGGTCAATTATGGGTCAACATGTGTGTATTTTTAGCATAACTTCAAAAACTCCCAATGACAGCGTTCTTTGGAACTAGTTGCGAATGGGGTAAGGGATCATTTCCAAACATAACCGTCATGTCTCAGCTATTAACATTCAGGACAAAAGTGCATATCCCTCTTAAATCGAACACCTGGTTCTCAACAGGTTCTCAAATGGACCAACGGTTGATTTGTGGTATTTTTGAGAATAATATTGTGTGTACATCCAAATACCAATTTTAGGACAGTTCTGCTCCCTTGTAAATATAGGCTTATAAGCAAGGAACCATAGTGCCCATGGGCTCTTGTTATAAAACCTGCACGACATCTCCACTGTGTGGTCTCTAATGCTATATAGTTTAGCTCACACTATTAACGAATAATAATATCACAATCATTATTTTCCCCATAGTTTTATATTTTATCTATTTTATTCTTTCGTTTCACTTAGGTCGAAGCCTTCCGGAATCAATCCAGGTAGGCCTTGATCAACACTCACCAGTTTTGGTTGTAAACTAGACAGAACTCTCAGTCCCCACGTTATTAATAACGTAAACTTGAAATGACTTCTAGTGCTGCTATGTTCAACAAACTCTACGATCCATATTTTGGAATGATTTAAGCTTGCACAAGTTTCAGACTCTTAATGAATCCATTCATTTAGTGTCCGGATTTAATTGTGATTAGACTTTCATGTAAAACAATGAATCCGAGAACTGCAATGTTTAAGGATGAAAGCAATTCAAATTGTAATCAAATAAAGTTTGATATAATTCATTAATAAAAGTAAATTTCAGAGAATCCCTGTTGTTATTCCACCAATCATTCATAATTCATCAACCTTGAAATTATTTAAAACACTTACTAGTGAAAATCACCATGGAAATCATAGGGATATTAAAATACAACATTCTGGGGAAGCATGGCTGTCAGATGTACACTGAGGGACCACATTGGAAATATGTCTGCTGGACAAACCTTTCTGTGTTATCCCTACACCATGTGATTTTTGTTGTATTTTGTTTGTTTGGTTTGAAATAAATCAGAACAAATCAAAATCTGAAATAACATACAAAGTACAATGATCATGTGACTCACACACCTCCCCCTTCCCTTCTCCATAAAATTATCAAAAGAAAGTTAACCCTAAACATAACAAATAAGAACAAGAACATTATGGTTTAAATCGATAGAGATCAATATAAGAAATTACACATGTTGATTTATTATCATATTCATGTTCTTAAATATGAGGTACTAGAAACCATATAAGCCTGACAGAGTGCACATCATCGAGGGGAACAATTTTGATAAAAAACGTCAGGTCATTCAAGGTCGCTCATGTGCAAAAAAACTGCCCAATAATAATAATTTTTGCAACAACTTCCATTGACGAAGTCTGACATGGCTGATATATTAGAGCAAGTTGTGAATGAAGTAGGGGCAGATTTTCTAAAATAACCGCTATGTGATCCAAGGTCATCAAAGGTCAATTATGGGTCACAATGTGTGTAATTTTACTAAACCTCAGAAACTTCCACTGACAGGGTACTTTGAGACTAGTTGTGAATGGGGTAAGGGATCATTTCCAAAAATAACCGTCATGTTTCAGCTATTAACATTCAGGACAGCGTGCATATCCTCTTAAATCGGACACCTGGTTCTCAACAAGTTCTCAAAAGGACCAAAGGCTGATTTGTGATATTTTTGAGAATAATATTGTGTTGTACATCCAAATACCAATTTTAGGACAGTTTTGCTCCCTTGTAAATATAGACTTATAAGCAAGGAACCATAGTGCCCTTGGGTTCTTGTTATATAACCTACACAACATCTCCACTTTGTGGTCTCTAATGCTATATAGTTAAGCTTAACAAATAATAATATCACAATCATTATTTTCCCAATATTTATATTTAATCTATTTTATTCTTTCGTTTTACTTAGGTCGAAGCCTTCCGGAAGCGCTACAGGTAGGCCTTCATATTAAAATACAACATTCTGGGGAATCATTGCTGTCAGATGTACATTGAAGGACCACAGTAGAAATAAGTCTGCTGGACAAACCTTTCTGTGTTAGTCCTACACCATGTGATTTTTGTTGTATTTTGTTTGTTTGGTGTGAAATAAATCAGATCAAATCAAAATCTGAAATAACATACAAAGTACAATAATCATGACACTCACACACCCCTCCCCATCTCCTTCTCCATAAAATTATCAAAAAAAAGTTAAACCTAAACATAACAGATGAGAACAAGAACATTATGGTTTTAATGGATAGAGATCAATATAATACATTACACATGTTAATTTATTATCATATTCATGTTCTTATATATGAGGTACTAGAAACCCTACCAGCCTGCATTGAATAGTCATAATAAGCAACATGAATCACTTAGAACATCTTTTAAAAATGATGTCATCATATGACACATATGGTAACGTCTCGCTTCATTTCATCAACAGCAAGTACAACTGGCAACTGACAAACAATGCCAGCAGTGTCTCAGCTCAGCGTGTTAAGGTCGTTCTTGATTGTCGAGTTATACAAACCGCAAATTTCTCCAGGACGACATGAACAACATTCTCTATAGTATGTCATTCTCTATAGTAGTCATGTTGGACCTATCGGCAGCCTTCGATCTTATTGATCATGAGATCTTATTTAATCGTCT
>KN882267.1:89072-124489 GCA_000934455.1 Apostichopus parvimensis
AACTGTAAACAATTAATTACAATTTAATAACTGTTGAATTTTAATTATTGTTGTTTATGTGGTGAATGTAATCAGTACTTTGAAATCATCTTCGTTTACATATTTTCCCAAAATGTATATTCTTTCTGTTTATGTGAGTTGTTTTCTATCTTAAGGTATCAGTAGAATATAAAAACGAATGTCAAGACCGAACTTGACTCAGAAATCAACATATTTGTATTAGAGGAATAACAATTTAATGTTGTAAATAGCGGTATGTATATTGAATAGAAAGGTAACAGTATAAATAAGCTCCGACCTGCAAGGAAACTAAAATACTGCTGCATTTCGTTCGTCGAAAAAGATCATTAATTACTAATATACTAAAGGGTTACCACCTATACCTCAAATAAAAATGAAAAGAAAATGTAAAAAACAAAAGAAAAATGGTGAGTGTAAATTGCACGGTAAAGGTGTGCGCATAGGCACTTATTCGATTAGCAGTCTGTGATTCTGCTTTCAAAACAATACGTTTCTATGGTAACTGTTAATAAATTAAACGTATTCATCCTTTAGGAGAGGCATTTAGATATAACTATTCACTTTATAACAATTCAGGTGCCTTATACACCATTTATAATTAGTCGTATGTACGGTTTAAATTACTCTCTTTCCTAAATATGGTAGAAGGTCAAATGATTGCCATTCTTTATACAGCTTTAAGGAGAATATGTCGTACCATCTGTCCTTTAGCATTGTAATTACGTCATCTATCGTGGCATTTCTCGATATTTTGGGATAGGTTTGAAACTTACAGAGAGAGATATTTAGAAAAAAGGTACGCTTACTTTTGGAACCTTTAGTAACTTTAGAACTTTAGAAATTTCATGATCTTCAAATGTTCAGATGATTTGATAATGTAACGAAAGATATCAAGATCTAAAGAAATTGTGTTTTGTACATAGCTTTCCAATCGGCAATTTTATTGTGTAAATTAATATTTGGGAATAATATCGAATGTCAGAGGTGAACTTTTAGTAATATGAACATGTTGTAATTCAACGTCAGCGGTGATGACCTTTCAATGGAATGACATATTTGGAAATATCAGTGCTGACGTTATTTTTTATAATGACGCATTTTATTATTCATAACAATGGCTTAAGAAGTCATGATGCTGTATGTAGCTTTGTTTCTTTTTAATTTTCCTAATTTGGCGCATCTCAATAATTTTGTAATTTGTTGTAAGTTATTAATAACTATTACAAGGAGTTAATTGTAACAAATGTTGCAGTGAACTCGATAATATACTTGCTAGAGCTACGTATTGAATAATTAATTACTTATAGCAAAGTAGTCAATATTTTGATTGTATAAGTAGACATAATATCCTTCATGTAAAAGCTGCATTTTAAGTTTCATACTAATTTTAACACAAACTGGTTGTAAGGTATGATACCATTCAAGCGATAGTTCCGAGTGTCTGAAGAATATTGCTAAAACATGATTGGAGAATGTCTTAAACTTTGGATCAAAACTACACTTACCAGCATTTGCCACTTGCGTAATCCTCCCAAATTTGGGGTCGCAGTGGAGCCAATACAAGGCAATATGAAGCCATTCCTTTTTCATAAATCTTAAGAGGCGAACTACTCAGAATGGTAGAAAGTTAAAACCTTTCGTATAATGCAGCTTTCATAAAAATGTAGTATACTCAGACCCGTTGCCAACATTTTGATTGAAAGGTTCACCAACAATTTAAGGAGGAGCACAATACTCATGTCCTGTAACTAGTGAAGTATATAGTTGTACACATGATGGTAACAGAGGGGAGAGAGCTAGGGTGCACATTCCTCTACTCCGGCCCCGCTACCGGCCAGAATATACTTAGTAACGTAATCATGTTAACTTATGTTGCCAATATTCTTTTTCACGCACTAAAATTATGCTTTAAAATAAATTAAAATAATTTAAACAAATCGAACCGTACCGCGTTCTTGATATTTTTCGTTTGTGTGCTTTTTCTATGATGAATAAAAAATATTTAAGGACTTATTATCATTGCTAGTAGACTATGTTCGAAATATTCCAGTTGTTTTTTATACTACAATTTCTGTAAGTATAGACTATGTGACAATATGGTTGCTATGGCAGGCAATTATAAAGGCAAAAGATATATTCACACATTTTATACAGGACGTATTCAATTACATTTGCAAATAACGTCATAGCATTTCGATAAAAAGGTCTATCAGCACTACGAAGAATATTGCCACAATGTGAATATATTGTGACGTAGTTTCATAGTCGATCGTTACACCCGAGCAATGGTGTTGACAAAGTGAAACGGGTGTAATGGAGAAGTTATTTCCTTGGCCGAACGAACTTTATTCTTCATTATTTAATCTGAACTATGAACCACTACATGACTAGCTAATTATACAGATTACTGTTTGATGGAGGCAAATCCTGGTTGTGGTTTGTTCTCTATATAGAAGGGTACTTGAGGGGCAGGCGTGGGTCAGGGAGGGGGTGAATGGTGTACACTCCAATCCCGTCTCGAATGTAACATATTGAAAAGTAGTTATTACTTATTAGGACAACCGCGCGCTTAGACCTATTTATTTATAACCTTTTTATAAATATGTCATAAAATGCATAATTAAGCGTTTTTTTTCTTAGGAAAACCCCAGGAATCCAATACATGGGCTCGACCCTACAGTTAATCCCCTCCTTAACAAAATCCTGATCTCGAGTTAAATTTCTCGACGAATAAAATGAATTATGGATTCTATTCTACACATGTAGCCTTAAATATAACCGAAATAAAACTTGTTTACAGTATTAGTTTCTCCAAATACTCTAGTTGATTTACCATAAAAGTGAAGTGGTAATTACCGTAGAATGCATGGTGAGAGGGAATCATGACCGAATAAATAAAGTAAATGACAACAACTATTCAGGAAAAAAAACTAAAGTGACAAAACGTTCGGTTTGCCTGACTTATAATGCTCTGTAGCTTAAATAAATGGCTTCAGTTATATTTTTAAGAACTCTTTCTCTGGCATTCACCGATCAAGTAACAAACATGTGACAGAATGACATATATCACTTACCGGGTTTGATTATACCATTAACGTCTTTAATGTCATTGATCTAAACAAAATGGAACTTTTCAAACATAATATTTAGTCAGCTTTTAGTCTGTCAGTATAACCTGTATATCGCGTGAGCTCATTTGGTGTATAATGGTTCATCTGATTTTGTAATTGGGGAAGCAAGCATCTACGAAACCGTGCATTTGCTAATTATCGCAAACTTAAAGAAAAATATGTTTGAAATCATAGCAAGGATTATTGAGGTGTAATAATTTTGTAATACGTCTAATACTGAAAGTCATTTCCCGATGGTTTAGGGCATTATGGAAACGTCATTCTACTGTGAACACTGTTTCTATATTGAGCAAGCTTAATGCTAACATTCCGCAATCAAATTAAGGAGAAAATAAGTCTGACAGAGTGTAAAACGAAATCAGCTTCAAACTTTCTTTCTCTCTCTCTCTTAATTAATTTCCATTACCTTCACATTATCAACTAACGTTTAAGTTAAACAAGTGTAAACAATAATATGGATCCTTAACCATAACGGGGTTGTCATAGGAAATTTCAAATGAGATAAATATTGGACCTTTTAAATAACGAAGATGCAAATATGGTAATCGTCTCTGTATTATAAATATTAAGTATAATAAGACATTGCGGTAATGACATTGCGTCACTACACTAACGTTACACCATAACAAGGCAGCTCCCTGAAAATAAAAACACTCTAAGCAACATATTTATATCGATGGATAAATAGACAATCAAACAGACAGAAAGACGGGTGGACACACGGACAGAACAGACAGATAGATTGATTTACTTTAATCTTGAGCATAATGTATACCTATTTTGCTGGGAGTAGCTGCCGTACTCACACCTAACTTATTACTGATATTAGGCCTTAACAGACGGTAGGAAGGAAACGAGAGGGCCGGGAGTGGGGAATGTGAGGGGGTGGAAGTAGGTGCTGAAGTGACGGTGGTTGAATTAAGGAACTGTTGATGAGCAAATATCCATGAATCATAATCCAACATATACTCTCCTCTAGGCTATTTCATAAGCAATATTAATTAGAGTGAATAATAATAAGTAAAGTGATATAATGGATTGAAAATGTCTCTGTCAATGTCTAGCCATAGCTTTGACTACCACGTTTTTTACTTTTCTTATACATTGCGTTGGCTTTCTGGAAATAAACTGGTATCTTGCGTACAAGTCGGTAGTTTCGATATGAAACATTGCATACATGACCCCATTATGCCGCTATGGGCAAACTCCTGTTACTACGTCACATTGAATACCAACCCACACGAGCAGTCAAATTGACATTCCAATCCATACTTTAAAAGTGAACAAGCTGTCAAAAATAAAATGGAAAGAATAATACACAGGTATAAAAAATCTACGAAAATCATACCACGTTCATCGAAAGTAGATTTAGAACATGAAAGTATGTAACACGTATATATATCGTGCAGGCTCTCTCTTGTTTCCTCTTCCCATGCCTGTAGCAATA
This sequence comes from Apostichopus parvimensis, assembly GCA_000934455.1. Lineage (NCBI taxonomy): Eukaryota > Metazoa > Echinodermata > Holothuroidea > Aspidochirotida > Stichopodidae > Apostichopus > Apostichopus parvimensis. Next base: position 93,672 of record KN882267.1, read on the forward strand.
ACGGACATATCTGACAGCCAACCCCCCTTCTGCCCATGCAGATTAATGACACCCCCCCCCCCCCATTTAGCTAATTGCGACCATCATGTGTACGACAATTTACAACCAACATGACATAGGTATGTGCCCATCCTTAAATTGTTGGTGCCCATATTACTCCTGACTAAGGGCCAGCTATATCTATACCCGATACCATTCACACGAGGATATATTTCCTAAAATATCTTACCCAAGCATAATCAGTAAACTTAATGTATCTGTTGAACACACACTGCATTATTATGTGTTAAGGTTATCCATTTGCTTTGATGGGAGTACTCTATTAAATTAAGCCCAAAAGGGTTCTTAGTTTACTTCCTTTCACATTTTTTTTACTTATTGCAGTTGTATTGTTTTGTTCACCTTGTTATACCGTGTGATGAAACAAAATAAATTATAAAAAAATAATAAAAATGAAGTCATAATCCTCAACAGATGAACGGATATATCTAATACTAGAGAGCTTACTGTCATACTACTTTGGAAATAACCGATTTTCCGAGATCATGATTTTAAATCGTACCTCATTTATTACTAGCTATATACTAGATTTTTATTTTCCTTTACTTTCTCTTTGATATTCCTTTCCTTAGTTTCAAGATAGAATTTTAACAATATGTAAAATGAAACCAATGCCAGTATTAGATGTGGATTAAAAGAATCATATTTGATTTTCAGCATTTGCAAAATCCATATCAATTACAGAAAATAAGCATCGAAATAATAATGGTTATTATTAAAATTTGAAGCCTATCAATATGTAAAGGAAAATTAAACCTGTATATTACATCTCGCTAAAGGACTCCAATCCAAGAAGGCCTTGCCAATTTTCAACCTGGTTGCCTTATTCTATAATCACATTGTAGTACAAGTCCCATTTCTCATACAGGTGATCCTCTTGCTCAGGCCAAAGCACTGAAAAATCTTGTTCTATCTAACAGAGCAAAGGGAAATAAATACTTTAATGTGTGTAAGATTATTCTTTTTTTGATCCTCAGCTAGGATCCATTAAAAGAACACTCTCACTGAATTTGTAAAAGTCTGGTTCCAGGCACCTCTACAAACACTATTGTATTGTTGGAGCTGGATATGGTAAATCCAACTGCTTGATACCTTTATCTAGTTTAATTACATTTAGAAAACATCTGGGAAAGAAAAGTAAGTATTTAACATTTATTGACACATGTTTTTGAAAATATCTCAGAATACAGCTCAAAAATGTTTTTTTTTCATATTTTTTTGAATATGGTGGGAAAATTTGAAGTGCAAAATTCAAGTTTTAACATTTGTATTATCATCACTGAACAAAAGCATATATTCATGGAATAATTTATCTTGCATCCCTGTAACAAGATGATAGACAAGTTTATAGATTTGTACACAATTGGCAAAGACACCATATTAAATAAAAAAAAAACCTTTATACAGACTGTAAACCTTGATGATACCGCTTGTATCTGTATGTTTTTTCCACACTCAGCATCAGCAACCTTTCTTAAAATCCTAGCTATATCCTAGAATAAAGCAAGATTTTCATCCAGAAATGACTTTTTTTTTGTACACCAACTCTTAAATCTTCCTAGCTGGTTGGAACCTAGGCTTTTAGCCAGCTTACCGCATGTCTTGTACATATTCCACGACGGCACGGTAACAACATGGACGCTATGACTAAGGACAATATGGCACTCCATACTGTCCTCACAGAATATTGTTTGTTTACTGATAAAGCAGTATTGTCCCATGAGACACTATGACAGTTGCTTTAAAGTATTGAGCCTAAAAGTAATGGATTGGACTCTAATTGCACATATAATCAATAAGTTACAGAATTCTGATGTTTTATGGAATAAGGAGGGTAGCTGTTGAACAACAAACTTCATTAATACCTTGGTTAGATTGAGAGATGAAGCCCACTGGAAACCAATGCTTATGTTACAGTATTAGAAGTCCCAATGTGAATATTGAATATCTACTTTTGATATTTTTAACATATTAAAAGGCATCCTAGTGCTGACTTCAATTATAAATAATTCAGTTAAATGATGCCTATGTAATCATGGTAATATTGAAAATAGATTTCAGTATCACAGTTCTCTATGAGATGAACACATTACTTGGTAGAACCCACAGAATATTATATTACTTGACTACAGATGACAAAAAGTAGAGATGTGGTGAGCAGTGTTTGTGTTCAACATTCAAGAGACCTTTTAATAGGGCAGGAAAAGGAAATTAGTCACTTCAACACAACAACTAAAGTTGTCTACACTATGGCTAATGACAATTAAGCCGAGGGATATTACAACATAAACATGCTCACATTACACGAGGGGGATTATGGATCCTTCAGAAAGGGAAACAAATCAACAACTGCTGCTGCTAACGCTGCCTTAATGAAGGAGCTTGGCCTGTAAATTAAAAAGGAAATAGATAAAATGTTGACAACAATACAGCAAATGTATCCTATCTATTGACAATTGAAACAATCCATTCAGAAACATCACCATATTGAATAATTGTTATCATAAATTATATTAAAAAATATCTCTTGGTCTCCAGGAAACTTGAAAATAGGGTACAGCCACTAATCAGTGTTTATATTAGAAGGGTCTGCTATACCCAAAATATATCAAAATGAATAGATGCCTTAAACTAGCTATACTCCCTTATCTCCATAATGATCAACCATAACTAGTACACATTTCCACGAGAATATGTCGATCCTGTTTTGAACATAATTTTTTGCAAGAAATGCTTCCCATGACTTTCCTTCCTCTGGAAGACTGGCCTAGAATAGCTTCAGCATCCTAAACATAAAATATGAAAAGATTGGGAATGGGCAAGTATGTAAACAACCAAACTAAATTCATTTTGATGCATAGAATGTTAACACTACTGACACCTATAGAATGAATGGTGGAGTTGCAGTATGGTACCATAAATCACCAACCTATATGCCTTTACCTCTGCCAGTCAATACATTTTATTTTTTTATTTTTCTATACTAAACTTATTTCTGTATCAAACCCAATTAGCAAAACAAGGGGGGGGGGGGGGCTTTAATGTTTGGTCTATTGTTACATGAAGCTACAATCAACCAGGATATACGATAGAAAATTCTTGTAATGGCTACAGTGCAACTATAAAATAATTATGGTATCGATTTAAGCAGTTTAAGTTTTCATGTTATTTTCTGAAGAAGCCATTTGGTACCACTAAAACATGAATATTAATAGGTAAGCTGTGCAACTATAGCATCTATGTGAAAAGCAACAGAACATTAGACATTAGGTATGGTACCATGTAATTACTGTCAAATTTGCTTTTCCTTGGTGCTGACTATTCATTATTCTGTCAGAGAGGAGCAATCGTTTTCCATTATAATTTACACATTCTGATGTGATGAATTTTTAAGCTACTTGGCATGAACGACTTCTGGAAGAGCCATATATTCCCGTCTTTTGCTAGTAGCAATGGCAGAAACTGACACAATACAGATGTGGCATTACAGCCAGATATGGTACAGTGTATTACATTACAGATGAAAATACCAGATTTAGATTTTTATATTCAGGTCAGATGTGCCTTTTGAGCAAGCAAGGTATGAGATTTTGATATCTCTCTGTACTTTTCGAGCATTTTTCTAGTGATAAAAACATGCATATAAGCACTTTAATTTCAACAATGATAAACAATTCTATTGCCCTAGGATAATTGGCAGCTGCTACTTGCAGCTTATTTTGGTGTCTTTTATACATCAAACTTAAGGCTCTGACTAAACCGACTTAAAGTTTGCGTGGAAGATTTAAAAGCTAGTTACATTCCAGTCCACTGATCTTTTAATGATCACTTCGAGTCCTCGCAGGGAGATTCATCAATTCCAGAACTACTGTTTAGGGTTAATCTTTGGTATTCACAACAAAACCTCTATTTGCATTCAAACCGAGCACCATACATTGTTTTCATGAAAACAAAAAGTGTCTTCAACAATTATATAACATGTTATGAACTATTTTTCACAAAAATCAATAGAATATCCTTGACTTGCAAAGTGGATTCGTTTCTGTCGTTTCAATGGATATGGTGAATGAAAGGGTGAGTAAGATGAAGCTTCAAGTGATGTGTCTGTATCTGATTTAATAATCAAGGTATCAACACCAGTACTTGAATCTCCGGCAGTAGAAACATTATCTGCATCTGCGAGAGATGATACATCGGGTATCTCATCTTGATTTAAAGGAAATTGGAAGACCACTTTACTCTGAAACTGGGAGAAAATTAATTTAAAATTAAGTAAGTTATGACTAAATAACTAATTCACCTGCAGTGATACAACTGATGCTGTGTCTTCTAGAGAAAAGTAATGCGAGTCGAAATGTAATGAGATCGGTCATTCCCATTATGATTCTTTAAGCAAGTCACAGCACGGTGGTCAAACAACTGTTTAGGACGAACAGTTTCAATTAGGTATACTGTGGTTTCCACAGCATATGTTTGGTAATGTCTCTGGAAGCCTATCGTATTGAATAGGTTCAGAACAATATAAATATCAAGCATTTTTTAGAAGCACCCATTGCACAAATACCGGTCAATCGTCATTCCACAAGGTATTAACTGCAGTTTCTTCTCTAAATTCATAACCATGAATCTTGGATGCTCCAACAAAAGTTATCTCTTCTTCTAAACCAATGGTAAGTTTCGCCGCAACTATTTCAGCTACCATCATGTCTAAAATTGATCTTACTTTTGACAGGGTGGATACCTGCTCCTGGTTTAATTCTATGTCTTCATTTTCAAGATGATGTTCCAAGAGAAATGTGTAACACTGGGCCATTTGGTATTTAACTGCCAGTGTTTTGGGAATGTTCTAGAAATTACAAGAAAAATTTGCAAATTTTTGGAATGCTTTGTGTTTCCCTCAAAACGCATTGAGGTGTACTAAATGAGGAGGTCAAAGGAATCGCAATGATCTTGAATAGTGTGTAAGAAATTGCTGTTTTGGAGTAAGGTTCCGATCTGGAAACAATTGGAGATATAGTTGGTGATGATCTCTGATCAAAGATTTCAGAACATATGTTGCAGAGAGGCTCAAACTGGGACTCATTATCATCTTAAAAATATCAATCAACAGCAGATACAACTCCCATGCTAAATCTAATCATTATTGGTAAACTGAAAGCTAGGCACATCATCTGTGAAGCATTTTGTCCACTTGCTTTTCCAGGGATTGAAAGAGATGATTGTTTCAAAGGACTAGGCTTATTTGACTGGTCAGTGAAGCCATAATTAAAACATGAAATTCTACCATTAAGTTCTTCCAAAGTAAACTTTTTTTCCTGAATCAGCTGGTCTAACACTAAGTACATTTTTAACGGTATCACTCCTTCCAAAAAGTCATGCATAACATCAAGAGTTATGTTTTCAACTACATGAAACTCTCCCAGATCATTTAGTATTGTAGCAAATCTGATACCTGTCTCACTAGGGTCATCATGTTGTAAATCTGCAGCATAATTGCCTACTGTTCTAAGTAGACGGGCATTTTCAACTAATTGTTTTTGCAGTACACTCCGATGCCCCTTCCAAAGTCTACAGTAATAGTTTGATGTAAAGCCACGAACATAGCCTAACATTGTATGTATAACCAAGATATCGCCAACAACTTGGAACAAAACCGGCCTAACAAGTCCATTGAAATCATCCCCTTCTATATATTCAGACATGCATTCGATAACATCTGAATTTCTTCTGTTATTACTTTCACAACACTTTCTATTCCATATTTGGTAATGAGAGATGAGGTGACTAGAGCTGTGAGAAGAATGTTGTTTAATCTGGCCTGATATCTCCTGGGTAGACACAGCACATTTGTATAAAAGGCTGAAATCTTATGTTTTCCTTTCCTTGAACCAAGAGGGTTTGCAGTCTCAAAGTCATCATTGTATAGCAGCAGGGGTATCAGAGGCACTTCCCCATGCTGTTGATACCTATTTTTGAACAGAATGCCATCTTGATATGTAACCAGGACATTTGGATCTGCAGATGCTTTAGCTGAAAATATCGCATTCATAACTCCTGGTTGTTCCAGAAATTTTTTTAAGTGAAATTGCCAAAGGAATGTACTGAAATGTCTCTTTCTCTTGTTCTTGAATTGGAGCTCCTGTTTTGTTCTTTATTTAAGACTTGAAACAGTAGCCTAGAAGTTTTTGTTCAGGTTCAACATATGCACCAATTTGCTTGAAAAGTTTCCTCTGTTGGTATTCTGTTCTCATTGTCGAGAAAGGAGCTTCCCTTGCATTGGCAAAAATATTGTGAAAGTCTTGCTTATCCTCTTCCTTTCTCAATATCATGGACTGCTGGTTAGTTAGTAATCGAGTAAATTGCATTTCAATATGATCAACTACATTTTCAATTAGGTCCTGTACATCAACAACAATTATTCCCACTAATGATGAAGGAATAGGTGAGGACTTAGGTCAGGCTGTGAATATAGCAGATGATTTAGCTATTTTGATATCATTTTCCATTGATTCTTCATCATCTTCTTCTGCCTCATCATGTGCTTCTGCTTCCATTGGAATGGGACTGATCCTTTCTGGCTCTTGGTCCCCCTGGTCATTAGTTTGTTCTTTATTACCCAAGTGGTGTCTTTTAAGATGCCATTTGTAGCCTTCAGTTGAAACAAATTAGTGCAGTGCAACAAGCTTGACCACAAATAACTTTGCTTGAGTTTTTTAGTTCATTCCTTGGTTATGCTTCAAATGGAGCAATATAAGCATTTGATTCCACCTTCAGTTCTTTTAAGACATTTAAAGCATGTACCGTCCATTGCTGATATACAGGACCGAGTACTCACCTCCTTCTTTCAACCTGCCTGAAATTTTAGTCTGTCCCTTATGTTATCTTCTTTAAGCAAAAGAAGTGCAGTTCAATTCTCCGAGGGTTATAAGAAAGGAATAAATCATCAGCATACACAAACTATCTACAAATATCACCAATTATGAAATATGAAGAAATTCCGACTTATGGTTGTCAAGTACTGCAATTTGATAAGTTTGAATTTTAATATTAATGATAATAATAATTATAAATATAATAATTGCAATACACATCAGCATGTGAAAGCTATCTGCCAATATCACCATACCAAGTTTGAAAAAATTCTGGCTTATGGTTGTCAAGTTATTGCAATTTGAAAATGTTGATGTTTGATCCTGTGACCTCTATTAATATTCATGATATGACCCCAAAAACAATTAGGTTTATCTACTCAATATGCGCCAGTAAGTATGGCGATGATCAATCCCTTGTTGAGTTATCGTGCAAACATTCTCAAAAATATCCTGCTAAATATGTATGATACCAATCAAAATAAAAAAGTTTGTGGTGTCACATTGACCTATAAATAGCCTAACTGTTATAAGTGTATGGATAATTAAACAGGTCTTACTTAGCCTAGCCCAGCCTAGCCAAGTGTAGACAGTAGGTCGAAGTTTTTGTATTCGGACTTTAATAGGAATGATACCACATTTTCATTAATAATTAGGCTCATATCGTTTACACTAATAACACAATATGGTGAAAAAAAACGAAAACGATTCATAACATTTAACATCGACTAAACCACTGTGTTATACTCAGAAGCGGTTTAGTAGTATACTGTTACTGTTAGTATTACATAATATCAGTAATACTAGGCCTGCGGCAGAAATAGCTTAGCCCAAGGCCTACACTAGTACTGTACTGGTAACGTTAGTAATAACGTCAGCCTAGTATAAGCCTAACGTTGGCCTATGAGCCTAACGTTATACTGTCACTGAGTGTCTCAGTTCTTACGTAAGTTCATACGTTTCAACTATGTTATGCTACACTTACCGATAAACGTTTCATGTAGAGACTAGACCCCGTATTGTTTTCAAAAAAAATCAAGACAGCACCGTCTTCGATATCTGCCATGGCGTTAGCTGCAATTTTGATTACAAAACCACCCTGTCAGGGATCGTACAATGCATGACGTATCATGTAGTGTGTGTTATAAATGCTGCACTGACTACGAACTGTTAATATACATATATGTGTACGCGCGAAAGTTTTTATTCAGTGAGCGGTAAAGTTAAAAACAAGTTGGTTAAACGTCGGACTGTGAAATTTACATACTTACTGAAATAGCCCAAAATCTTCCGGTAAAAAAACTTAAGGGTACAAACTAAACAATTAAGTGCACGGGGGTTCTATACCATTTTTTTACCCAACGTTTTAAGAGTGTAAACAACTAAACGAGACAACATTAGGTTATTAAACAATTTTTATTTCTTTTTATCTGAGAACTTTGTTTCGACATGCCATATAAGTACAACTACCCTCGAGTGGGAAATAATATAATGTCTGCAAGGTAAACGCGCAGATCCCATGAATACCTTACAAGCATTGTTTTAGACTTCATATATACGCGATAATTGACTGTTTACAACGGTAAATCCGTTTTAAACTAATCTATCATTCTCACGAACCCACGAGAAATAACGTGATGGTTTGTTTTCTACAGCTCTGTTCCAATATGGTTATTAGCCTACACATAATCACAGTCATTCATAAGTCGTTAAACCAATTAAAGTATTTACAAGTATTGAATAGCCAACTGTATCAAAGGCCTTCTGGAAACCCAGGTATAATCCTAAAACACACACTAAAACGTTTACCCTTGATGACTTCTAATAAAGCAAGGCAAGTTGAATGACCCTCCCCAAATCCAAACTGAAAATTATAAATATATATCATTTTTGTTTAAGAAAGCACGTTACTTTTCCTCTATGACAGTCTCAAGAAGCTTATTAATGAAAGGAAGTCAACTTATATGTATATACATTTTTCTGGCAAAAGTGTTTCACCGGTTTTGAATAATGGAATAACCTTTGCCACTGCAAGATCATGATGATAAATCATAGAGAAAAATACAGTGTTGAAGATATGAACCAGTTCAGGGGCTATAACATTGAAAACGGATTCATTAGGTTCCACGGTAATATCGAAAATACCTGGAGCCTCTCCAATCTTAAATCTGTCATGAGCCTGATGATTTCACCCTTAGAGACAGGATAAAGGTAAATTGATTGTATGATAGGACGCTCCAAGTAACGGGGTGGGCTGAATGACGTATTTCTCTTTTGACTGAGATTATACCTTACATATTATCATATTACTATACCTTAAGTAAAGAGCTGCATACTGACCATGCATCCTTTGAGTAATATAACGTAAGATTAATTTTATTATTACAATTATGATCATCATATACTAACGATATAATTTATTTTGTGAGAAATATATTTCATAACCTCTGTCTTGACATTCCTGTTAGTTATGTAATGTATCATAGTGATTTCGGAAGAGCGCTCTCCGTATGAAAGCGTTTTGCCTTAGGTAAATGAAGTGTTTCAGCCAAAGTTAAATCAGTCCGTCTGTCTACATCTGATTCAATTTTCACTGTTTAAGCGAGAATAATATTACAATTACTGCTGGTTATGATATATACCAAGGAACTGATTATAAGATGTATTAATGTCATAAATGTTATAAACAGGATTTAGATCGGCTGATTCTATTGCTTCAATATATACATTAAAATGTGTCTGGTTATGAAATCTAATCATTTGTCTATCACCTTTACGATGTTCCTACGTTCCCTGAATAACACACAATATCGGGATATGGTTACAGAACAGTTACAAGATAACAGTATATTGCCAATTCAATCAATTGGTATTTTTATGCAAATATTATCGATGGGACTATAGTTTGATCATTAATTCTGGGAAGAAGAGTAATGGTGAGAATAAAATTATGTTAGTTATTGAAGTCATATAAATAGGATAATTTTCAACGTAGTAAGTAGATATTAAAATTTTCCCCTAAAATGCAATAGGATATAGAATCAGTGTTTAGCTTTTAACGTTTCCTTTTGGGTGACAGTAGCAAACGATACCACACATGGGTTTATTCTTGTACGATAAGTCAAGCCAAATATTGTCTACATGGCAATGGGAACAAGAGCAATGCATATAACATGAAATTAAATTGTTGTTTCACGTGGCGTAAGAATATAAATTCTTATAAAATATATAGGTACTTCCACATGTACCACATTTAGTAGGTGAATTAACATAATAAAAAATATAACCAGGGGTTCAATATTAATATGGGCAATCTCTGTCAACACTATAGCATCAAGTGAAAGGTTATCGAGGTGGTCACTAATTGTAACTTATTACTAGGTTCTAGAGTCTGTACTATATTGTAGCTTAATTAAAATAAACCGTACCCAATGCCGCGGTTATTTTAGTCTTTCAATTAATCTATCGTGAAATCGACAGAACGAAATTTTGGAGTGGCTTTTGTTACAGCCTCTCCTGGCCAGTTTAGAAGCATCGATGTCTGATGCTTTAACACGTATTGTGTGCGCCGTATGTTTCAAAACTATCCAACTTTACATCGTTATGTTTATATTGATATCGTGGTAACAAAATCGATATGTCCAAAACGAAATTGAATTTTCAAAAACAATATTTAATACAATGATTTATGTTTTGACATGTATATTTCATTTTGAATATGTCAATTTCTTTTTCGATATGTCGATGTTACCCTGAACATAACCATAACTGGATAGTTTTGAAACAAACGGCGCTCCGTACATTTTAAATGCACATCTTAAGCAGCAACTCTGCGGTCTTTATACAGCATCCGTAATCGTATCATACCGAGGTACACTAAGCGAAATCTAAACAGTTAAACAAAAAAGATGAGAACGTTGTTAACCAACGTTTATTGCTGTTCCACCATTATATGCCGACAATATATACATAAATACTTTGTCACAAAATTCAAAGATATCTTTCTGTTATAACTTTTTTTTTAACGTTACAAAAAGTAGGTTATACATTTGAAGTGGAAGAAGTTTTATTATATCACGAAATTTTGATATGACTGAACTGATCAATTTTAATTCCTCCAAAATAAACCCTTTTTGTAAATGGTTATGAGTTTATTTATAAAAACACTAAATAACAGCAATATCGAGAAAGTAATTCTTAAAGCAGATCGGAAAAAGTAACTTGGTGGTTTGTAATTACTTTTATATAGGTAGTAATCAACATCTTAACGAAAATGAAATATTCTCCGGAAAATCCGACAAACTTGTTTCTATTGATGATGGAAATTATTGGGATAATTAAGCTTAATTTAGAACCCTAAGGATAGGGAAACGTCTAGTTTTTGAGAAAAATTTAACTTAGTTTGAAATTACATAAGATCGCCACCCATTCATTTCTCTCATCAGAAACTTCGCTATCAATAAGAACAAAAAAAATATCACTTAAATGAGCATAAAGAAAAGAGTAAAAAATCTCCTTTTCTTTGCTTGCCTAATTTTGCTTTTCTCCTACAACTCACTGCTGAGATCTTGACTTTTCACCTTTTGTATTTTGAAATGATGTTTAACCCGTGATTCCTTCTACCTTACTGTTAATTGTTTCAAATAATTATACTATCACCTTATGAGTTCGCAAATACATACACTGACCAATATATTTTATTTCAAACAGAACGCCTATTCTTCAGAATAATTATCAGTCATCTTGTGTTGAACTTCCGTATGGTTTTCTTTCTGTAGAATTCTACATGTTGTTCCTTCTTCTTCTGACTAAATTGATTTGTCTTTCTGCGCTCTTCGACTTTCTCAATGAACAAGATGACTTTGGACTGTAATTTCAATGTTGTGTATACAAATTAATAATAATGCTTATTTTCATCTTCTAGAATTCCTTTCAAGCTCGTTGTTGCTGCTAGTGTCTTTAACTGAAAACAGAGAACAATTAAGATGACTTAGATGACACAAATGATCATAAAATTATTAAGACATATAAAATAGCTCAGCCAATTAAGTTTTGCATCAACTCTCACACAACTCCTTACTCTTTGTTCAGAATTACTTTTGTAACTGATAAAAGGCGTCCTCAATATCATGATCAGAATGAGCGCAAACATGTTAGGTGACACGACAATTATAATACTAATCATCATCCCATTGAATTACAATCATACATATACCACTAACATTAGTATATATAGTTCACAAGAGGTAACAATGGATGTCATAGTTTGTAGGAAAGTAAAATTGTAATTAATGAAGACGTTTATATATTTTCATACCTGTAAAGCTCTAATGTGGAATCTCGCTGAAGGCAGAAAAACAAATAAAAGTAAGAAAATTAGAAAGACACTAATTATAAGGAGAACGTAGCGTAAAAGTCATACAAACTTTGTTTAAAAATATCTACCCTAGAATAACACAGTATTAAGTTCGTTTCTGCCTGCCAGGCCGCGAATTTTTTTTTTCCGAAACAGGTTTGCAAGTGTGCTTAAATAGTCGTTCATGATTGGTCGGAAAAGTTACGTCATCACCATAGAAACCTTCACTTCGAGGTTCTGCATGCATTTGTTGCAACGAAGATATACCCGTTCAAAATTACCCGTAGCTTTTCGTACATATATTTAGATATGTTTGGAATTGGTTTAGACATATTTAGCACACTATTATTGTATGATCTACTTTGATCGAAGTTTTCTGTGAAGGCATTAATCGATAACATCGCACAGTGAAAGTTTCGTACAGGGTACATCACACATACGCTGTAGGCCTATATGTATTATAACTCTGTACACAGTGCAGTGACGGAAATATATCATACTATACACTATACTGTTTTGCGTATATTCACTCAAGACTCGTGAACTCGCGTCGTGAAGTTGCTTTTAGTGTAGGCCTACCCATTCCACGAAACGACTTCTGATTTCAATAGAACGGCTCACGAAACACGAACCAAATAGAATGTAGCGTATGTATCATAAGTGAGGTCAACATGTAATCCAAGCATTAAAAGTAAAGTTAGGGCGTTCGAAGGGAACTAGACTCAATCAAGTGTCAGTGTGTAACTCAGTATATGTCTTCGAACTTCCAAGCGATGGTTATTATTGATGCTGACGTGACGAGCAATCTGATTGGCTGAAAACTCCGTAATTGCAAACCTGTTTGGGAAAAAAATCGCTGCCATGCCCTTCTTTGGCATGCCAATTCTTATTGTGTAGGAATAATAGACTCCAAGTTTTTTCCAACCAGAAGCGCCTCAGTTGATATGATACACTATGAGAGGTAATATCAAGTGAAACTGACATACTTTATATAACATGGAAGCATACAACAAATAAACAACTACAACCCAATTATGTATAAAATTCCATTAAACATTTAATATGTTATTATTTGACTAACGTTTTATTTTAATCATTTAACCTTTACTGAGAATAAAAACTTACCCTTAGTTTGTATTCGTAGTCATTCAGTATCTTTCCATCTTTCTAAAAGTGGTAGATTGTATGAAAAATGAGATTATAAAATAACTTGATATATAAAAAACAAAATGAGTCGTAATTTAGCTGCAGTTCGACATTTATATAGTTTTCACTTAATACAATCGCCCGTGAAAGTAAAGAATGTATTTCCAATTGAACATTACCTGCCTTTATCATATCTGCTACTTAAATAAGGCGCAGAACATTAACTCAAAACAGGCTTCATGGATTTATTCCAAGCCTCTGGTCGTGCGGCAACATGCAAATACTGTTAATTGGTCGACTAATGCTCTTTCTAATCAGTGTGCCATGCATATCCGTAAATTAAGTAAACCTCAACCGATTTTTAATCTACTAAATTAAGCTTGCGTAAGTCAAACGTAGAGGATTTGTCGTTCTTATCTTACCAGGATCATCTTCACAATCTCACAGCATTATGTAGAGTACATAAAGGTTTACAGATATATACATACTGCTTTATTTATAATGTGATCACATTAATACAGACAAGTAGTACCTGAGTAAGGCTTGTTTCTATTTTCGTGCATCACACTATTGCCCGCAATAATATAATCCGCAAAAAACTGACCAAAGCAAGCCTGATTGTGTATGTCAACATGTAAAGTAAGTGATAGGCTACAATTAAAGACGACTACTCACCTCCCATAAGCCAGTCACAAGATTAAGGCGGCAATTTCTGCCCCACATAACTGAAATATAAAAAGGATACTTACAAAATAAGTACCAAATGCCTCTGAAGAAGATCCTGCTAGAATCGAAACGTCAGGCCCACTTACTTTAACACTTTCTCTTTTACGGATTCCTTAGTGCATGGATAAGCAGTTTGCTAACATTTTGTAGTTGTTTTGCAGTAAATAATGGGTTATATGCGGAATATTTGTGTGCAAATATCATCGTAATCATCATCGCCTTCATCCCAGTTTGTTCGGTGTCTAACCTCTACAGATATTAACTTTGTTCGATTCAACCCCTTCACATGAATTTTCAAGTGGCCTCAAAGTTTAAAGAAACCAAATGCGGTATTTTTATTAATTAAATGCGGTACATATAACAATTTCAATTTAAATAACATTTTAACAATAAGTTTGCCAAGTATCAAGAGAATCGAATGAAGCGTTATTAGTTATGGCACTATAATTCAGTTTTAAAACAGCCAATATAACTTTGCTATATATTTCTACCGACAGTGCTAAAGAGTTGTCGAGGACTTTCATGACATTAATCCACAGTAAAATATTACTCTCAGTGTGATGCAAATATGGCGTTAGAATAGGAGCATCTTGAATTAATGATGAAGGAACTATATTTTTACCTTCACGACCGCTGGACAGTTGAACCACAACTGGGTCATTGAGTGAGAGTTCTTGAGGTAATATGCAACCTTCAAAACTGTGTGTTACGGAAAAAAGTAAAGAAAACTGACATATTTCTCTTTTTTGTTCAAAATATTTTCATATTTAGTTAATTCAAATTATTCCCCCCGCAAAATATGGCTCTCATTATTGTTAATAATAGTTATGCGTACGAAAGGGATGAATTTCAATACGCTTTGACGGAAAGGAGGTATGACACTTATGTGGAAAACAGGTAAATACGTTCGTACGTTATCGTTTGTCGCTGCTACCTACAAAAGGAGACATTTTCAGCTTAATGGGCAATGTTTGGGCAAAGGTTTGAATTTGAAGGAAAGGATGTATGACACTTATGTGGAAAACAGGTAAAATACGTTCGTACGTTATCGTTTGTCGCTGCTACCTACAAAAGGAGACATTTTCAGCTTAATGGGCAATGTCCCCTGTATCCTACTCGAGTATTTATACAACCGGAAGCAACCGCTAAGGAGTTTTCAGGTAACATACATGATTTTCTTGTTTGTCGAGGAAGCTTCTGTTATAAAAGGCAAGTATACATGACTTACTCAATCTTTTTCAAACATTCCGATTGAAGAGCAAAAGAGATAATGTTCGCGGCTTCCTCAACAGTCATCTCTCTGCCTTGTTCATTAATGACGAGAGTCTCCAAGGTTTTCATGGCAGGTAGGCTGAGTCCTGAGTCCAAGACGATATTATTTCTATCGGTGTCGACGTGGCTGAAGACATTCTGCAGTTGTACCTCATTGACTTGTATCTGTCAGATATAAATGACACATATCATAATCAGATATTCTAGAAATGACAAGTCCAAGCGACTTCCAGAACTAATGATGTAATGACACACATATTAAACAAAGTATATCACTATCTAAGGTAAGTTGTTTTGAGAAAATAGCAGAGCAACATTTGTCTTCAACTAGAGTTAAATTCTTCATAATTATGTATCCTAGTTATTCCTTCTGTGAACTGTATAACATACATATCCAGTCTCGTATACATACTACTTATGAATATAGGAGAAGATTTCTAAATCACCGACACATTTCTCTTACCTTGTGTTTAGACGCAATAGCAATAAGCTGCATAACGGATCTCTGAAGGATTCGACTTGAGTCTTCTTTAAGGAATATGGCTTTCGAAACTAATCTTTTCACCACTTTAAGAATGTTTTGGATGTCACCTTGTTGCTCAACGGTACAAAGTATCGCAAATTTCTTGCACTCTTGTCTCTTCTCCATGTGTTCAATTATATTTACAGCCGCTTTGTCATTAATGCCACATGCGAAGCGATACATGTACTCAACCTCGGTGGGTTCAGTCTTTTCAAAAAAGTCAAGAAGGATACCTGGCTTTGAGTTAACTGTTCGAGCAAATTCATGAGCAGCATCCATTCACAAAATAGTTTGTGATAGAATCTCACTTCTGTTGAATATAGAGTATGTCTTGGACCTGCTCTATCACCTACTCTCAAAACTTCTTCTTCCACCAAAATGCCGATATCACAGTAGTGAGCGTAAAATTCTTTTCCAAGTCGGCTACTTATGTCCATCGATTGCCAAACAGTTTCTGGATTAGGTTTGCTAAGTCCTTCAAATGCAATCTTGCTTAATTCCTCGTGATTGGTTTCAAATACATCAGCTGTGCTGCTGTTTTTATTCAACTTGTTCGTCATATGATTATGGAAACATGATATCGCGTAACGAAAAAATGACGTCACTGACTTAAAGTCTTTAAAGTCTTCTTCTTCATGGGCTAGGTGCGCGAACATTACAAACAATAATGGCACTTGACAGAGATCATGGAGTATTGGATTTTCTTCCAACTTAAGTTTGATCCTCTCAATTGCTTCTTCGTTGTTTCCCACGACTGCTTTGCGAATATAGTTTTCACGTGACGCGTCGTCGAATCCTGTCAAACGAATTTTTTCAGTCTGTGATGTAAATTGTTTAGGCACACATGATGATCTAGTGGTTAGGATAACATATGCGTCCTGTAACATTTCTTTACGCAAAATGGCCCACACGTCCGTTTCGGCATTGTCGTGATCAGGATATTCATCGTAACCATCCAGAATAACGACAAGTGAAGAACTTCTAGTTAAGATTTCTTTTACGTTCACCTCAGTAAACTCAGAATCCTTTGGTAGAATGAACTGCTTAATTGCTGCAAATATGGAACTGATATGGCCCAATTGTCTTAATTGAAGAAAGACAAGAATATCGGTATTTTTCAACGGTGAAACTGCGACACGGTTACACCAATCAAAAGCCCACTGGAGAGTGATCGTTGACTTTCCGTATCCCGGTTCACCTTCTATAATTTTTCTCGTAGATTTAAGGTCTGACTCATTCAAAATGTCATTGTATGAGTTTAATGTTGTCCAATTATATTCCCTGGTTCATCTTTGTTGTACTCACGACGTTTGATACCACCCTCTATATATACCTTATCCACACAATACATTTTGTCCCTTATGTATGGAATTGGTCGAACAGCATCGTACATCATCTCATATTTTGTTCTTAGTTCTTTGATGAATTTTTCGTCCATTGCTGTTTGCAAAGAAGAGAGAGGTTTGCTTATTCTTTTTAATGAAATTATACCTACGATTTCGTTGACAGATGTGTTTAGAAATATTTAAATTTAATGATATGTAAGAACGTGTATCTACTCAACGGTCTTGAACAGCAAATGCAAACAAAGCGCTACGTGTTTTTAAATGACCGTCATAATAAATTATGTTCCTGTTGGATCAACATTCGAACAATGAACACTTATGAAAAGTTTTAAATTATTACTTGATCATACTTTATCACGGAAAATTGTTAAAGCAGTTTTAGAAAGGTGGTATCTGAAATGCATTCAGGTTTGCCAAAAAACGGGCAAAGAAAGGTTTTATACTGATAACGTAGAAAAATAGAAATATTTAGAACAGCTTATCCTTTCAATGACTCTAACTTTGCGTTAAGGATGAGTATAGTCGCGCTTGAAATATCGGTACAATTTATGTTAAATTTACGAGGGAAGCAAACATGTTTAAAACTTGAATAACTGTTAAGTAAGCAATGCCTTTCTGAAATGCTCAACATGAATACTTACTCGCTTCAGATTTCATCAGGTTAATACCCTGTAAGCGAAGCAGAAAGAAGGTACTGTTGATAATGAGTTCACAATTAACTACGTATTCTTTTACGGTAAAGTAATATATTAATTGATTTTTCTTAGTTGCATTGTTCGAATAATTGTTGGTACAAAGGTGCACAATTTTTTCCGGAAGACAGTTTGATAATGGTTCACAATGGTGCACACATGTTTAAAATTTGACAAACACGCTAAGAATTAACGCCCACGCCACGGCCTTGCAATTTACTTCCAATGCTATTTAATGAAAGCACTTGTAGTAACCCCCAGAAGTCGTACAGAACAGAATGGCACAAAGCAAAACAATATAGACTTCAGCACATATCTTACCTCTTCCTCTGCTTCGTGTCGATGGCTTTGTCGTCTTTCTGTCATTAAGAATACAAAATGGATCAATTAAAGCTGATTAAAGTTTCATATGAGTATGATTTATATATTTACTCGTTTCATAGATAATAGTCTTTTTGTAATGAGAAAAATTTTCTGTAAGTTGAACTTGGTGTATAATCTGTATACAAATTGTACTTCATATATTCCTCATTTGTCAGTTTAACGAACAGTTATCTAAAATCTGATGATGTGAATCCTGTTACGTATATTGTGTTAATCTCCTCTCGCCTAGGCGTCGTTCCTCAAACTAGAGACATAACATGCGACAGTTCCTTCACACTGTTAGCCAGTGAGAAGTATTCTAGGTCACTTATGATACCTGCGCAAGAGAAAAGAAACGTTTCAGAGCACCACAAGATCGTCATTATTGTGTACTATAATATTTTAATTATGATGGCAAAATATTTTGGGTGTGTGAATAAAAGGACACTAAGAATACTTCAAAGCCAATTTTGCATTGCAATATATACTTATTATGTTTAAGGTTGCTTATGTTTAAATATAACCAACCTTTACGTTTCCATATTAACACAGCGGTGACAACAAGCAAGGCTATCACTGCAATAGCAGGTATCAATATAACAACTGTCGAAGTATATACCTCATGTGTCTCTGAAAATGGAAAAAGAAAATGATGAAATTCCAGAAATTGTTAGGTTTTTATGTCAAAAACGTAACCTTTGATGAGGTTGAATGATCTCAAAATATACGGAAATATATTGTACCTTTAAGCACAAGAAGATCAATATTTGTCGATAAGTCGAAGAAATTAGCCATTTCTCCAGTGACGCGACATTTCACTGTTATTCTGCTTTCGGAACTTTGTAAAATAGTGAACTTTGATGTGAGAAATATATTGAACGCATCGCCTTTATCTTCTGTTTTTCTCTCGTGAGCGGTAAAGGAGATGCCATCACTCTGATCAGCTTCCCATTCGAGGTTGACTTCAGGGCGAATGCCATACAATGTGCATGAGACATTGCCCTCTGCTTGTACCGGTAAAGTGCAATATTGTTGATTGCTACAGCCATCAACGACAAGGTAGTTTGGGATTGGATTAGCTGGAAATAAAACCATAAAAATGTAATTTACGTTAAATCAACCAATTAACACAACCATATGACAACTCAGTTAAATTTATAGGTTTTATTTACTGTTATCACAAGAAAACATATCCGATGGTTTACAAATGAATCGTTTTTAACTTATAATTATTCTTTTCTTGCAAACATATATTTTTCTATGAAAATAGTTTTGTCATGTCCTTAGTCGGTTAAACAGCTGAATAACTTCCATCAGAGTAACAGATCCCTTGCTACGTCTGAAACAACATTATAAATCGTACAGTTTAAAATATCGCTGATCATTGCAGCCATATTTTACTTGACATATGGTGACTTACAGTAGATTCGTATATCGTACAGTATGACTCTCTCCTTGTTGTTAGTCTCATAGGTACAGTAGTAATTACCCTCGGCACGTGACTTTGCCTCTTTAGCGGACAAAGAACCATCAGATGTTATAATAAATTCATTTGTTAACACCGTCGACATATATTCATCTACATTTACACAAATTGCTAGTGTTTCCATGGTGTCGTCAATACCGGTATTTCTCTTCCAAACACGAAGACTTGTATTCTGATCACCACAATTGAGTGTCATTTCTGAGTTAATCTCTATAAAACGTAGATGTGGTTCTGCAGAAGCCAATTCTCTATCAGTGTCTTCCAGCAATATTAAGGATTCATCTCTCTGGAGGATCCACGAAAAAGTCGAGCTCTTGCATGCCAGTAGGCAAAGTCGCGAATCGCAAACGGAGGGCGATACGTTAAGTATTGTTGTAAAGGTAACATTATCTGTCGTTGATACTGTTAGAGGTGATGAGATTGATACATTTTCTACTGTCGTCTTATCAATCCAATTTAGTTTTACTGCTGGTCTGGAGTTATTAACCAAACAGTTCAGACTCGAAATGTCTTTTATCGACTTGTAGCAAATAGCATGTTCCTTTTCGCACACGTCAATAATTGGAAACCCATAACTTGGTTTCCCTGTGTAAGTAAATTAAAGGAAACGGTTATGAACTTTCAATCATCGACAAATTTCTCATGGTTGAGACATGTCTTTAACGTCATTTCCATCATGCTAATAATGTTCGTGTATATATCTGTTCGTCCAAGCTAAGTATTGAAACCATGAAAAAAGGGCTTTCAGGCTCACCAGTAGCTGCTCGAGTTGTGCAGACTCTACTTGTACTGACATGTACCGTTACGTATCAGAGTACATATTTCTTGCAAAAATTCGGACTTTTAGTCGCCAAACAAACAACATAGCATCGACGAGGTTGAAAAAATGAGGTAAAATACGAATTGTTGACATTAGTACGTCAGTGTGTTTTTAATTTTTCAGATCTAATTATCAGTATTGATTTTCTTTCTAAAATTAGATTCTAACATTGCATATTTGGCAACCAAAAGGTTCTACAGGGATGACTTACAGTAAAATTTACTACGATATGTTGAAATAAAAAAGGAGCATCCATTTTGAAATGCAGGTTATGTATCTCATTTTGTTCCAATTTTCGAGAATCTCTCCTCTTCAATATGATTACTGTATAAACTGCTACCCTTATGTCTTATCAATGATTACATCAGCTTGTGTTAATTTCTTTAATTCGTTGATATAACTCATTGTTTGTATTTGTTAATACCCTTATACCCTATTCACAATGTTTTATTGAGCTTAATATCAACAACATGGTATGTTGATTGAGGCCGACATATATTTATTCCTAATGCGTTATATGTTCCTTGTGAGAGTTTGAATCGGTGTGGACACGTTATTTGTCCTCATTGAAATTGTTGTAATGCTCTGCATCACATCAAACACATCACGTTAGGAACTCCCTTTATTTATTACCTGTTGTTTTGACGTCAATTATGTAAACATTAAAAATGACTGGAGACTCCGCAGATATAATCTTCTTCACGGTGAAGAATGTCTCGTGTTTTAGTGAGACGTTCAGTATTACTAAGGAACCGTTAGGATTGATATCAAACTCTCCTGATTCATATCCTGTTCCCTCTTTTATTGAGTTTCGGTAGGTCAGAATGGCCTGCTCTTCTGTTGATTGGTACCACAGTACACTGTCGTATTCGTCATCGAACGAACATTGGATTGCTGCAGTAGTTTGTAGTTCAATAAATTGTACAGGTGCACATTCTTCACCTGTACCAGTTGAAACTGTAATCAAGAAATGCCGTATTAATACGAATTAATTAAAATGCAAAATTGCATATTTTACCCAATCATATTTGATATCGCTATATATATATATATATATTGCAAAAAGCTAGTACACTAAACAGTAAGGAAAACATATTCAATGTTTACTTTCTGGAATGATTTTAAGGTAAACGGAAATATGTTGACTTACCAGAGAAATGTAAAAACGTCGTCACGAGTGCTATAGTAAATGCAAACATAAATTCCATGTTGCAGGGTGCGTCGGTAATCTGAAAAGGAGTGAAAACATGTTTGTGAATTTTCAAGTCACATTCATGCTATGTTAAAACGTAATCAGCACACGTAAATGATAGAGGTTTCACTCAGAAACATGCAAATTCCACCTATTTTTCTCGTCCAAGCAAATCGACTTTAAACAAACTCATTGAGGTATTTGTACAGCAGGTTTGTTGTTTTGTTTGGTGGTTGTTTGGTGTATCTTTGGTAAATGTCGTGATGCTATCCAATACTAAAGTCACTACTGAGTATTACATTTATTTTTCTAAAAGACAAAGATAACAATTACTAAGTTTCTTATTGCCTGACCTACATGTCTATGCTATTTAAAAGTATCCGTAGTTTTAGATTAAGTATTCGTTTCTAGTGCGCAGTGACATTCACTTTCTATCGTCGCTATTTGTGTTCAAAGTCAAACTCCGATCAGCATCTGTACTCGCACCTTTTTTAAGTTTCTTTGGTCTTTTAAAATGTTTTACAAATACGGTTGGTTTGTTCTGTTTTGGCAAATTTTGTGTAACATATCGTCTGGAAGAGTACTGCAGCATATAATCTTTCACTCTGATTCGGTGCTTTTAGTAGGTTGTCCAAAGATTGGATTACAAAATTACTGGGAGTTTGAAAAACGTTTACTGTATATCGATCAATATTTATATCAGCAAAATTTCTCGGATAGTGTTTGCATACTGGCAAATAATAGTATTTATATCAAATCGGTGTCCCTTTGCCACGAGGGAACGTATACTTGCATATCTAACTCTACGACGGTGAAGACGCATGTATTGACCGTAACAGGTTTGTACAATTAAGAAGAAAGTAAACTATGATAAGTCCAAGGAGGTGCTTAGTTTTTCGGTTAGGCCCGATTGATCTGCATGTTACCTTAACACACGCACCATTCAGTGATACTGTACAAAGTATTTATTAAGTCAATTACATATATTGCAGCAGTTTTTTCATTTATTGTTTATCGTAAATCAGCTACAATTACACTAGAGACTTGGGGAAAATAATTTGGTTTCATATTTCACCAACGCAACAGTACCGGCATCTCTCTAATGGCTTTAGGTGTAATATAGCATCCAGTAACATATTCTTTTGTGAAATGTTCCAGTCTATCATTTACGACATCTTATGCGCATTATGCAGGAACATTTGATGCTCCGAACCTATGGAAGTAACATGTGTACTTACTGCCTGTACTATGATTATATGCAACGACGATGGGTGTACAGGTATAGATTAAAGTATCTAAAAAGGCTGCATAGCAAAATAGAGTGGTACCAAATGAAATAATTTCTACAGCACTGTCTTTGTATACATCCTCAGTACGAACTAAACGTATTCTAGTTTGTCATACTTCGTAAACTGAATGGTTTATTGAATGTTAGTCGGTGTATCTATAATAGCATCTCGAAATAATATGTGAATAGGACTAGCAAGAGAAAATATGTTTTTTGTGCCACTTCCCTTTGCTTAAATGTCACAAACATGTGACCCAAGTTTCACTAAGTTGATCAACCTTATTGTTCTCAACTGATCAATTTATAGTTTAAATGAGAATGATTGATTAATAAACCGTCCAATATTTGGTTTTGTTGACATATGTGTGTAAATTAGGAGTCATGGTAGGTCTCTGCTATATCTGTATAGCTAATATTGTCTTTCCTTAAGCAATTCATTACTCCTGAAAACAGTAGATCGAAAGGTTGTAGATTTCGACAAGTATTTTTTTTTCAAAAATATATATATCATATTTGATGCAAAATTCGGTATGATTCTGAGTTCTCTGGCTGCTTACAAAGTTACTGTACATTTCTATCTTACTTAGAATCCCTCGAACGTTACAACTCTCTTCTGTTAATGTTTTGTTCTACATTTGTTTTAATTTCTTCCCTCCTTTAGTGATATTTAATATTTCGCAGATTTGACTGACATATGTAAACGTCGTAGTAATATATCAAGTTCATATTGCAAATCACGTCCTTTAGTTATTTGTCCATCCGTACATACAATTTTTACTTCATAAGCTCCCTTCATTATTGAAATCTTCATCACATATTATTTAGCTACTGTCAAGAGATATGAAAACTGTTATTAAACTTCGTCATGTTTACGAAGGAAGGTTTATATGACCGAATCATGGAGGTTGCATATACATAACACATTACCAGTTTTCTACTGACAATTAAAATTTCAGCTATATACGTAGGCTACAATATATGTGATGGTATAATTGGTTTTAATATGTAGAAATATTCTTTTTAACAACTTGAAATAACATTAATCAAAAGATATTTCTATATCTGGCAATCCCTGAATATTAGTATTCTATTAGCCTTCGTTTCTGATGTTGCTGATGCTATGTAGCTGATAGTTCTTCATTTTTCTGTTTCTGTCTCATATGAGCTATTATATTCATAGCATACTTTTCAATAATTTGTATTTGCAATAGTAGATGAGGTAGATGTACCCTTGAGAAACTTGTGAAAAATGTTTACCCTTTTCATCATTAGCCGTGTTGTAATTAAGGCTTTAGTATATAAAAAGGTCAATGCAACGCACCGTTCACTCCGATATATGACTCTGTAGTGGAAGTGTACATGTAAAGTACATGAAATAATAAGCCTGTTCTCTTTTGGCTAGTATCGTGTAATCGAAGTGCATCATAATATTAATAATCGTCAGTGAAGTCAGCTGATAAATATTAACCCATAGCTGATGAATTCAATGTCCCTACGAACAAACAATCAATATTTGATAATAGTTTCTCTATCGTATACTGCGGTAATTGGTTGATAGCAACTTAGTGCTGAAGTTCAGCTTTGCGTATCATACCTCAACATAAGAAAAATGTAAATCAGTGGAAAACTTAAACGACCAATGTCAGTTCTGATCTACGACAACCAGCTATATGGAATAAAGTTCTTTATTGCATTACGAACTGAAAGTAAACAAACCTTGGTCTATGGTATGTTTGCTTTGATAAGTCAACGAGTGTTGAGCGATAAATCACGCCAATAATTGTCAAGCGCTGTGTTCTAAGTACGCCTTCAGTGCACAAAACTACCTGTTGTGAGTGTTTACATCCTTACGGGGTCCTGTACAAAACTCAGACATACCTTCTGGGTATACATTCCTTACTGGGTAAAAATTATGGCATATTGGCGGTTTTATACATGGTTCATGCTACAGTACTTACACAAGGAATTGTCAAAATAGACATTTGGGTACGAAAATCCAACAACGATATACTGATTTTGTAACAGAATGACGTGATATTAAGACCATGTCTAGAAGGATGCTAGACACTTAGAACACCAATAGGTTATAAAGACAAAAGAAAATCAATTTTGTATACTATCACGGAAGTCTTTTCATTGTTTTTCATCAGTAACAAAGATATTGCACTTAATGACATCTTTTAATGGTTTTAATTTTATACACCAGCTGTGTGAATGAAGAACTGCGGAGATAATAATTTTTATTTCTATACTTACAGCAAGATTAGTTGCAAATATAAGTTTTGTAACTTTCCAGACCGATAGTACTTGGGAGTGGTAGATAAGCAACGACAAGAATATTAAAAAAAATGTTACTTCAACTTTCAACCATGACATAACTGTGACACATGGATACAGTTAAGGGTTGCGCCAAACTTCTTGTAGTAATTAACTAATAATAAGCTTGCAATATTGGTTCATCAAACTGAACGCATTTTTCATATTGTTACACATTTGAATAAAATGTGACTTACACATCTCTCACCTAACATCCTGTCATACCGAGTAATATTTTACATATAAACATTTAGCATCTGTCTGTGTGTATCCGTTAGCGCTTAACATTTTTACAAACCACACATAAATGTAACCACGAAACTCTTTAAGCTAGAAGTAATTGTCCAACTCACAACTCTGTAATTTCTAGAAATAAGGTGTAGGCCTAAGGTAAATCCTAAGACTTTTAGCAATGTTAGCAAGAGAATAGTTTGGAGGAACACTGATCTTCGAACAAACGCTACAATTACAAGTACTCCCACGAAAAAAAAAACGTTAAAATAAGATTTCAGTTGAATACGTTACATATTTAATATACTGTTGTTACATCTATATCAAATGGAACTGGTTCGCTAGTTTCAATAGTACTGAGCTACCAGAAAATTCTTTAACCAATCGATATTAGTCTCAGATGCGTTTTCCATAACGCACAATCTGTGCTTAAGTCGTTTCAGATTTTTATTTTTGCTATGACGATATATTCGACACAAGTAACTATACATATTAAATTCAATATGCGGTCTGTAGTAGCAAAAATATCATACCTTTCTTTTCAAATTATCCCTTGAGAGAAAATGTACGGCAACACAGCCCCAAAAAACGAATTTTATCGAACTATTGTTTGAATTACCGTTTTAGTAGCGATATTTCAACGGTCTCTTTATCAATGGCGTCTTATTGCCTCTATGTTTAAAGTTCATTACTTAGTCTGTGTAGGCCATGTTTACTCAGAACCACCCAGGAATATTTCCAAGTACCACCAAATATCCAAAGTCCTCTGACTTCTTGTTTCGTTTTCTATTATCATATTATTATTTTCTGCCGGGATATCTGTGATTGAATCTACAAGAACAATAAACAAGCAGCGTCGATATCTAATAAAAACAAGTTGTATTCCTGTGTATATAGCGTTTATTTAGTGAGCGTTTCACTGTCTTCAGTTCGTTGAAAATAAATAAATCTTTGGCAATGATGCATGTTACTCTGCTGATGCTTGATTGTTTATTCTAAAACAGAGAATCGCAGATTGTAGCAATTCTAGAGAAAATTTGAGTTTGATCTAATTGAACGACAGCAAGATTGCCATTACTACAATTGCTATGACATGAACTACATTCAAAGTCATCATGTGAAATCTTTATAGATGTTTACGTATCCGACACATAATTGTGATTGTATACTAAGCACCTCACCAAACTAATATACTGATTGCATGTTTTTTCTACAATTTGTCAAGAAATGATTTTGAAATATAACACATGTACAAATCATATCTACATAGCCTTTATGGAGGTTTATTTTAAACACTTGTACATCAAAAGAGCAAGAGAAAACAATTTCAATTTAATTTATGTGCTATAATGTTATTATATTAGCATACTGTTAAGCATGACATTTAGCTTCAAAAATCAAATTAAAATAGATTTAATGACTGCCAATCAAATTCAGTACTTCAAAACAAAAATTGTTTAAACTATAACTCAACTAAGGAGACTGCAGATTACGGCAAATTTTGATGTCATTTCGTTCCTTTACAAAAGACCCCAAGAGATACAAATATGACTAATGCCTTCGTATTCATGTCAGAGGACATTTGAGAATTAAGCTAATGATCATTTGACATAGTATTTCATACAATCAAAGTATCGTATATTTTCTTGTGATGGGAAATTGTCATCCCAAAGAGGATTGTCACATAAAACATTTACTGCCTGCAAATAATATTGAGTTTCGCATCAGTATCGCTTTGTCATGAAACAAAGTACTTAATGAGGATTATCAAGAAAAGTTAAGAGCCCCGCTTATATCGAAAACATCCTGCTTAGTACCTTTCTGTACCAATACAAAAATTGGTTTCGATTTAACAATTATCGCAGTTTCATATCTGTGAGCTCTCTTTTAAGACGTGAGCTTAATGAAAGGACAATAGCAAACTGTATGTGAAAGTCGTGCATTTTTTATAGTTGCGTGTAAACTTTGCCTGACAATGGATATGCCACTCTTACTAAAGAATAGCACTTCAATTGATAGGCAAGCGAGTTCGACTTTTGCACTCTCAGGATATTGACACTATATGAGTCTGCAACAACTCAATTTGGCTAATAGCCAACTTCCCTATGAATGATATGTAACCGCTCAGTTGAGAGTTACGAACGCTCGTTATAAATTTGAGACAGATTAAGTTATTAAGAAGATTAAGACTTGTTTACAGTGACCTGTTCTTGCAAAAGTCTTTTGAACAGGATTTACCGAATCCTCTAAATGTTTTTATTTCTCTCTTTTGTTTGTGGGGGCGAGGGCTTAAGTAAAGGATATCTTTTCTGTCGCATGGTATTCGTTGTTTCATAGTTTAACATTCTGGTAATTTAAAAGAATTTTAACTAATTTACCACTGTCCTCCTTAGTAATATACCACTACATGTCATTTTCACACTTTTCATCTACATGGCAGTCATTCTTTGGCGTTGGGGTCTATATAGGCAAGGCCCTTGACACTTTTTGGTGTCCTATTTAATTTAAATCACACAAAGGCATATTATTAAACTACAAAACAGTAATGGTAGGTCTCGCAAATATCGTATAGTTATGACAATCTCGTTAGATATCAATGGTGAATCACCTGTTGATGCATATACCCACTTTCTGTTTTAAGACTGAGTTACGGTTAAAGCATCTGCAATGTTCGCAATGTCTATTTATGTTGCTCAAATGTAAACGATCAATGTGTGCATGCTAGTAGTACTAGGTTTCACTTATGTCGCATTGTGCAGCATTGCGACTTAGTGTTAGGAAACGGAAATCAACGTGGTTTTACACCCATGGACGTAAACATAATTATATTACAACGAATTATAAAACTGATTATGTTCGTTTCTGTTTGTTAACTAACATCTACAATTTCCACATTTCGGGAACTGTAGTCCAACAATCGTGTCTTGCTTTAAACTGAATGTATACACGGGCATCAAATCAAAAACAAAATCCCACAATTGAATGAAAACTCCGAACTTTAACACTCATTAGTCAAGGACACAGCTGATTGCGCGTCAATGTCACTGTTACATTATTTGAGTACTACACGTGAGTCAGAAAGAACAATGGAGAAGGAACGTTGAGAGGTAAAACGTCAGAATTTAAGGGACACAGATTTCATTTTACAATTTGTGATATAAAATATATTTTTTGTCATAAATCGTGACATATTGTAGATGGAACTGTAAAATTACTAGGTAAATGTAGAAATTCTGTCATCAAGTATCAAAGTTTGGACATAAATTATTTACACTTTTAATCAAAAGTGGAAGTTTGAAGTGGAACGTGAAGTCTTTGACATAAAACAATTAGTTCACTACAAACAACTATGCAGATTTAATGTTAAACGAACCATTTTTTAGATAAATTGTAGTCAATGTTTCATGAAAGTCAAAATTCTGAGAAAAACTTTCAAAATTTGGAGATAGAACATCGACATTTTGGACATATTACATCGACATTTCGAAGTGAAACTTTTAAGATAAAGAAACTTTTGTTTTTCACCTCTAAGTTTAATTTCTTTATTCCAGTATAAATTACAAAAT
Source organism: Apostichopus parvimensis (assembly GCA_000934455.1). Classification (NCBI taxonomy): domain Eukaryota; kingdom Metazoa; phylum Echinodermata; class Holothuroidea; order Aspidochirotida; family Stichopodidae; genus Apostichopus; species Apostichopus parvimensis. The sequence continues at coordinate 122,924 of KN882267.1, forward strand.
GTATAAATAATAGTATAAATAAAATGTATGTATAATGTGTATGTGTATGTATGTGTATGTATAAATAATGAGACACAAAAGACATAAAATGTAAAATCATGAAAACATGAACAAATAAGAAATAAGATGGAGGAGTAGAAGGTCGAAAGATTAAAAGGATTATAAGGATTTTTTTTTAAGATTGAAAGATATAAAAGGATTTAAAAGATTATAACAGAGATTCTAAGAATCCATTTTGAATATAAATGGCTGCTCTGTAGATAAATGAGTTCTTAAAAAGCATAATTCTAAAAGTTGGCAAGATAGTAGGATTTCGTACATTGTACTTGTTTGTTCTATTGCACAGAGAGATCAACTCGGAGTGAAGTGGGTGATCTTTAGAACTATGTATATTCTTAGCTAGTCTTATGAAGTCATTTCTAGCAGCAGTGTTTACTTTACCACCCATGCTTTCATAGTCGAGTTTAAATATATTTGAGTAGTATTTCAAGAAACTTCTGATTCTTTTCTTGTCCTTTTCAAGTAGAAGGTGATACCAGACAGGAACTGCATACACAATGACTGGCAGAATTTATGAGGTGAATACTTTATCTCTTACATTAGAATAAAATTAGGAGTAATGTATGCCAACGTTAATACAATATAATTCACCTTAGACATCATTTTAGATTTATGGTCAGTAAAGGTTACCTTGGCGTCAATATCAACTCCTAAGTACATAGTATGAGATACCCGCTCAACAATGGATCCTTGGTCTGAATGAGACCTTGATGTTTAATGTTAATGTTCTCAAAAATTATTTCTTTAGATTTCTTACAAAACGTTGACATCTCTCCTGTGGACTGGTCTACAGGTATCAAAAGCTGCGTGTATATGTCACTGTCTACTTCTTGATTCAAGTACTGTACTAACCTTAAATGGCGCCATCTGTTTTTTATTACTAGAAAACGCAATACTTTGCTTGTTTCCAGTGCATAAAAGATTTATTTTACATAAAACAGTCGACATATTCACAATGAATATAACCAAATAAGAAATTTTCTGGAAAAGATCAATTCATTGTAACGGTTTCCATAGAATGAGTCAGCAGAAACAACCAAAACAGCATAGCCGTCGATAAGGAAGTGACTACTGATTACTAATGCATGGACAACCTATGATCTTTTCGGGTTATTACACATTAGAAAATGAACGCGATACTGATATCGTTAACAAGAAGTTACAATTAACAGCATTAACATTGGTATTTTCCCAGTATAAGCAAAGTGCCCTTAAAGTCGTTTACCATTCCAACGGCCTTTCTTTTTATATATAAGATTTTGTACATGGGCTATGGACTTTGAACTTCGGAAAGCAAATTATCGTTATGTGATAAAATAGCTCTTTCCGTCAAAAGCAACTTATTATGCGGACTTCCAGAGCTGATGAGAAGCGCATTACCGCAGACTATCGCAAGTTGGTAACGAGTTGTTGAGCTTTCATGGGGTGTACGTGGGTAATTTACACGCAACGAAATGTAATATATCATGCTGGACTAATAAACCATCAACATTACATCAACATTAC
>KN882267.1:146813-162172 GCA_000934455.1 Apostichopus parvimensis
CACATAAACATGTCGCCCTATGTGAATTTAACTCTTTTCAAAACGCTTAGGGTGACAACGCATAAAAACAACATTTAGGGCGACATTGGCGATTTAGTTTCATTTCATCAACTGGACCATTGTTAGTACTCCAGTATGGGTACTATAATAATAATAATGTACATTTATACCGCGCCCCAATGACACAAGTGTCGTCAGAACCGCCTAACAAAGCAAAACATTACATGTTAAAGTGACAATTAAATAAGTAGGTTTTAGTTGACGTTGCAAGCTGGAAATGTTGCAAACATTCCTCAAAATAACAGGGAGAGCATTCCAGAGTGCTGGGGCAGCAATACTGAAAGCACGTTTTATTGTAAACAATTCCTTTACATATATGAACATACAGTAATAACTGGTTTGAACTTCTCGTAATTCGCACATTTTCTTAATTCGTTAAGGACCTGACCATTTAATCTTGGGCTCCACCGTAAACACAGCGATTAGCCAAGGTTAAAATTGTAAAATTAATACGCGATTTAACCGGGAGCCAATGTAACTCCATAAGTGTTGGAGTCACAGGATCATACCCGTTACAGCAGGTAATTATTTTAGAAGCCATGTTCTGGATTTTTTGAAGGCGATTTAAGGTATAAGCCGGCAGCCCAACAAATAAGGAATTGCAGAAATCCAGCCTAGAAGTAAAAAAGGCATGAACCAGAGTATCAGTGTCCGTCTTAGTAATATAAGAACGGATGGAGAGTATATTTATTAAGCTAATATAACAAGACATGATGACATTTGTGATGTGGGTATCATAGACAAAATTGGAATAAATAAGGACACCAAGATTTCTGGCGTGATTTGAAGGACCAACCACTGTGCCACAAAGTTTAAGGGATATGTCATGCACAATATTTCGTCTGAATTTTGGAGAAAGAACTAATAATTCAGTCTTATCTTTGTTAAGTTTAGGTCCATTCTGATCATCCAATTTCTGATATCAGAAAAAGTAGACTGCAGGAGATCAGTTTTGCAGGATATATCAGAAGGATTGTCCAAATTAACAGTAGTTCAAATTTGGGTGTCATCGGCATATACATGGAAATCGACATTGGATATGTCATCAAGTAAATCACACATAAATGTTGTGTATAAAGAATAAAGTAGAGGGCCCAGAACATTGCCTTGTAGAACCACACATCTCAAATCATAAAAAAACTGAAAAATCAGAGTCAATGCAAACCTTGAAGTTGCGGTCTCTCAAATAAGAATGAATCAGCTTCAGGGCACTACCACTGATTCCAAAGCAACGGCGATGTGTAGACGCCAGAACTCCATGACCAATGGTATCAAAGGCCGCACTTAAATCAAGTAACAGCATAAAAACAGAATGGCCTTTAATTAGGGCCCTGAGTATACTATATGAAATTGATAGCAGGACGGTTTCAATGCTATGGAATTTCCTATAGGCTGATTGGTTTGAAGAGTAAGTATCAGTACACACTAGATGGTCGTGAATTCTAGAAGCTATAATTTTCTCAAAAAGCTTGGATTAAAAACTAAGGTTTGAAATAGGGTGATAGTTTTTTTAATTAATTTAAATTCAGACCATATTTCTCTAATGAAGGTTTAACAAACGCCATTTTATAGCAAAAAGCAAAATTGAACAGTTTGACAAAGTAAGGCACAATAACTGGCATGCAACTTGCTAAAAGGGAGCATGGCAGAGGGTCAAATTGTGAAGTTTTGATTTGCAAATTTTTCATAATTCCAGTTAATTCTTCCACTGATGATCAAGCTAGAACATATTGTCTTTTAAAGGAGGCATCAAACTCCTTACCGATAGAAGGTACCTAAGAAGGGGTACGATGATCAATTTCAATACGAATTGAATAAATTTTTGTAGTGAAATAATCTCCAAAAGTATCAGGAAGACGAGAGTAGTCAAGGCAAGTGGGACAGTGGCGTCGGAAGGTACCTTTGAGTGGGGGGGGGGGGGGGGCTGAAGACTGATAGCCGGCCTGGGGGAGTGGTCTTTTTTTTGGATTTTTTTTGCATTTCCAGGTGGCCTCAGATGCAATTTGGTGCAATATAGCACACTTCAACACCCACTCCATTTTGTAAATAATTTTGCATTTTCACCTGGCCTTAGATGCAATTTGGTGCTCCAAATGAGATTTTTTTCTCATTTGGAAATGAAAAAGGGGTTTTCTGACTTGCGGAGCGGGGGGGGGGGGCGGAATGATACTTCCGCCCCACCATATTTTTCACTGGGGGGCTGGCGCCCCCCAGCCCCCCGGTTCCTACGCCCTTGAAGTGGGATAAATGTTAGATCCCACCAAAGAAGGCGACAATAACTTCTCAAGTGTATAGAATAACAATCTAAGATTTTCACCATTTAGCCCAATTTGAGAAGAGTAATATTCGAAGAGTAATATTTTGATATGATTATAGTAGTTTATTTTGTCCTGATCAGATCTAGATATATTAGATCTAGATCTTTCGTTCAGCTTTTCTCCTTTCTCTACTTGCATCATCGACAGCCTGATCAAACCAAGGTTCTCTACGATTCGATGTCACTCTAACATTGACTTCAGGAGCATGGTCATCCAGCACAGCTTGCAGTACACGACGCACCTCACATGGTGCATTTGAAGTGTCGCATTGTATGCTGCTTAGCTTATTATGAACATCATCACCAAAAGTCTTGATATCGACATTCTTGACTTTCCTTATATGTTTGAATTTAGTCTGTTGGATATCTCGGTGCTGATGCTGAGCAAGAACCCCAGAGATGATATAATAATCTCTTACAAACACAAAGCAAAGAATTTAATTAATTTATTAATCCCATATATGCAGGTCGCCCTATGTGAATTTAACTCTTTCCACAGTACTTAAGGCGACATTTACGATTTAATGGAATAACATCACACTGGACCGTTATTAGGACTCCAGTAATGCAAAATACATATCAGGGACGTAGTCAGGGGGGAGCAGGGGAGCGACTGCTCCCCCCTTTCAGTGCCGGAAAAAATATTTAAAACTGTTGTTCTTTTAGCATGGTATTTTTTCAGTGCTCTTTTGATCTTGAATACTCGTCAGCTCCGTTAACTCGATTATAATCGTAGTACATTCACGCCTACTGATTCAACTACTTACTTAGTTTGGCAGATGCAATTTAGCCTATAGCCTATTACAAGCCCACAGTTGGCCACTGCGTAATACAATACATATTACCTACCTAACCGCACTCTATTGAATCATGAATGTCACGAACCGTATATGCACAACAACGTCGACAACGTTCGTTCTCATCCTTTCTATGATTCGTACTAAGTTGTTGCACGAACAGCATGTTATGAAGCTAAACTAGCAATCGTACGTGATACGCACTTCCTATAAATAATTATTACACTGCTAATACACTGCGATAACGATATTTGTTTTTAGAACACTGCATATCTGGCTATATTACAAAATATTAAAGTTTATATTGTCCATCAGTTAAGTTCGTCAAATGTATTAAAGTCCAGACGTTGGACAATAAACAAGAATCATCCTATTGGAAAAATTGTAAAAGAGCACTATGTTTGTCTTTCTGATATATTAGGCAAAAGAACATGTAAAAGAATTCAAACAGGAAACAAAATCTGCTGATAATATGATATAATATGATCAGGGGCGTAGCCAGTATATAGCACTGCAAGCCCGGGCCTTCACTTTTTTTGGCCAAGTTACCTTTTTTTTAAAACACCCATAATTCAAATCCATAAGCTTGCTGGACGAGTTTAAGAGTCTAGACAGGAAAAACTATTGAAATGAACGTAGCAAGAATATGGCTAAATTAGGTGACCTATTCTTCTGTCATCTAGGCTGTCATTTCTATCGCGTGCCGTTTCATTCAACACTCTATCCGCCAAAAAAGGCTAGATTCCGATTTTGTCAGTTTTAAACATCTAGTTAAGAACCTGTTTACGCAAATAATATTTCAGTTGAGAAAACAGTTGAGAAATTTGCATCAGATGGCAATCGTCGGATAGCTCTCGCCTACTCTTATTACGCTAACTTAAACATTTACTAGCTACAGTTGTATCAAAGACAATTACTGGCTATAGTTGTATGAAAGACATTTCTGGCCTATCTTTGTATCTACAAGTATCAGAAGTTGAAAATTAAGACTACTCTGTACAATTGTACCTTGCTAATTTTAAATACATTATTTAGGATTGAATTACGTACTATTTTAACTCCTTTGTTATTGGGGTTTAAAAGTGATATTGAATGAGGTGTCTCAAGTTAGCAAGAGGCCAGGGAACCAGAATGAACACTCGGGAAGGGCCGTTTCCGGCCATCTGGGGGGTTTGTAAAACCAAAAATGTTCTTGTACGCTCCGCGCCAACCGATGGTGGCGCTCCGCTCAGAAAACTTTGAAGCTCCATATCAATCGCAAAAAGTGCCCCCCCCCCCCGTTTCAAATTCCTGGCTACGTCGCTGATACATATAGCAAGAAATGTTATTAACTAATTAATTAATTCCACATATACATGTCACCCTATGTGAATGTAACTCTTTCCACAACACTTATGGCGATATAGGATAAAAGAAACACTTAGGGCGACATTTGCGATTTAATGGACCATTATATAGGACTCCAGTAAGGGTTTAATTTATACTATTACCTTTGCCAAAAAAATATAGCAAGGAATTTAATTAACTTATTGATTATTTCCACATATACATGTCACTTTATGTGAATTTAACTCTTTCCACAACACTTAAGACGACATAGGATAAAAAAAATACACTTATGACGACACTTGCGATTTAATGTAATTAAGTCACATTGGACCGTTGTTAGTACTCCAGTATGGGTTCTATGTATACTAACCACGTTGCAAAATACATATGGCAAGGAATTATATTAACTAATTAATTTATTACACATATACATGTCGCCCTATGTGAGTTTAGCTCTTTCCACAACACTTATGGCGACATAGGATAAATAGAACGACATTAGTCATTGGTCATTTAATGTAATTTCGTCATACTGGACCATTGTTAGGACTCCAGTATGCGCACTATGTATAATAATCTATAAGCAATATACTTATTGCAAGGAATTATATTCACTAATCAATTACTTTCACATATACATGTCGCCCTATGTGAATTTGTACTCTTTCCACAACACTTAGGGCGACATAGGATAAATTAACCCTTGAGAGACATCAAGTATTTCTATTAAAAAATGCTTATTGTTAAATTATAGAATTTGTACTTTCAGTTAATTTTATTTTATTATTTTAATTCGCTCCTCTATCCATTTTTGTTTTCAAATTTAGGCAAAAACGATCATACAATTTGTTACTACGTCATGTTCGCGCAAGCTACATTCGTGCAATTTCAGTGATAATATCTTAGCATACCCTAAGTCATGACATTACATTTCAAGTTCATACCTACTACACTTACCCATTAAACAAGATTCAAAGAACACAATTGTTTATAGAGGATATAGAATACTAGTATAGCAATTTAATAATAAAACTCGGGCACATGCGTGACTCTACAGGGCAAGAACGCTGAATTTCACTTAAGATGATTCCACTGATAAAAAAGACAATTAAAAGAGGGGTCACCAACCTAAAAATTACTGGGGTAATAGATACACTCATTATCTATTACCATCATAAATATTGTTCATTCAATAGGGGGAGGGGGGTATTGAATTTGGTTGCATGACCAAAGTGACCTCAACGATGAAACAAATAATTGAAACTCATGTAGATAATAGTTCTTTGTGTGTTCTCTATACAAGTATATGAACTGTTATTCTAGCACCCACGCACAAGGTTTAATGTGAAATTACAGTATGTCACTTCTGCATATTTTAATGGAGCTATGTTATGTTTTTCAAAGGACTGCATTATCATGAGTAACAACTCATAACCCTCTGATTGCTTAAACAACCTTCTAGTCAACTGATGAAAAACATCTCTTAATCCGATGTGCATGACATTTTGACCTCAGAAGGTTGCGTTTCGTTACAGAGTTATAAGAAGAAAAACATATCCCCTCGGTGACACCCCAACCCTCCCACAAAGGAGGAAAACAATGGGTCTCTGAGTTTTGGTCCCTACATTTACTCAAAGATCCCATAAATTCCAAAAGTGATGTCCCCTAAGTTTAGTTTTTGGCCTACTCTGTCAAATATGCCAAGATATTTTTCAAGGTAAATATCGTGTTGCATGTTGGCATCTAAGTTGATATTTTGCTTTGTCAATGATACGGCATTGTTTTGTAGTTAAGAAGCCAAATGATAGTACAATGTAACTATACAAGTATGAAGATGATGGCATCTAGCTTAATCCTGTGTGTTGTCGAAGCTACGGATTTTCGCTTTTGCTATGTATATGTGATTATATAATATTACCAGTATAGGCGCGACAGGGTAATACAGGGTTGGGTTTAGTTGCACAAATCTAGCAACGTGCAAGTACTAAAATCGAAGGAAAAGAGTACTAATTTGTCAATGAGGACATAAGTTATAATAGCCAGTATATTTTCCATCGTACCGCAGTGGGTCGGATGTTGTTGCTTGTGGTCGCTTAGGACCTGAAAAATATCAAACTTTTAGAGAGGTTTCTTGAGTTTAAATTGAAAATAATTCTCAGAGTGTAAAAGAAAAATCAGTCATTTTATTGTGATACTTGTGTGACCAATGAGAGCACCGATAAGTTGCACAGTACTTGCTGCGGCGAATCAGAAAGCACTATAAAGATGTTTTATCAAATTGTTGCTGTTTATCTACTTTATCAGTTTACACAGTATAGTTAATGTATTAAATACGAGAATCGGGGGATGGACCGTATGGCGCATGCACTTCCATTTTTGTGACTTTATGATCTATATGTCACTGTTTGATCTTGGTTCTTCTGTTTAAAAATTGGTGCTCAGAGCGTAGGCTACTGGCCCGTGGAAACCGTTTATGCTGTCGAAGGGAGCGCGGCTTAGAGTGTGGAGGTACGAGGGGTGCCTAAACTGACAAGCGTTCGTCTCTGATAAGAGAATGATCCGAAAACGGGCAACGTTGAGGTAGAAGGTGTGCCAAGATTAGTTATAGCACCGACTCCGCTGTGGCCGCAGCTTCGGATAGGTCTATTTTCCAAGAAAAGTTTTTAATCAGTGTGCCACACGTCGTTAGTAACAGTAGATTAATGATCAGTTTGTTCAAAACTGCCAAATTTAGGGCCCTGCACGTGTCAGGTTACATGCCTTATCCAACCCTGATTTCTCAGAGTGTGCAACTATGGAATAACGGCAACATTCACTTTAGAGCAATGGTGATATTACATTTATTGAAACGTATTAAAACAAAAAGGAGAGAATATAGGTAATGTTAAACAGGTCTACATTTATTTTGCAAACTAGTATGTAAACACGTTTTGTTTGCTATTTTTGCTATGTTGTGCCAATGGTGCATTCATCCTTTTGGAATTGAATCCGGTATCCTATCATAAGTCACTATCGTGGTCCAGAGGCGGAGCTCTCATTTCTTTCGCAGGTGGCCAAACCCAAATCATACATGTACATTTGGTGTTTAGGTCTATAGAAAATTAAAAATATATACATACATGACTCTATTAGCTGCAACACATTTTCTTAAACAGCTGATTTTACAGCAGCAAATTGCAAATAATATTGAGTATATTGATAAAGAAACATTTTTTTCCAGAAGTGATCATCCCAGTACACTGTAGCAGACTCGACTGGACTGGGCTCAAGTCTGAGTCTATCTTAACCCGAGTTCAAGACCCTAGTCCTTACGCAAAAAAAGCAATTCAAGTCCACAGTCTGGCCTCATTAAATCTTGCTCCTGTGTTGTTAAAGATTTATATATAAAGGTGTGTAACTGAGAAACAGGACATGGTAAATAGGAGTTTCAACCACTTGTGTAATTTTGAATGTTCTACAAAATATAAACTTTAAAAAAGAACATGAACATGCCCTCGACAATAATAGGACAGTTATATTATAAATGACAGAACCTGACAATTTCCAAGCAGCATGCTGAAACCTTTATATTAAGAAAACGTTCATGATTTTTCATACTGTGCTAATTTACTGATTTATATGGTGGGGGTGGGGGTTTGGTCCATGTTTTTTTTTGGAAATTCAGGACTATGAAATAATTTCCTCCTTCGTAAGTACTTAAGACCATTATGATACACAATATGAACACAACACTTAGGTGATATTAATATTTGTTGTAACTTTATCAAAATAGGCTATTGTTAAGACAGCAGTCAGTTACTATATGATTTGTTCTCTGAGTAAATTACAAATACCAAAGAATATGCTATTGTTAATACAGCATTCAGTTACCATATGTTTTGTTCTCTGAGTAAATTACAAATACCAAAGAATAGGCTATTGTTAAGACAACAGTCAGTTACCATATGATTTGTTCTCTGAGTAAATTACAAATACCACAGAAAAGGCTAGTGTTAAGACAGCAGTCAGTTACCGTACGGTTTGTTCAATGAGTAAATTACAAATACCAAAGAATAGGCTAGTGTTAAGACAGCAGTTAGTAACCATATGATTTGTTCTCTGAGTGAATTACAAATACCAAAGAATAGGCTATTGTTAAGACAGCAGTCAGTTACCATATGATTTGTTCTCTGAGTAAATTACGAATACCAAAGAATAGCCTATTGTTAAGACAGCAGTCAGTTACCATGTGATTTGTTCTCTGAGTGAATTGCAAATACCAAAGAATTTAATTAAGTAATTACAAATATGCAATTTATGGTGACACATACTTTTGCACTAAGTGATAAATTTACTGTAACCCTCTTACAGCACTTGGTACAACAATGGTGCATGAAATAATGCTTAAGTTAGGTGACAGATATTCCATCCACAGACTCTATGGGGATTCATGATGTGGAAACAAGTGATGGGCATGGAATAGTTGAGAAGCTTTAGTTTAGTCCATGATACTACTACTACAGAGGAGTAATCAGTGACACATTACCTCCATTCTCTATAGATAGCCTACCAAGGAAGGGGGTATGGGCAGGCATCATGCACCGTCACTTTACAACTTACCTACATTGGGTTTTAGCCTATTAATATATATCACAAGTTTTAATTCACTGATTTCTATGTGGTGAAACCACTCCTGGATAAACAATATGTATTTACATGGGGTAATGTGTACTTCCATACTATCAACTTTAATTGCATACCAACTGAGACAATGCTAACAGTTAAAATGTATTAAAAATAAGACCTTCACTAGAAAAAATAATGATCATCTACTACCCATGACTGAAACAAATATAACAATTATGAATTAAAGTGTATGTGCTCTTCTGGAGATAAAGTATTCAATTAGACAGCTTAGTGACACACTAATGCACACACACTTACACAAATATATGCCCTACAGTATAGATTCCAATGCTTGCTTATGACAACTGAACCAGAACAGATTTTGTTTTGTTTAATTCATCTCATGAATAAAAACAGCTTTCTGGATCTGGATCCAGCAATGAACTACACAAGCAGTAATATAGTATACTAAACTGTTAACTTGAAAATGCAAAGAACGTATCTCTATTGGTTCCCAAACCAATAATTCGCCCTGGACAATCCAATAACTCATACCACACTTAGTTTTGATTTACAGTGCTTGGGTGCAATAAAGGAACCTTTAAAACATTCTCTAGGCTACAGGAGAGAAGTAAATCGATTTGACTCAAAGCAAAATACAAATGTGCATATGCAGTCATCGTATCAGGTCTGTAAAGATGTATTGGCAGAGATTTCAGTATGTACAATGTGTAATGCAAATATGGGAAATACTGTGTAGTGTGTATGACCATGTCTAAGTCTGCAACAATGCTTCCAGTGTGGGCACATTCAGGATTTTTCCAAATTTTACTGGTATCTCTGATCACAGTGGATTTGGTCTGGCTTGTCCAACCTGCAACATCATGCAGCAGCCACTCCACTTATGATATAGACCTCATACATCATGAGCTGCTACAGTTGGTTTTGGCTTAGTCTAGGCTACAGTTACATACAGTGAGTAGCCATTATTATAGAGAGATCCAACGTACGGAAAGTGTAGAAGAGAATGGCAGTGATGCTATGTCAAGTGAAAATACCCTGGACTGTGTCTGATGTATTTTGCGTTTCAGCAAACATGAAATTATGTAAATACTGAACTTGCATATGCAGTATGTCTCTGAAGAATTATTGGATGGGAGCAATGCAGTTATACAGAAATGGAAGATATATGTAATTTGGCAAAGGTAAGTTTTAGAAGAACTCTGAATATATCACATAAATGTTACTCCTTCAAGGTTTACAGTATTACAGAGCACAGTTAACTGTGCTATATAGACACTGCCACTGTCTTGCTCTGTATCTGCAACTGATATGTTTATAGTCACTGCCACAGCACTGTATGGATGGGCGCCCATTAAGCAAGTTTAACATCAAGCTACCAAGCATGTAGTGAGAGCTAGAGGTACGTTGTGGAGGTAGATGTATGCTTCAGTCCCTTTGTTCCATGTACTGTACATGTTTCCATCATGTTAGACCATTACCAAGTACAAACTTCGGTTCCAGGTATTACAACAGCTAATGTCATCCAAACATTCACATGTATTATAACCATCGTGTAACCATGCAAGTAATAGGTACCCATTCCAATCTACACCATATATAAAGCGATCATTGAATTAACCTGTAATAGTACCTTTAGTAAATCACAGAAAGATATTTCTTTCAAAAGATCGTTTCAGCTAGGTTGGATTTCTGTAGTATCTATTCTACTACTTCCTTCAAAGTCTGACTTAACTCCTTCAGTTTGAATCTGAAAAATTATTAATGATCAAATATTCTAACTAAAAACATCATACTCAATCAAGTTATAGGCAATTTTTTTGAAGCAAACACTGTTGAGTAATGTCCACCTTTCCGGGACACTGTCACTCACCAAAAATAATAGACAGCTGAGACTATACTCAATACTATACAGTGAATAAGGATTACTTCAGATAAGCAAGATCAATTGTATGTTAACAGGACAACTGAATCATCCAAAGACCTTATAACCAGAGGCAAATTCGGGGGAAAGGGGGGGGGGGTTACGATGGGGATATGCATACCCCCATAACCGGGATTATTTGTTTAGGTAGAAATACAGACTAATGATCGTAGGCATAATAACAGAATAACAGGGGAGACTTTAATCCTCCCTCCCCTTCCCCAACCCCCAACAACCCCTTAGGTCCTGAGGTAAAATAAAAATAAATACGGTCAATAAATTGTCTTTAACATGAAAACGTTGCAAACAGACTGCCAAATAGTTTGTATCTATTTCAAAGGGCACTTATTTATTTAAAAATATCACCAAATCACCAATAATTAATCCACATCATCAAATGTGATCACCAAATCGTCAATAAATCACCAATAAATGAGACACCTCTTCTATGTCAGCGATCATATTTTCAGAAGCGAAGTTCCGCCCCCATATCAGAATAGCTATCAACGCCTATGTCTGCCCATGAATGTACCTGGGCTGTCACATTCATTGCTTAGCAGATCCCAGCCCTGACCGAAATAGCCAAGATCCGTAACAAACCATTTTCAGCTTTGCTTTGTTATTCTTATCTTCTAGAATGTTCACATGATTCTCCTACAGTGATGGTTCTGATAAATTCAAAGACATATTGATGCTCTTTGTTTCGTTTGATGTGTATACCTAAACGTTTACTACGGTAATTTGAAGGACTTAAGCCCTTGGATCCACCAAACGCCCAATCCTTGTACAATTCAGTATGCTGATATATGATCTATGGCATACATATGATATGATCTTTTCAATCTATCTACATGAAACCCCCCTCCCTCAATTACAACTTGTGATAAACATGATTACTCTAGCTGGCATCAGGTTATATTTTATTCTTTGCAGAGTAACCAGCTTCGAGCTTAAAGAGTTAGGGTTAGGAATTTAAATTGATTTAGGAGAATCATTTCAAAGATCAGGGGTCAATATTGGCAAGCTGATGATTGTTTTGAATTACTTTTCATGGAAATGACAGATTCGGTTAAATAATTAGATCACTGCACCATAGTGAAAATGTACATCTTTTAGGGGATCAAACTCTGACACCTGTTCCAAGTTCGGTCCCTTCACTCTATACTACTACTTACCAGCTAGTCCTTGAGCAGGACCATGCTTATGGTATTCATGTTACACAGACCTTCACTATAGGGCTAGGCCTACCTGTATACTGTGAAGGCTTTGTAACGTACTGTAGCCAGTGTCCTGCTTGAGGACTACTTAGTACATGTAGCTGGGCCACTAGTGGGCAGACCCAAGCTAAGGTCCCCCTAAATTGTGAAAGTGTCATTAAAAGAATATATATGTGATTGTGAACATTGCCACATTTTATGTATATTGCCAAATTAAAAAAAAATCGTTAAGTAGCGTTTCATATGGGACATTTTGTAATTAAATTAATTAATACTTAGAATTAAAAAGTTACTCTTTTTTTGTGGGGAACATGATAAGGCTAATATAAATGTTCCATGATGTATTAGTTATGTTAATTATTCCAATGCCAAATGTCATTTGTCCCAAGCAAAAACACTCTTAGGTACACATGTTTACTTAACAGCCATGAATTAATTGACTTTATTAAATGGTATGTTCAAAATCAATGATATATATACCACCAATCATAAATGTAATAAATAAAGTAAATTAAACTACTTAATTTAAATAATCAGTAACTTTTTGTAACGAACGGGACAACTGTGTAACGTATGGGACATCGTACTGTAATGCTGTGTGTGTTGATTGTAGGGACATTATTGTTAATTGTGGGTAGCACACAGTTAGAAATGTGCCCAATGTGAGTCAACAACATCCATTTTGCTCAGCAACAAATTGCAGCGTATCACTCTATCAGCCCCCTCCATGCACGAGCCCTCCCCTGGATTACCCCACCATCATCAGCCACAAACAGTTTAAGAGTAAAATAACAAAGTTACAAATTTCAGATATATCTAGAACAAGAATTTACACACATAAAATGCATGTGAATCCAGTTCATTCATGCAAATTATATATGTTTTTTTGTAATTCTCTGCAAGTTGTTGAGCCACCTACCTGTAAACCGTTTTTAATTCAAATAAAATATGTGCCGAGATTGTCACACCAATGCACAATCAGCTTGCAGTAGCCTATCAATTGTCTCCATTGTTATCTACTTCATGTCTCTCACTCTTTCCCTAAATGCTTAGTACCAAGTGAGTTGCTAGCAGGTCCCACATTATTAAAGTATTTTGTATGACTCTACCAAGATTTGACACTGGACCTACTGGTTGGAATGTGGAAGCTCTTACCACTGACATAACCAAACTTAGATGAATGATCCACAAAAAAAGGCTGCTCTGTGTTGGGTCCACTTTATGTTACCAAGGCATTAATAGTAACCAATTACCCAACCACATTGTTTTGTAATGATTTATTAATTTATAGCTTAAAATACACAGTATCTTGCATGTACAGTGCAGCATATAGGCATATTATATGCATGTTAGTTGTTACAAGGACTTCTAAATGCTACACTGATAGCCTACAGTGCAATTTTGTTGTATTAATACATACATATTTTTAGCTGAACGTTAGTCCTAGTCCTAAATAATTTATTAGGGCCTAGGCCTAGGCCTACTCCTAGACTAGAATAATGAGCCACGCCTAGGCCTAACGTACTTAGGGGTACAGCTATAAATGCAAGCCTAGTCAAGGACAGCTTGTGCTTGGAAAATAATTAGGCCCATATCGCAATGTCATGAACTACATAATTGTGTAACTTAACGTTCACCCCGCACCGTCTGATTCGCACATACTGGATTTGACTGACAAAAACACTAAACAGTTTGAGTTATATATGCTAAGTACCATAGTATATGCTAGCTACGTACGTATACTATCAAAGTTTACGTATAGCTAGCTAGCCGGACGGCCAAAAGCGTTATACTGTAACGTTATTATTTAGAGGGCCGGCTACTCATTGGTAAAAATAAGATATATCTGGATTTTCGAGATACTTTGCTACAAGGAGTTTATATATTCTTCCAATGGGAAGAAGGTTTAAAAGGTGATTTTATGATAAAAAACACATCGTTTTTCATAGAAAAGGCCGAAATCACAACTTTTGCCTAACTGATATATTTACCGTACGCGAATATATTCAATATCAGCATGCCTACGTTCAATGCAGAATGCAGAATGCACCCCTGGCTTGCCTATAAAGAGTGGTTATTATGTGTAAATTGTCAGATTCAAAAAGCACCAGGTGTGCATTCTGTACAATCTTAACACTTGGGTCATACGCCGTCAATGACAGTTATACAAAGCCAATTTATACGCATTCACACACCGGTGAATCACTGTGATCGAGTTGTACAGACTTCGGTTCGTGACACAAGATCCGGGGGTTCGATTCCTACCTTCGCTTGATGAGTCCCAAAAGGACGAAACCGGTCGTAAAGTGGAATTTTCCTGGTGTGTTGTTCTTTATTTATTTACTATATATCTGTCATACCACTTGTGTAAAAGTAAGTTGGCCTGACGTTTCGATCCTAGCAGGATCTTCGTCAAAGGCTAAATGACAAGTAACAGTAACAGAAGGGACAAAAACACGCACAGAATACAGACAGGTTAATTCTTAAGAAGTTAACTAGTTCCAGGATATGTTACACTGTTACACCATATAAAAGAAAGAGGAAATTATTAGTATAAGCTTCAAGCAGACAGAACCAAGAGAATGCAGACCAGTCTTCATGGGAAGTCTTCTACATATATATCTGTATAAATGGACTCATCCTTTTGCAATGTACTTCTTGAAATGTTTTAGTTTGGTCACATTGTGGCACCACATGTTTTTGTATGTATTAGGGAACATTTGCAGCTGCTTGTCAAGAACATGGAACTCGTTATACAAATGAAGTGGTCCTGATGCTTAAGTGGCCAAAGTGTTGAGGTAACTGGATATCTTGCTGCCTTACCTTGCTTTAACTGTTCTTAAATGCATTTCTCGTGTTTTAAGATGTTTTCATGTTGTATTCCAAGCAAGATCAGCAAGCCTTAGTACAGTAATTTTCAACAACCACCACACAGATACTTGTGCAGGACTAGGGGCATTTGTTAAGCAGATTGCTATTATAAAAATCTTTCAAACTTTTATCCCTCAAAATCTCCAGGGGTACACTGCATTGTTTCTGAACCACAGTTTCACAAATCTACAAGTGGGGTTCAGGGGCTATGCTATGGG
>KN882267.1:169462-185977 GCA_000934455.1 Apostichopus parvimensis
GATGATTTGAAAATATGAATGAGCAATCCTAAATGTAACTAGAATATCACTTTTACTAGAGCAGGGTTCTCGCAAGCCCGTTTTAACCTGGCGGTTGGCCCGGTTTGAATATGATTTCGCCTCTCCCTGCATGGTTTGAAAATTGAGCGCCTGGTTTGAACATTTATGAATCAGGAAGAGCTTGCTGCAACTTATCTGTTCCGAAATTATAGCATGAGGTAAATTTCCTCCTGGGTGCATAATTATAATAACAGTTCAAGAATTTTTACAAAAGGTGATCATATTTGAAAATATGGAGTCGGCTCGGACTTGAGGGGTCTTGGATTTGGCTCAGACCAAGTGGACTCGGACTTGGCTCGGACTCTGGCTAATTGGACTCGTCTACAGCTCTGCCATAAATATAAAAACGATAATGGATTGTTAATAATTTATTATATGATGTTGTGAAGGTAGAGACTTAAAGAGTATTCCTAAATGTAATGGATTGCATTAAACTCTTCGTTTCACTAACAAAAGGATTCTCAAATACTTACTAGCAACATTACAACTGGAATAACGGATTACCAATACGATGCAGTGAAGTAAGGGAGTTTAATAAAGAGCATCCCTCAATGTAATGACTAGGATGAAACTCTTAGTTTCACTAACAAAAGGATACCAAATGCAGTACCAACAAGGGGATGCCCATTAGATTGAGGGTCCACTATATAGACCCAACATCCCCTTTGTGGGTAGCATTATTGAGTGTCTACTTAGCATTTATTGGATAACTGAAGTATTGAAGGACGTTGGTCTCCCCTGAATAATAGTTAATGCAATGAGTAGGAATAAACTCTTTGTTTCACTAACAAAATTATTCTCCAATACAGCAACATAAGAATTTGTTAAAATGGATTGTTAATAATGTATTTTATGATGCTGTGAAGGAAGAAAATTCATTAACAAATTTTAATTTGTACGCATGCCATAACAGGCCTGTACAAGCTGTTCTTAAGGGGCGGTTCTTATTTCGTGTTTGGGGGGCCTACAAATTGTGCAAAGACTAAGCGGAGCGCCACCATAGGTTGGCACGTAGCGTACATAAAAAATTTGGACCAAAAATACCTCCCAGATCATCAGAAATGGCACTTGCCAGGTGAAGTAAAGTGGTAAAATTTCACCATTTCACGAGCGATTGACCTTCTCGTTAATAAATTGAGACCAATTGCACCCAATTTGGTGAAATTCACCAAGAATAGCAACACTGGACAAGAGTAAATTGTGATAGAAACAGGAGACTTATGAACGTGTCTTTGTTTCCGAAGTAATTACCTTATTTTGAAAGGATACTGGATGTGTATTCATAATATTGGGAGGGGGGTGATTACATGGGTTATCCTCCCCTAGTCAAGTGTCTTATTTGTTCGAGGAAAAAATATTAAAATAACTGTGTGAAATGTTAAATTACTGCCAGATATTTAGCAAAGTAGCCTACATTATTTCCCAGGTCATCAATATTATTCTCATCCTGTTTCATTAGGACCTATAACTATTCATTATTTTGTAAAAGAGAGAACTCCATGACACTTGTGGCTGTGGGGTCATATCTAGTCATGACCAAATATCATTTGTCTTGATACTAAATTAGGGCCTACTATCATTATGTACAGTAGAGCATGCCCGTACAAGTTGGGCACCATTTATTTTAAGATTTCATGTTTAGAAATGGGTTTAGTTCAATATCTTGGTTTTAAGAACATGAAATATATGGGATAAAATCCTGGTTGAACACGATTTCGATAAAAAAGAAAGAGAAGAGGAAAAAATGATTGCACCAACCAGCAAAGATTGCTGAGTTCGAATGTCTTTCAAACTTGCACTACACTGAATGTCATAACCCAGAATCGCCCTTTAATAACACAGCTTTATGCATATGCTGTAATCCTGAAATTTGTAACAACTGTGCAGTCTAGGCTAAACCACGAAACAATAAAATACAAAGGGTGGGCGCTATTCGCCCGGACACTGACGTACGTAACCTAACTTGCTCTACACAATATAGTCTTCTTCTAGCGTATGTCGAGAACGAAACACTATAGTCTATACTGTGCAACTGTCTGGGCCAATAGCCACAACCAATACAAAGAATTATATACTTTCGCGCAACTAATCCCTGCATCGCGCAATGCCTAACTAAACCCCAACGAAACGTGATGCGAATGCGAACAAAACATTGAAATATTTGCCTTAGTTAGTTTAACGCAATAATGTCTGCAGAAATTACCTACTCACATCCTTGGCATTATTCCAAAAACTTAATAACTGTTTTGTCTGACTGTAGGTTTTAACAACAGAAACAGAATATGTATGCATTCAGTTGACATGGCGACCAGACGAAAGTGTCGCCATTGTTCCTCTGCTAAGCGTGACCAGACTTGCTAGTCGTGAACCTATCTAAATCAAATGTGCTTAACCGAATTGAAGCTAGCCGTAATTGTCAGCTACGCGCTACGCAACTATGTATATGATTACAAATAATAGCAAGTATTTGGTAACCCTTCACTGAGTAGCGGATGACTGGAGTCACCACTCTGTAAGTTTTTTTTTCAAAATTGGGATGATTCAAAATTGTAATTATATAATATCTTCCAAAGCTCCAACTGTTATTTAAATATGTATAAACCGACAACAACAAAAAACAAACAAAAAACAAAACAAAAATGGGGGGGGTTCTCGAGAACCCCCAGAACCCCCCCTTTGTACGGGCATGCCATATACCTGTCCAGAAACTAAAAAGAAAAATTCCAACTCATAGAATGCACCGTACCTGGCTCCAAGCAATGACATATAAATCTAGTCCTCATTGTATCTACAGAAGTTGTTTGTCCAATTTTAATTGAAAGCCTTACCTTTCATTGAAAATGTTGATCTTCAGTAAAAATATTCTTCTGTCTGCAGATTTTATTGATGACAGTACTTCCTTCTATTGTGGAGAAATTCCATCAGCTCTTGTTAACCTACAACAAACCAAAACAACATTTCAATCATATGTCAAAGTTTCACTGAAGTACATTCCATGTGAATATTTTTTAAAAGCCTCACATTTCGATATTGACATAGTTGCAAGTGTCTTGCAAAAGGTACAAATAAACACATCATAATCAAGGTTAAAATGTGATGGTGTGTTAACACCTCAAGACTTTGCTTCACAATCCTAACTAAAATTCATTCCAGCCTGCCAGATTTACAGTACATTTGGTTTTCAAAGACTACACATAAAGTCATTTAAATATTGATAACATTCTATGATGGTGGAAGTAGCAAAGTAAAACAAAAGTTTGGCAGTGGAAAGTCTTTCTTACATTACTTTGTTAGCCGTTGCCTTATATTGTTTACATTTTTTGAAAAAAAACAGCAAATTTTTGTTCGTGTTGAAACTTAATACAGTAAATTCATATCATGTATAGTGTGTGGTGATCAGACTTAGGGGATATTACAGGGAAGACTTTAGAAAACTAACTCCAGGTCATAGGGATTTAAAATATATATCACAGTCAATACTTACTGAATATTAAAGACAACTGGGGATGTTTGCAATATATGCTTGTGGGAGCTCCTTATTTCCATATAAGCAATTTCTCGCTGCATCCCATGGTCAGCATGAACCAGCAGCTCAAAGTTATTATGATATCCTGTGTTGACCTTGAAGTTGCAGGCCTGTACTTATTGCAATAAAGTGGAGCATCTCTGCTGTGGTGTTCTCATTTTGCATTCCTCAAATTGTGCCAAATTTAAGCCATCTTTTCTGACAAGAGAATGAACATAAGTAAGTCAAGATAATTGTTTCATAAATTGCAAGTGGAAGTTTTGACAGTGCAGTTCCCTATTTGATGTCAATACTTAGTGTACTTGTGAAAACCTTATTTAAACCATACATCTCAAGCCAGGGTAGCTTGCAGAGATATTTAATATTTAATGTTATACAGCTACAGAAGGCTTTCAGTGGTCTTTCTAGATCCCCAACTGTCACTTTTAAAATGTTGTTTGTCACAGTTCTCAATAGTGTTTTGCTGTATTATTAAGATAAAATAAGTTTTACATGTATGCAGCCTACACATATACAGTAGCCTATATGTCAGATTGACAAATTCATAAAATAAAACTTATTACATAATGGAAACCATGTGCAGTGCATTTTGCATAATGGTTATCTATTGATACACCCAACTAGCTAGTATTGGATCATAGCAACATGTTACCACATGCATTTAAGTATTTTGTCACACAGTACAGTGCTTACATCATACAAGGGAGTTGTTATTGTTCCATAACAACTCTGATCATACTAGCCTGTTTGTGCAGGGAGTTGTTATGGAACAACTCCCTGGTTTGTGATATGGACATGAGAACTATCTAGTGCCTGTTGAACATAAGTCTTCAAGTGCATTTTCATGTTACTTACTAACACCAAATTACTGCAAACAGATGGTCATTTTTAAAAGTATGAAAACTGAATACAATCAAGAGCTTTTATTTGGACATGATACCCAAAATGAAACTACTTTTGTTGCACATATGTATGCTGGTTTTTATCATAAATTATTTTTATAGGAGCCATGAATTTGTTTTTTATGAAATAGGTCTGGATTCCCTTGGCATTGAAACCTGATTGAAATTTAACTTCTGTGATTGCACTAATATGTGAGACCATTGATTAACCTAATTAATAGCTTTAAAGATGAAGAAACTGATAACATTGGAACAATTTCATAACTCATTACTGTGAGAAAGTGTGAACCCAATACAAGGTTTAATGAGGTACTGTTTAGTTCCTTAAAATGCATAGCTGGTGGTTTTCAACATCCTCTAATCCGTTCAAATATGTTACATTGAATCTTTAAACTTGTACCTTTCCATTGATATATCACAGACTGTGTTTGTTTTTGTTATGGGACTCGGTAAAACTGGATCCAACCTAGCAATTGAGCACTTAGGAATTTGCTCTTTTCGCACAAACTCCTAAGTGCTCAAGTGACTGTAGGTCATCCCTTGATGGCATTGTGGGACTTTGAGGAAAACTTATGATCAAGCTATTACTTCAGCACTATAAACACTACCCCATCATAATGTTAATATCAAAATGCCTAAATTAATTAGCCACGATTTCCTTGTTATTCTAATATGCATACTCAATTGTTTACCTTCAGCCGTGATTCACCCCATAGGTGCAGGGGAAAAACTCATGTTACAAAAAAATTGTTGTACACTGCTACAGTACACTGAGGCCCTGTGTGACTTAGTTCTCTGAAGCAGAACCAATGACACACCACTACTACGCACAGGGCTAAGTGATGCACACTAACACGTACAGAGGATATATATTGTGGGCATTAATATTGTACCGAGACGGCAAATCTTTTCACATTTTTTAACTTTTGTAACTCGTTTATGGAATATGGAATCTATCAGGCACTTTCATTAACTGTAGTGTTCTGTTTGCTTGTGTATCTATTTTTGTGGAGTTGTGACTTTCTGAAGGCCTTATTTTATGGCAGAGAGATTGAGACATACCCAAAGCTTTATATTTCATGAAATGGTTTAAAATTGCGTCGCACGAATGCAAGTTCTTTCATACCCCTAGATTGATACATTTGATGATAAGCTTACTGTAGTGAAGGCTTAAGTAAACATCCATTATCTTTGGATGCTGTTTGCTATGCTCTGAGCCTCTAACCTCAGAAGGTCAGTGGTATAATATTGAGGTAATTTTGGTTATTTTTAGGGAGTAAGATTTCCAAATGCCCCAAAACATGCAAAAACACAATTTGATCAGCATATACCTGAAATGGATTAAAACTCATGAAATATGTAACTCTGCTTGACTGCAAAAAGTTATGGTTGCCTGCTGTATCGTTGCTAGTAGTAGTAATATTTGGAGGTGCGTCAATTATTAGGCCTTTACTTTAAAAGATCTGGAAGATCACCAGGCTGCAATATTTGTAGGTTGGCCAGTCTGTTACAAGAATATACTTTAATTGATTTATCACATTAGATATTACTAGTATCAGCACAAGCAGTAGCAGGCAGCTGTGATTTACCATAGCCTGTAATACTAATACTAGGCCTAATTTAGGACTAACGTTAGGCCTAGTCTACTCTAAGTCTAACTTAACTTAAGTCTAACCATGGTCTAACTTTATTTGTGTTCAGCATGAAGGTATTTACTCTAAATGTTATTAATATATCCGGAACTCTTTTAAGGAATTTACTTACAATGCGAATACTCCACCAAATTTCCAAAAGCCAATTTCAAATGGGCAACGTTTACGGTAACCCGCGGCACTTTCCTTTGTAGACTACCTGGCTAGGCCCACATGCAGTAGTAACGTTGAATGTACGCTATTGTGATAGTAACGATACGATCCGATCGAGTGTCCTGTCACCGAACACAGAAAGAACTGCTTATGTATGGGGGCGTTGTCTCGTTACGTGTACATTTGCCAGTTAAAATAGAAACTGTTATTTTCTGAAATATTCCAAATTAATGGAAGAAAAAGTAAAAACGTGAAGATTTCAGTGTAATTAGAGGAACTTTAAAGTTCGATAGAGCTCATAAAGGATTTAATGAGCGGGTTGTAATTATTGTTACACACGGTATCGTGTGTGTTAGGATTTTTGTATTTGTATTTTAATAACTCCTCACGGTTCAATTTGGGCCCTACACACAGAAAACAATATGTAAAATAATGTTATGTAAATCACGGGTTGTAAGCAAAAAACATGGCATTTTGTAAATATAATATTACACAACATTCAGTACAAGTATGCGTATGCACGCGATTGAGGATGCCAAATAATAGTTAAAGTCCTCTTAGTCATTTACATGATAACAAGTAACTTTTGCCAAAGCGTAAATCAACGGATGCATAGTTAGATAATGCAACCTAACTTGTACCAGTTTGTCAGGTAAAGTAATCTATCGTTACTAAATATACTAGTAATCCAGGGCCATACACGCGCAAGCCACATACAGTTCGCGACCACTCGAGATACAATGGCATGGAAAATCACGTTAAAGGACTGGGACTGGAAGAGTTGATTGAAAAATCCGAAGGTAAGGTTTAGCTATTCTGTAAGTGAAGGTGACAATACTGAGAAATGCTTCTAGACTCACGACTAGATTGGACAGACGACTGATTTTGATCCGCTTGCGTTACGTAGACTTAACGTTAAATGTATACATTAAGTTATATAATATTGCCATTTTAGCAAGTAGCAAGTAAGCAAAGGCTGTGTGGACTGGTGATACTGATAGACCTTACTAAGGCTATAATATATTAGTGATCTAGCCCTAATCATAGCAGTGTATGCAATTGCAGACAGTTGGAGTGAGCATTTCTTAAGCATTTTATGTTCCCATTACTTCATCTTGCACACTTTGTTTAAGTACCAAAATGATGCCCAGAGAACGATCTTACCAATGATGTATAATTATTTGTTTAATTTTTTCTGCGCCGAGGGTGTTATATTGAGTATCTTTCCAAACACTTGTTGAAACTTTGTTTACGCTAAAATTCTTGGAAATTTGACCTTTTTTTCTAAAATCAACTGAAATTTAGATCAGCCAGCCTCAACAAACTTTCAGGAGAAGCTTAATACATTACAATATACCTTGAAAAGCATAGGTCTATTTAGTGTGGCAGAAGTTATGACCGACATTTCCTCAATATTTCTGAAATATTTTTTTTTAAAAATCCGGTAAATTACCGGTAAAGGTACTGAGTATATACATACTATACAGACACAGACTACACTATTCTAAAAGAAAAAACTCATATATCTGCCATTTTTTAACCAATTCCACCACAATTGGTATCAGAAGAAAGGACATTTTATAGACATATATACCATAAGTATATGCATGAAAGTTATGTGACAAGAAATCCTAAACTTCTCACCTGTCCATTGATATATAATATTCAGTTACATTTGGTTAGTTACATGAAATGAGACAACCCCTACCCCCCTCATATTGGTTTTGTATATAGGTTGTGCTATGCTAAGGGGGCCCAGGCTATGGTAAGGCTAGGCACGTTGTGGCTGATAATGCTAGGTGAAAAAATGTGTTGATTTGCATTATCATCTCATGAGTTTACAAGGATTTAAACATTCTGAATGTTTATAACTTTGAAAATCGAAGCAAGCCAGATATATTAATGTGAGTGCAGCCATGCCTACCTGTACTTTAGGCATAACTTAAACTTAAGCTGTAGCTGTATGCAGTTGGCACACTAGATGTCTCATTTATTTTCTTTTGATTGCTTAAATTATTCATTTAGTTGGTATAACACTACCGTCTGTGAATATCAAGGAAACGTATGTACATATCTTCAACAATAACCATATGTAAAAACAGGGTGATGCTTTATTAAAAAATTGTTTTTCAGATGGGAAAAACAATGCTGCAATCCATTTGTTACCACATTTGTTTCCTGGGAGACGCAAAGGGGTAAACTATCTGTAAAGTAATCATGTCCAGTTTTCGTAGACTTCCATCGTGTAAGTTTGCATGTCCTTGTGCCCACCACATTTGTTATTATGTCAGTTTGTTTTTGGGATACTATGCAAACATTCGATGCAGATATATTTTATCTTAATGGAATGAAGAATATTTATCAACTACTCAAATCCTGTTAGAGAGTTAATTTCTCAAAGGTTCTGATTTTTAAGATGAATGTTTTTCAAATCCTCAGGTGAAATTATATGGTTGAAGAACATTGTTCTCCACCCCTCCAACACTTGGGCTTTCTTTGTTTGTTTTTTTGGCCGAGGGCTTAGAGGATCTATGCAATGCAACTGTAGCAAAATACATCCTCATCAGTTATTGGTGATCGTCGAGAGACATGCCCTACCTCAGAGGACATTTATGAAGGCCATTGATGTGTGCTTCAAATCATTATATGTGTTTAATCTTGAGTACCAAAAAGCATGTATGGTGCCCGGAAATTATTCCAAAAAGTTATTTATGTGTTTCCTGGTCTGGTAGTGTGAAGTGCAACCAGATTTGAGAATTTCGTGCTTACGGTGCCACCAACAAAGACAATGTAACTACAGTGTAGCAGTCGTCATAGTCAGCATTCCACATGTTTTCACATCTCAAGATTAACTTTGATGTATATCATCCAGATTCTGTTAAAAATATGACATCCTTTCATTTCGACACTACTTGTTTTGATTGGTTTGAATGCTAATTCAGTAAACTAACAATGAACAAATCACTGTATCTAAAGTTGTTGCTTGTTTTAAATTGACTTCAGGAAGAGTTCTTTTTCATTACATTTTCAGACCCGTCACATCGGATGACTTGAGAGATTGTGTTGTTATTGTAAGAGTGTTTAGATTCATTGTGCTTAATTCTCAGCAGTACAATAATAAATCCATACAATATGATGATTGTGTGTTTAACATAGTGAATGTAACATTTATTACACAAACAGTAACATGAAATTGATATACTGTCATAGCATTCAGTGTCCCAAGAATGCTAATGATCAGTTTAATGCAAATATGTGTCATGTAATAATGTTCACTATTGTTCCATTTTCTTTCAAGAAGATTATTTCGGTTCATTTATTCTTCATTCTTATTTGGTACTGGTTGATTGATGACTCTTAATTGAAATTAAAATATTATCTGCAGCAGATTATGAAGATACTGCTTATATATGGGTGACTACAGGAAATGTTGTATATTTGGTACTGCCGTCATGGCCGACAGTTGATTATGATTTAACTTAGATTTAAAATGATGTTTACTATAAACGTTGAAGAGGTGGGGTATTTATGTGAAAAGTGAAGGAAAATAATTTCAGTGTTAACTGGCTACCACCAAATATTCAAGCTCCTTCCTCTTACTTGAGGATGTATAAGTATTGATCTATTGTGCTTAATAGTATTACACCATATTCCTGTCAAAAAGCTGATAGTAAGTTTAACTTGTTGGAACAGTACTACAATGCTCAATTATATACCAGCATGTTTAAGTTGCAAAGCTCATGACATAGGAGATTTTTTATTATTGTTCATGGGTCGATGATTTGTAATTGAAACTAAAGTAACCGAACATAGCCATTTACGTATCTATGTAAGAAATATTAGCTAATGCTGCGGGTAGAGTTGTATCTTTGCCAAGTTTTGCAATCAGACACTTGATTATGTTAATTTTTGTTAATCTTTACATGTTGAGTGAGTTGAGTAAAATTTCCTATGTCGACCAAATGCCTTTTTGTACATGCAATTCAGAAACTAAAAAAGTAAATTATTTAAATTTTGTTAAGCATGCACCTTTAAGAGATAATACCTTTTGTTTATGATTTTGTTACTAACTTTTGTTTATGTTGTTGTTACTGTAGTAAAGTGGGATTTACATTGCTGTTTCAACCGTTTGAAAGCATGAATGTGGTTACGGCCGCCTAATGTATCTGCTGCAAACTGTCATCCTGACTGGACACACAAGTTAAATATCATGGCTGTAGTTCACTATTCATGCATGATCGTAGATGCACAGAATACCATCTTAAGTCTTGAAATATAAGGTTGAATTCATCAAATATTCTGAATTATTTGTGATCGATTTAATAAACAAAATGCATCAAGCTGCTTTTACAAAATAACCTAAAACATGTGTAAAACGCTTACTGAACGGGTGCTTTGTAGAAATCGCTGGCAAAATTGGTACATCATACTTTTGTAGTGGCGTTACATGCTGATCATGTAAAACTTAAATGTTTAATTGCATCACATATTATTTACTCGTGGAGTAATGGAACTTACGAACGAAATCATTAGAGTAGAGTATGTTCTGTTTTTGTACACTACATCCATAGTTGCGTTTAGCTATTTCGAAATGATAAAGTTATATTGATTGATAAAATAGAAACAACAAAAGTTAACTATGACCTTCGGCAGTAAATCATCGTCCACATAATTTCACATAAAGTAACTTTAATAATTGCAATAACAAAGCAGTTCTGTACATAACAGATCATTCTGTACAGATGGTGAGTTCAGGTGTTACTTACATATTTACTTACACAATTATGGAATACTTTGCATTTGACAGATTTTGTACCATACAATCAACAACATTGTTAAAACCAACCACCCCTTTTCATCCCCACCTATGCAAGAGATCTCAAAATCTATGTTAATAAAAAGGGATGTTAAATGTATAGACGTTTTCATTTCAAATATGCTTTCCACCAAGCGTCTTGGCTTGGTTGCGTTCCAGTTTCGAAGCTAGCATCACTCAATACATTCAAACTTGTTTAATTCACAGCTGTTCATATATTGCAACAATACACGGATTACATAAATTAACTTAATTATCTGACAACTCATCGGATACATCGAATGTTTGAGTAAACTTACAGGACTGTATTGACCGTGTTCAATCAAAGAAGGGGAGACACAGTGAGCTAATTAATATCATAATTCAGGTTAGTTAAAACATGTTAAGATAATTTCACTCATTCGTGACACATGCACTACTGAGGGAGAAACAATTTAAGGCTGGGTTTTTCTTCAGAAACTTGCTTAATATTATCTTGCGATAATAACGTAATTTTAAATGAACTTAATAATCATTGCTTATGTTGTCAGTGATGGCTGGTTTTACTGACTCACTTAACACACCAATATTTTTTTTCGGAACAACAACTCTCAACAACACAAACAAATATTTAAGCTGATGTAGATGGAATATATGCTTCTGAAAGTCCGATCTTAGAAATGGATTCTTGAACAATGGAAATATTTTACTCTTAACTGGTAATTGGTACAAGATAATCCCAATCAATCCGCTAGTATAGACCTTTCATTTTGCAATAAACTTATTTATCATATCGTGAAACGTATGATGCAATTGTTCGTGTAGACATTGTGCTATGAACCATTTTCTCGTCCACAGAACCCAAGTAACGATTAAGATCATAATTATTGACCTAATTTGAGGGAAACATATTTTATCCGGACCTGTTTGACATTTTCATAATGACTTTTGTTCACACAAAAATAACATAATTGTTATCGCAATCGTTATTGTCATCATCATTGAACGATTATCATCATTAAATCTTCACAGCCACCGCTATCAACATTACCATCGCCACCATTAACATCAATACCAACATTATTGATTCATTACTATGCTAATATGTCAAATTGTTTGATAGTTTACTGCCTTTTCCCTTTTCAGACAAGATAAGAAGACAACAAAACAAACAGAATGGCTAATGCATCTCCCGCTAACGAAAATTTATCGGATAACACCAAAATGAGTAAGTTCTTTCTGCTTCCTGATGAATAAATTGTCTATAGATTAGCTTAATCCATGAATCCGTGGGGAGCGACATATTTTCATAATTTTCTGTTTCATCGCTGCCTATATAGAGGATAAGATACTTTAGTGCGTTGGTCTCAATAGCCATAACAACTATTACAATGGTTTAGAGATCAAAGAGATCAAAGGTCAACAATGAATGTGAATTTAAGGAAACATGGACTTTTTGCCACAGCTCCATATGAAAGCATTGAATTGACTTACAGCTTTCACCGGTTTATTGTGTGTATTACGTACTATCAATTTATGTGGTTGCCATGGTAACTGACTTGAAACACCAACTAAAGTTCAAAGTTACTTGGAGGAATTGTCAATTTAAGCAAACGTGATTTTTTGTTACAACTTCATATGAAGCCATCATGAATTGACTTAAGAGTTTCACGGCTGGGTGGACTTGTCGAAATAACTTAAGTACATAGGGTCAAAACGGACCTCCACTCTAAGAAATGACTACAATCTTCAACACTGAAATGAAGGCGGTATACTCTCATATCATTCTTTATACTCAAAAGAAAAATAGGACTATTACACTCGTGCGCCAGCACACGCCCGTATGTTTCTTTTTTTTTTTAGGTTCCTTTCTTTTTGGAAAGCAAGGAACCTATCCATTCAACTTGGCATGTGTGTGTGTGTGTATGACGCTTGGCTTGTGTACACGATATCTCAATAAGGAAATGATGTCCAAACTTGCTGGGTGAATAGCAATAGCCCATAGTGAGAGGAAGTTCCCTATTGTTTTTGGTGCCCGCAAAGGTCTCCAAAGGTCAGTTAGGGTACAAAATGCCAAATTTTTAAAAATGCAACAACTCCCAGTGCAAAATTATGATGCAGTTAATATTTTGAGACAAGCTGTAAATGGGGTAAGGGATCATTTTCAAACATAACGGTCATGTGATCCAAGGTCAACAAATGTCAATTAGGGATCAAAAACTAGTATTTTTGCAATAACTTGAGAACCAAGTGACGGTCAAGGTTGGGAGTTACGTCATTGTAATCCAGTATTCGACCTGCATCTAGGTGACCTTTGACCTCAAGTTGACCTCCGGTGACCTGTATTAGTTTATTTGGTTATTTGAATTTTCGTGGCCATAATCGGATCTCAAAGGTACCTTCCGATCAAAATTGTCCATGGGTTGACACCTGTGCAACCTTCCTGTGCGAAGTTATCAGAGGTCAAGGTTTTGTTTTTTTAATAAGTACAGTTCGGGTGGTCCTACAGACTTATCATGTTGCATTTTTGAATCTGTGTGTCAAACTACATTTGACTTCGAGGTCAAAGGTCAAATCTTGCAAAATATGCTCTTTTTATGAGATATGGGGCAAAACCAAAACAGTTTGTCAATATTTTGATATATTAGAGTTCTATGTGCTCTATAGAGGAAACCAACTTCCGGTTCAATTGGACACCCAGTTCTCAAGTTATGAGGGGCCTAAGGTTGGTTTTGATATCTTATCAGCATTAACATTGTGTGTGTACATTGAAGCACATAAACAATTTGAGGACAGATTTCACATCATTTAGGGGAACAATTTTTGATAAATTAAAAAGCCATCAGGTCATCCAAGGTCATTCAAGGTTGCTTATGTACAAAAAAAAATGGCAACTTATGCTAATTTTTGCAACAACTTCTAGTCAAAAAGTCTGATATGGCTGATATATTGGGACAAGTTGTGTATGAAGTAGTGGCTTGTTCTCCAAAATAATCGTCATGTGATCCAAGGTCACCAAAGGTCTATTATGGGTCAAAACGTGTTTTTTTTTTGCAATAACTTGTGAAACTCCCACTGACAGGGCAGGACATAGATGATATTTTGGAACTTTATAAATGGGGTAAAGGATCGTTTCTAAACATAACGGTCATGTGATCCAAGGTCAGCAAAGGTCAAGTAGGGGTCAAAAACTAGTATTTTTGCAATAACATAGGAACAAAATGTCCGTCAAGGTCGGGAGTTATGCTGTTGTGATCAAATAGTGGACTCGCATCTAGATTTACCGCAAAGAAAATTGCCTGCGGAGGTGGAAACTGAGTAAGGGAGTCTGGAGGGAGTGAGTAGAAATCTAAGGTTTGGGGCTTTACGAAATGTTAATATGCGGGGTACCTTAAACGATTCTCCTACAGACTGATCGTCTTGGAATACAGCAAATTTCTGTTTGATAGAGCTCATAAAGGATTTGATGAGTGGGTTGTAATTGGTAACTAACGGAATGCGTGTGTTAGGACTTTTAGACTTGTATTTTATTAAGTCCTCACGTTTCAACTTGTCTGCCCTGGAGAAACCCTGTCTAATTAAGTGAAGGGAGTATCCGACGTTCAAGAAATAACCAGTTAAAATGGATACCTGGTGTTCAAACTCAGGTGGGTGGGAGCAAAAAGGCAAAAGTCTAAGGCATTGGCTGTAAACAATATAACTCTTGTGATTATGTAGATGAAAACTATTAAAGTTTAAATACATATGATAGCCGGCTTATAATAGAACGAAGTGGTTAAAGAATTGCTATCCAAAAAATGATATTTGGTGTTTAGACACTTCGACAGAAAATGTTATGCTGTCATGAAAAAGAATGAACATGTTCAAAGAAAGACTTAAGAGATCGATTCTTCACCATGTGGCCAGACAATAAATATATCGTCAATGTATCTATAATAATGTGATGGCTTTAGAGGATAAGTGGATACCATTTTCTGTTCCAATTCGTGCATAAATATTGTCGTAACTTGGTGCCATCTCAGTGCCCATAGCGGTACTATTGATTTGGAGATAATCCCAGTAAAAAGGAAATTAGCTTTACTTAAAATGAAACGTAAAATAGGACCAAGATCATCAGCTAAAGTGTGGTTGGTAGCATACGAAGAAAATGTTGACAAGCGATAATTCCCTCATTATGAGAGATATTGGTGTACAAAGAGGATACATCCATAGTTACAAGTAAGGAATTAATCGGTAATTGTCTGAATGCTATTAAAGATGCTCAAAACAGTGTGTAATGTCCTGTAAACTAAGAAGGAATATAGTTAAACGATGGGTTGAGTATGGAGTCTATGTATCCTGAAAGATGCTCAGTAAGAGTACCAATTCCTGAAATAATAGGTCGACAAGGAGGGAATAGCTTATGTGTCCTAGCTAGTTTACAAATGTCTGAACCATGGATTTTGTCAGGGTCAGAAGGGGTCACTCCGGGTAGTGCTTGTTGAGCGTCGGCTATCAATTTAGGAAGTTTCTGGACTTTCGGTAAAGTGTAGAACGTACCCAACGATGGGTGCTTAGGTGTGAGTTCTATTATCTTAGTCGCTACGTGTTCCGGTACTGATTGACATAAATCGTCAATTTTGGGGTGGAAGAATCTGGAGTAAAGAAGAATTGTCCAATCATACTCAGTCAAGACCGTTCATGTTTCGTAAAATTCTCTTCACAGATTTTGGGAGCTTTAAGGTAAAACTAGCCGAGCACCTCACAACTAATATCATACTCAAACTTGCAACGCTCTTCATGTTTACTCCTGTTGAGATTGACGAGCTACGACATGCAAAAAAGAGCCCCGGGCTGCTCATGGTCTCATTAATGGAAGAAAAGGGTCAAATAAAGCCTAATGACATATCACCCTTGTTAACTGCTCTTGATCAATTGGAAATTCATGGTTTACTAAGCACCCTGCGTCGTATTTTCCAGGGACCCGAAGGTAAGGTGTAGTACGATATATATCTGACTAGAGACTGACACATGTACGACCAAACAAATGACGGAATACAATGCCTGCATACAGGGTAAAACGTAGGCTATTCTGGTATTAAACTACGTTAATGTGTTAACAACTAAATATCTGAGACTAATTACCAAGTCATTGTCAAATACAACCCAAACAAAACGACTGTTGCAAGTTAGCCTGTGTAAATATCACAGCAGTTCATAACTTGAAAACATGTTAAACTGATTATTAGGACTATAAGTAAAATGTTTGTAAGCTAAATGTAAGATATCAAGTATATTAATCAGATTTTTGCGCATGCCACGTTTTCTCAGTGATAATATGACGTCATGTTAGTGGTTACAGGCTACAGTACATTTGTCGTCATCATCATTATAATTGTTATTATAATTATTAAGATTATTATTTTGTTGTTGTTGTTATTATTATTA
>KN882267.1:186027-200616 GCA_000934455.1 Apostichopus parvimensis
ATTATTTTGTTGTTGTTATTATTATTATTAACCAGTTTCAAGTAAGTATCATAAAACATAACAAAGAATAAAACACTGTTATTAAAGCTATTTGTTTCTATTATTTTGAGAACAGATAAGACATGCCAGTTTGTGCGATACCTCAAGACATCTTACAAACAACTTTATAGCAAGATCAATCCAATACCTTATATCCGCGAAAAGGTGTTTCGTGTGAATGACATATTTGTAGAAAGTGGTATTGAAATGCACGGAAGAAACAATAAAGGAAGCGAACGCCCATTGAGAGGAAATAGAATGGAAGCCGTAAAACTTAACTCATACAGCGATGTATTTAATGATGACATAATCTCTTCAAAGCGAATACTGTTAGAAGGCGATCCTGGTTATGGTAAATCAACGTTTACATTACAAGCTGCTTATGACTGGTGCACTGCATCTGATTCATCTCCATTGAAAGATGTAGCTATCTTTATCTTGCTTCCACTAAGACTCCTCGGCGGTATATTGTCGATTTGTCTCGCTATCAAACTGATTCTGATGCCAGGTGAATCAAATCTAACAGAGGAAGACATTATGGAGATTTTAAGAAACAGCCGGGGTGCAGTGCTGGTTTTTGATGGGTATGATGAATATCCGGACAAAGATAATATTGAGATATCACAAGTTATGAAAATCATCGCTGGTAATATGTTTGCGAACTTTAAGGTAATAACATGTACGAGGTCATCCTATATACCTGATAATCTTGATGTAGAGACAGTGAATGTTCGTTTGACAGGTTTTGATGATAATGCAAGGGATGAGTACATCAGAAAAGCTGTTGCGGTTAACGATAATCAAGCGGCTAGGAGAATCAATGATCTTCTCACTAGCAATCCTGTGCTAAGCGACATTTGTCAAGTACCTCTCTTCTGTGTGATGTTTGTGCACATCTCTTACGAAGAGGAAAGCGTGGTATCGTTTGTGTCTGTGTCTGTTACCAGTTTTTTTAGGCACATTCTAACGTGCTTTTATGAGAATATGTGGAACAAAATGGGTCACGCTAGAAAACGAAATGACCGTGCTATCATTCCAGTTCATCCAAGGCTTAACAAACTATTATTTGATGCGCTTACTGGAAATAATCAGCAGATTGTTTGGCAAAAAGACACGTTCAAGACCAATGTTGGCGATGAATGTTACAATGAACTTATCACAATAGGTATCCTAATTAAAGAAGACATTCGCAAGATAAATGATACACCAGGGATGGCGGCAGTTTCTGTTATCCAGCGAACGACTGTTGTCAGATTTTATCACAAACT
The DNA here is from genome assembly GCA_000934455.1 of Apostichopus parvimensis. NCBI lineage: Eukaryota > Metazoa > Echinodermata > Holothuroidea > Aspidochirotida > Stichopodidae > Apostichopus > Apostichopus parvimensis. The sequence continues at coordinate 187,335 of KN882267.1, forward strand.
GTTTGCTGAATGGTACGCAGCCAACTATCTTTCAACGTGTGCAGGGAGCATGGAGCACGGAGCTATTTGGCTCCAGAAAGAGTTCGAGAAAATAAACCCTGTTGATCTACAGTTTGTCTTTAGATTTGCATGTGGACTCAATAAGAAAGCTTTTTCAAGAATCATCAAGTATCTGAAAGGAATTAAGGACGGACAATCTTTCGCAATACTATGTTTCCCTGAACAAGTTAGTGAACCTGATGATGAAGTGGCCATAGTAAAAGATTTATTAACAGAAGGCGTTACCATCAGATTCACAGATAGTAGATTCCTTCAAAGGTTAACAATACAGATTCTTGACATTGCGGCTAAAAGCGACGTAAGTATTTCATATTACTATTGTTGCATGATTACCAACAGTATACTTACAACCCTGGCATGGTTGAATTTCCACCACATCCAACCGAAATAAAGAACAGTATCCGTGTGACCCACATTCAGTTAAAAAGTATTTATATGAGGATATTGACGATATGATACTAATGATAGTTTTCGCGTGTATGGACACGAATATATCATGTTTCACCAACCTGCCCCCCCCCCAATAAAAAAATAATAATAAAAATAAGGCGCTTATTCCTCAGCCGCGCATCGTCAGTCGGGAGAAACTGTACAGTCATGTTTTTTTGACATTCAGCCACGGTACAACTGGACAGCTACTATGGATGCCCTCATCCTCTTTGGCAACCGCACACAAAGTATTTATTAACAAAGTCATGCGCTAGCCTGATATTTACACAAAACGAATGCATAGTCTACAGCATTGTTAAGAACGCACGATTCTGCGTCTTGGGCGCAATGTTTTGACTAGGGACGCAAATTCTTCAAATTGCTTGCCTCCAGCGGACGCAAACTTTTTTTTTTTGAGAAACAAACCCCAAGTTTACACACTGACAATTAGGTCAACGGAAAACATAACAAAATACATTTTTGAATGAACATCTTTCATTATGTCTTTTATAAAAAAAACACAATTTCTTCTGACAAGAACCAAAAGTTCTCCACTCTTACAGATCATTGAATTTGTTTGAAAATAAATATATCATAACAATCAACCGCAAGTTACAGGGTTTACAACACTCCATTACGGAGATTTTCATGCTAAAAATAGACAATGATGCTTTTCAAAAATTCCCGTGATTTGATTGGTTAATAGTCCCCATCCATTGTCTGTAAAAATTCTAGCATCTGTGTAGTGCTCAATGAACACGGGGTATGTTGTTTAACAACAATTACTTGCAAAGTTACTTTCCCCTGTATAGAGATAGTGAAGTTTGCAGTATAGGCTATCATGTATGTGTGCACTCCAATATCATAACGTAGGCCTTGTCACATACAGTACGTATACCTTTTGACAACGAAGATGCACTTGCATTGTTTCTGAGACTATCACGTAATATTTAAATCATTGTTTTGATCAGAAAATGTTAATGAGTGGAGACAATCTATGAATTTTGTGGGAAGCTAACATCTCTGATCCTGAACAGGATATTTCAGCTCACAGTATATTTCTTCTCTCTGCATTAAGAGTTGCTCATGTAAAATGTGCACTTTTACTATTAGTAGTTTCTGTTGCAAAATTTGTCGCGGTCCAATTAACCACGTGCTTCAGTAAATGTATTTTGACGCAACCTTCGTGTGTAAACTACTGTACTTTAGAACTTTGAACTGATTTTTTTTTAAATCTACATTGGGTAAAAAGCTATTCACATAGACCTACTGAAATTTTCGTATAGATAATTGCTTGCAAAGAGCCCAGGATAAATGTTGGATTATATTTTAAGGATTTGCGCATGTGAAGTTGAAAATGAAGCTCAAACAGGCATGTACATGCAGTAGTACAGTGAACTGGAATTTAGCGAGGGTATGCACACTGTAGGTACTGGTATTGTTGAAGAGTTGGTTGTTGGAATCGCTGCAAGGTCAAAGCACGGAGCTACTACGGAGTTGGCGAGTAGGGAAGTACAAGGGCGGATGAAGGAGGGGGGACTGGGGGTAAAAATTGGTTGAAACGGCATGGTGGTCGAAAGGAGGGGCGGGTGAACGTTACACTATTGTGTAGCATTTTATTTCATTTTCTTTTGTGCGTGCTTTGCTAATTAAGTATTAATAGTTTTCAAAATGTTGGATCTCATTTTAGTCTTCTTCATATTCGATCTAGTTCATATCTTAAAATATTATCAGTATCGAGAGAGACAACCAAATCTTCAGAGTAAGTATCGATTAGTTAATAGTATTGGATTAATACATATTTTAATATAATGAAATAATTATGTAACATCGAGAAAAGGTGTACGCAATTAGCAATGGTACAGGTGACTTTCAACCGTACCAGGTACACGTTCACTTATAAACTAATCACTGTAGGATCGTGATGATGGTAGGGAAGTGACGCAAGAAGACTAAAACAACACTAAATTTCTAGGTATATATTACAACGATATTATTTCAACTCGTTTCTACTGACACTTGCAACGAGCGATAGTAGAATAAAATGTAAATAAATTAAAAAAGAACTTACAGATAATCTTTTCCCGGGAGACTAATTATTTAATCACAAGTTTTACAAAAAGACTAAATAAATCAATGTACAGATCGGACTAAAACACATACAAACGCACGCACCCACATACATAAATGGAAGAATTAGCATGTCGACCTCTTAATGAAGTAAAGTGTAAACTGAATTCCTCTCCGCTTCCAGTAAGTAGCGTCGACGATCTCTTCATCACATTCAAAGTTGGTGCAGTCTTATTTCAAGATAAACGAATACGATTTTTCTCTCCTCCGGGTTTTAAGTACTATAGCCACAATTATGCGCTCCGTTAATGAAAATGGGATGCTGTTAAGATGTTGCTCTTTGAATGGCTTTATAGAACAGTTGAGTTATAAAAGGATAAGATATCCGTTTCTCCCGTAAAACAATGTATATCGTAGTAGCAGTAAATACAAGAAAGGAATACGGTATCCAAAGGCGATAACTTTGCAAATAGATTAATATAAACAGTTTATAGTATTACAGATATTATGGAACTTTGTGTCTGACAGCGGTCGGAATTGGAAACTAAACAATTGTAACGGAACTTAAAGTTCCTGTCATAAAAGTAAATAGATTATGTCGATCTCCTCTTATCCGAACCCTCACACATCTCTCTATCTCCGTCTCCATGTAAATGCTCCCTCCTATTTATCACCACAACTCTCTATAGGAATCTACTATTATTTGTTCTCATTATTAATATTTTATATTAAGTACTTAAATAAATCATATCATTGCTATATTTAGAACAATGTCTTTTGGTGATGAACTTAAAAGTATTTCTTACATGTCGTAAGAGCACTCGTCATTCGTTACTGTTTCCAAACTTGTTTTAGCATTTTTCACCAATGAAATCTAACCCCTCTTTTTTGACCGTTTCAAATCGACAGTATTCTTACACGCCAAGTTACTCTGAGCCATGAAATTAAAAGCAGTCAAAGACCCAATTAACTTATTGATCAAATGTATTGCTAACGTACATTAACCAGAGAGTTAATATTTCCATGCTTTAAATCCATGCTAAAACTAATAGTTTGTTTCGTTTTCCGTCAGATTCTCATCACCAGTGTATGCCTTAACAAATCTTTCAAGGAATGTGAGGAAGATGCTATTGTACTTCACTCTGGACTCAGATTGAACCAATTATTGACGGTAGAGAAGATACACATTGAGACAGAGCAAGTAAATAAGGAGCCTAGGATACTAACAGAGGAAGACGTTACGATGATATTCCGTTATGGGCTACGTTCTGAACAATTAAAGGACCTGTCGTGAGTATAATGTAATAGATTACGGTTTCCCAGTTTTGAATGTTCAAACCTGACAACATAATTGATAGCAAACAAAAGAACGTCGGAATAATTTAGCTTTCAGTTCATGTTTTCAACAAATATATTTATAATAATATCGGTAATTACCGTTGAAGTTTCATGTTTTTGTACTAGTTAAAACTTATATTTAGTGGAAGGTCACTTTTTTATCGCAATAAAACGTAAAAGGTAAAATATATTATTCGCTCCCATATACTGTGTTAAACCTAATATGACACTATTCGACGTAGAACTGAAAATTATGTTGACATCTTTGTAATTATAATGGGATAGGCTTCGTATAATGGGATAGGCTTCGTGTCAGTAAATGACCATCAACGGTGTTCTCAAACTCGATAATTTAATGTCTACTCCATTCATGCATACTAAACTGTATCTTTCTATATTTGAAATATACAAATTATCGTTATGATGATAAGTACTAATCGGTCATTCGTCTGTTCTAGATAATCCAAAAGAACATATTTTTGAGACCTATAAACTACAGAGTGCCGTTATCTGCAAAGCTATTTATTGAATAACAAACATTAATTACCCAACGTTTTCACTAATGCTCGTTATATCGTAGGAGGTCAAATTTAGGCACCAGGATGATGTGTCTATGATATACGGTCATACTCTGTATATTGAAATAAATAAAAACAGACGAATGTGAGCTTCCGCGTGGTAAAAAATGACAAAGTAGGTACTGAACACATTGTGAAAATATCTAATAAATACATTTCCTCTAGTTGTAGTGACAGATGCAGGGAACAGCGGACAGAACATTTCGTGTACACAATTGTAGAGTACAAGCAATATCCCCTGCGTTTCTAATCAATATAGGCAGGCATAGAAGTACTTGCCTGCAATGACAGGCCGTTCTTGTTTGTTTTTCACCTTCCTTTCGTAATTTGGGAGAACATGTTGAGCTAGGAAGAAACAGAGCACCATGATCGCGTGTGCATGGTGATAATGTCATGCTGAATGGTAGTATGTGTTGATATTATCATGCAACGCACCCTCAATGTGAAGATGGCACAAGGTGAAAAAAGTACTGAACAAGTCCAGTGTACACTCCGCATGATATCGGAAATATGTCCTTCGCAGAAGCATCGACATATCAAATAAAGACATGTGTTAGACATGTGTTCTCTTATTGATTGAGACCGACATAGCTTTATATAACGCATCGCAATATAATGAGGTTGACATAGCTTAAATAACGTGTTATTTGGCAAAAGCTGATCGAGGGAGCTGAAATTAAGTTAAAAGACGTCGGACGGATACATTAGAGGAAGCGTGTCATTTTGTATTTATTTACACATTTTGTGCTGTCGGTTTTGCTATTATTCCACAATATATTTAGGTCTTATAGCAATATGCTTCCCCCGGATACTAAACCGGTTTCTTTTACGCGTGGTGTATTGTATATCACCCGCCCTGTTGTATATCACCCGCCTTGTTAGAATGATGCTTGTAAAACGTGATGGTATGCATAGCCCCCATGGCCTTCCATATACAAGTTTCTTTTCTTATAGATGCTCACCTCACCTCACCTATCCCGGAGTCTGGTAGACCGTAGGGGCGCAACAGACGCCCTCGCAACTACTTCTCTCCACTTCTTTCTGTCCTCAGCCTCTCGTAGGGCATCAGGCAGTTTGAGACCCGTCCACTCTGGGATGTTGTCCTGCCATCTTTTTCTCTGTCTGCCTCTCCTTCTTTCTCCCGGTACCGTGCCCTGCAGGATCGTCTTAGCCAGTCTTGTCGATCTTGTGACATGGCCATACCGTCTCAGTTTTCGTTTCTTCACAATGGTGAGGAGGTCAACGTAGAGCCCGATAGCCTGGCCAATTCTGTTCCTCACTTCTTGATTGGAGATGTGGTCCCTGTAGGATATGTTGAGGAGTCTGCGGAAACATCTTATTTCTACAGCTTGTATCCTCCTTTCAATGTCTGCCGTCAGGGTCCATGACTCACAGGCGAAGAGAAATATGGAGGTGACAAGGGAGCGCATCAGTCGGACCTTCGACCGGAGGGTGATGTTCCTGTCCTTCCGAATTAGCTTCAGTTTCGTTATGGCTGATGTTGTCTGTGCAATCCTGGGGAGTATTTCTGGCTTTGAACCTTCATATGTTACTATAGCTCCCAGGTACTTGAAGCTCTGAACCGTTTCCAGCTTTTCGCCATTGGCCCTGATGTGTACGTTGATGCCATCGCTGCTATTGGTCATCAGCTTGGTTTCTTGTGCATTGATCTCCATCCCGTAGGCTGCCGAGGTCTTGTCGAGGCGTTCCACTAGACTGGAGAGTTCTTCTTCTTTTCCTGCAAGGGCATCAATGTCATCGGCAAATCGTAGGTTGGTACATGTTCTGCCACCGATGCTCACTGTCCCTTCATGTATTTCCAGAGCATCCGACATGATTTTCTCGAGGAAAACGTTAAAGAGAGTAGGCGAGAGCAAGCAACCTTGCCGGAATCCGACTGTTGTCCTAACCCACTCCCCTATTGCAACATTGAAGATGACTGCGCTGGTGGCTTTGTCATAAAGCTGTTGGATCACTCTGGTGAGGTTGACATTGAAGTTGTAGTGTCTCATAGTTGCCCATAGAGCCGCATGTCATACTCTATCAATAGCCTTTTTGAAGTATATAAAGACATGGTAGAGGTCTTGCTGGTGTTGTAGGTAACGTTCGCACAGTATTCCGAGATTGGAGATCTGCTCTGTCGTGCTGCGACCAGCTCTAAATGCAGCCTGCTTCTCCGCAATGATTGCTTCTGCTTGTGGTTTCAGTCGGTTTAGCAAGATCTTCAACATTACTTTACTCGGGTGGCAGATGAGGCTGATTGTGCGATAGTTCTGGCACTGTTGCAAGTTGCCTTTCTTTGGAAGGGTGATGACCAAAGACTGTGTCCATGGTGTGGGCCAGATTTCTGTCTGCCAGATCTTTTTGCAGATTGTGTGTAGTGTGTTGATGACAGCTTCTCCCCCTGCTTGAATCAGCTCTGCTGGGATGTTATCCACTCCTGCTGACTTGCCCTTTTTCAGTGATCTAACAGCTGCTTCTACTTCCTCCCTAAGGATAGCGTGATTGTCAGTGTTAGTGGCAGGTGGGACATCGAGTACCTCCTGCTCTACATCAGTTCTGTGGTTGTACAATCCATCACTCCTTTGCTTTTCTCATACCCCTCTTAATTTCCTGGTTGACCAATTGATACTGTTTGGCTCCATCAGTCTCATTTCGTTTCTTCTTTAGCTCCCTACTTTGTTGCACAGATTGAGGATGTCATCTGAAACCCATGGCTTTTTCACTCGACGTTGTTTGCCAAGGATGTCGCTGGTTGTTTCCAACATTGCCGAGTTGAAAGTGTCGGTCATTACATTCACGTCTGTTTCGTCAGAGTCAAGCAGAGATGCTACCGTGGCACAAATCGGAGAATGTAAATCTCATTTTTATTTTCATTAACTCAAATGTTAACTTAATTCTCAACTTTTCGGCGTTTTTTTAGAGCTTTAATTGTTTTCAAATGTTTTACTGAAATGTCTACTCCACACAGTTTTAAAGTTCTAAACTCTTCTAGGAATGTTGACGCTTATTATCATCATTACTAACTTGTTCTTCGCGATGGCGACTGCGCAAATCTCAACGTTTTGGCTTCGAAAGTTCAAGCTTTTTTTCGGATGTAAATTATGATGAAGCACATATCGAAATGTTGACTGTTCTAGCGGAAAAAAATGTTTCAATATCACTCTTTTTTCAATTAGGAAGTTTATTGACTTGTCAAGACAAAGTTGTCGACCATTTTTGATATTTCAGGGAAATCCAGGCTAAGTGAAGCATTCTCAGCTAATGTTATTGCTGTAATTTGAACTTTTCTATTAGTTTTTTTTTTCACTGACAGTGTGATTTCGACGTAGCAGGTTACTTGTTTAAAATGTGTGAGTTGACATCAATGTAATGACATCCGTTCTCATTAGTACACGTGTAAGCATAACAAGTGAATTCGCTGCACTCAGATACATGATTTAACATGTAACTAAACATTCCAATATGACAATGTATAGTAACATACAGTGCTGAACAATAGAGGTCATACCAACTGCGTCAGAGGTAAACCAACATTTACTCAACACATGCAAGGGAACTGTTATCCACCCTCATGAGAGTGAAGATAACCTACCACAATTACGTTGTTGTAGCGGAAACGGCATTCTGTAATAGTAACATCATATTATATTATATTATCAAATTATATAAATTGCATCTCTTAAAGAATAATACCATTGAGAATTCCATGATTTCTACCTTGTTTCTTATCTTTGTTAATTATAACCTTACTGGCTATTAATAGTTAACGGCCACAGAAGGATTTAATTCAGTATAGCTCAATGTTACTGAAAACTAATTATCTACGACCTTCGTCTGTCAGTAGATAAGAAGAAATTTAAGTAGTTGGAATTTGTCATCAAATTACACGTTTGAGGTCATTTATGATGTATTATGAACAGTAAAAAGGTACTGGTCTGTTTGTCTTTTTGGCGTTAGTTTACGACATTTATACAATAAAGGTTGTAATGTTATTTCCTTTGCTAGATTACTGAGTTAATTTATAATAATTTTCTCCTTTTTTTCTTCATTTCTACTTGAAAGGTTTGATAATTGTTTGCTGCCTCCGTCCTTAGCTTCAGAATCAATTCCCGCGGAGATGAAATCTAGAGACATTAAAGGTATACATGTATCGTCAAGTTAGTCAGTGTCCAAATAGTATTTCAGTTTATAAGGTTTTCTCATATATGAGTATTCATTAAATTATTTCATTACTTTTAGTGCGTACACAATTTAATCAGAAACTACAAATTAAAGGATGTGATTTGGTAACATAACTTTCGTATCATCAACAAATTTATATATATATATATATATGTATATATCGTAAACCTTGGTGTTCATTTTGACGATACCATGTATTTTCGGCGTCAAATCTGTTCACTTAAATCCAGTTGCTTTAATAATCTAAGAAATATTTCTAAAATGCTGTTCTATCTTAGTAAGTCTGAGTTAAGCACTATTGTCCAATCCATGGTTCTCACTTTATTTTGGTATCAACCAACATTTATATGATCAACTCCAATCTGTTGAAAATGTTGCTGCAAGAATGATATATGGTAGAAGTATATATGATCATGTGACTGATCTATTCCATGATCTTCATTGGCTTAAAATCAAGGAGAGGGTGTACTTTAAAATAATATTGATTGTGTTTAAGTCTGTTAGAGGACTGGGTCCTAAATATATCCATGATAAATTGGTAACCTCTGACCGTAGCAGAAATACTTTAGTGAAAGAGCCTCGAGTTAAATCCTCGTATGGGTATCGCTCGTTTACGAAGGCTGGACCTAAATTGTGGAACAAGCTTCCTGACAGCCTTAAAATGGCCATGACACGAAAATTTCAAAGTCCTATATTTTTGGGATCCATCAAAGAATGTTCTCTAGAACATGTATCAACCAATCTGCCAGTTTAAAACTTGATTTTTCAAGTCGAAAATTGAGAATGAATTTACCCTTTTCGGCGTTTCAAACTTTGTTTACTCGAAAATTTTCCGATTCGCATGACGTCATGTGACGTCACGTTTTGAACACATTTGTTGTCGCTGCTTACGATCCTCCGAACATACCATTCACGTACACAGTAGACAAGTACACATACCACTAGAAGTTACTAAACAAAACACCGATCACAAGTGCGATATCAAATCAAAATTTCCTGTGAAAATGGCGGATCCAGAACCAATTGCGGCAACCGAAGTTCAAAGTGATAGTGGTTCTTCACCAGGCAGTGAAATTGGGCTATAATTAGAGTGACCTTTCTCATATTCGAAGCAGAGAGTGAAAGGCGATGATCATGCCAATATTGAACCGAACGTTGAGGGTGGACCGGAGGTGTTAGAACCGTATCAGTTCGAGCCTGTTAAACGAGACGAAATTGAAGCTCCACAACATATCGAAGAAGAAATCTGTTCGAAACGATTGAAAGGAACATACAACGTGGTAAGAATTTATTAACGGAGCATTTAAAAACAAAATCCATTCCATTTTGTGCATGTGTTGTTGGAATTCGCGGAACTCCCTAAACCGTATTGTGCGTTGTGTTACGGTAACTTACAACCCATATGTACTGTTTGTTGGCATATACTTTATAGTAGTAGTAGTACTAGTACTAGGGTTGGTTGCATACTGAAAGTTTGGCTCGGGGATGTAAGTTGCATTATGCAGCCATGCTAGGTAGGCATATGTGTTATTTCATACTCATTATTACTTGGCTAGTACTTTGGCCTGGAGTTTTGCAAATCAATTTTCTGAAACAAAAGAATGTTTCATGATACATGGAAGGTGTAAAATCACAACAAATGTTACCATAACTGTACATTGTATGCTTGCTTGTTATTGTGGACATCATGGGCCAAAATTAATACATTTTGAACTTTCATAAAATTTTTCCCCAGGCAGTACAAATACATAGCCTACGGTCAACAGGTTCAATGGTACTTGGGGTTCCTAGCAAGACACGTCAGGGTTGTGCTACCATCATGTGCAGTCCAAAGGATCAGAAGTGAGTTTCCAGCCAATGGTCATTACACTGGATTCAAGTTGCCAGGAGAAAACTCATTGTATAGGGAAGCCTTGGTTGAGAAATTCCTCCAGAAACACCTTTTCTATTCCACGATTGTGTTGGATTATCAATCCGTCAGGGTTCCCTCAGTGTTGATATATTGAAATTCAAGACTTTTAATTCATAATGAAAAGGTTATTTTCCAGACCCAACATCAATAATGAAAGAAAAGGCATGTTTTGAAGCATTTGGACACAAGTATTGGAGTGACCGTGATGTCATATAATATGTGCATAAGGGAACGGGCATTGACCTTTTTAGGAGCATTTACCTCCCAGACGTTTGCTTCGTACCTTTAATCTGGAAGCCAAAATATCCTTATCACCAATGATATTTGACAGAAAAGTCATAATAAAGATCAATGGAGGCAGCAGAACTCTTGCATGTTTAGACTTTGTTTCTTCAACAGCAGTTGGTTTGTTTTACAGTGTTTCTTCAGAAACTCAGCAGTACACCCTGTTAATGGTCTTCGATTGTTTTAATGCGTGTGATGCTGTATTTCACGTTGCCTGTCAGTGTTGTACGTGTCGTCGTGCGTGGGTAACATTTTTGCATGTGAGTTGCGTCGTGCAGTGTTTCTTGGTTTAAATTACCCTTTATTGTATTTGCCTCTGGATTATTCTAATTAATTTGTCACAACAACGATTGATAGCGATGGACATGCAACTGCTTTGTAGGCTTAAAGCAAAAAATTTCATGTAAGTTGTTTTCTTTAAACCTCCTTTGATGTCACAAATTACATTAGTGTAATTTAAGAATGATGTTTATGGAAAGTACAGTTTTACTTTTATGTCATATAATACAATGATTGTTGTTAATGTTAGTTTAGTCACAGGCTTGTTCAGATTGTCCAGAATGACTGTCTAGAACTGATATTGAATAAATTTTGTTCAATGATTTAAGACTTGAACTACGTTGTGTGAATTTTTGGCTCTGTGACTTTAAAATAAATCGCTTTGAGATTTTATTAAACACCCTTTGGAATAAAATCTGTTTACCTACCTATTTTGACCCATCCCCATTACCCCCACTCCCTCCACAACATAAAAAATGGTTTTCCTGGAATAGGAATAAGAAATTATTGCTATAACTAACTGATCCAGCATATTCCAGAAATAAATTGGGGCACTGAGATTTGTTCACAAGAAGATGTAACCCATCACTTCTGAAGCTAACCTCATAGCTTATTAGTATACAATAGAGCAATGAAGGGGGTGTTAATTTAGATGATACAGCCAAATCCCTTCGACTATTGCAACTTCAGTGTAGTAACGCTAATACTAGTAGCATGGACACTTCCAATTCCGGACACCTAAGCCTTAAAACACCCCAAAACTATATCTTCTGGTATAAATAACCTGAAAATATACTTGATATGGTGGGAGAAGTGTGTTATATTACGATACACGGCCAAACTTTCTTTCCTGCAAACTGTTTTCACGTTGTATTCCAAGAAGATTCTTGTGATTGTGGAACTGGTATTTCTTTGCTAGAGTATTGCCAATTTCGGACACACAGTCCCACAGTGTGGCGCTAGTGATAAAATTGGTGGCGCAGTTGCTCTTTCAGTAATTATAACAGACTTCATAGATCTCCGTCATTTTATTGACAAATATGTAAGTATTTACTTGCACACGGGTCATTTCGTACTTTTTGGTGAAATTTGGCTCTTCCTGTAGGTTGTCATGGTGAAATCGTGCATTTCTTAGGGGTGTCCGAAATTCGCAGTGTTCCGAAATTAGCAATACTGACTATACTACTAGTGCTCGGCGCGCTACCTCCTAAGGATCGCCACTTGCCCCATTGGAGGTTTCCTGTTCCCTGATCTGGTCTTCAGAGTAGTTTTTTATGGATTACTTGACAGAAGAATGACTCTTTTATGTCGAACCGTTAAAGTCCATTTGTTTTATTTCATAAAAAAAAGGAGGGATCGTAGTATGCTTCCGTGAAGTGTTCGCTTCATACGGAGCTGCATACTGGCTAGGCCCAGTGTAATCGGCGCTGGTGTTGTGCACTAACTTGGTCATAATCGCAGTGTTTTTTTCGTCCTTCAGCCATGGATGAAGGCTAATTGCATGGGTTATGATATTTATGCAGCCCCCAACAACACAACGGACCGGCATTTCTCTCGGATATTTTACAACATGTTGTAAAACAAACTTGAAATTTCTAACGATATAGCGTAATACAGTGGTTGTTCTCTCAGTGTAAATGTGCGTGTATATGGAACGGTATGATCATCGCGCATCCGGTACATGCCTGGGCTTGGCACTTGTGTTCCTAACATGACGTCATCATTGTATCGCATTCTCAGATATCTATTTTCGGATGCGAATATTAAAACGTTAATTACTAATTAGTCCTTGAGGTTTTCAAGGTGATGAGGATAGTTTTGAACATAGATTTTCTCATAGATTCAGAGGAAGTTACTCTCGATTAGTTGGACTTTTCGTGTCATGGCCTCTTTAAAGAAATCCAAAATGCTGCTACTTTTAAGAGGCAATTAAAACATTATTTATTTGTCAGGTTCTCGACCAGGTTTAACTTTTGTATCGTTACTTTGAGATTTATTTAGTTGTTTTCCAGCACAGCAGTGCACACAGTTTTATGTAGTGGTTGTGCTTTTAAGCCTTTATCATCATCATCATCATCATCATCATCATCATCATCATCATCATCATCATCATCATCATCATCATCATCATCATCATCATCATCAT
>KN882267.1:251593-264709 GCA_000934455.1 Apostichopus parvimensis
ATTATGCCAAATCAATACACTGAAGATAAATTAGATATATAAATAGAATCGAAGGGTACATGAGATAAAACAATATTCACAAAACACGTTAAATTGAAAATTTGACATGTCCCCCAATATTTTAGGGGGATATAGTATCTAATACCCCCCCCCCCCCCCAATATTTGATGGCATAGTTTTTTTTTAGCATATTTTTTGAATTTTTTTTATGATATCGCTAGTAATTTCAAAATAGAAAATGCTTAGATGCAACTTACAAGGCCTGGGAAGTGCCATTTCCAGCGATCTGGGAGGCCACAATTATCTTTTGAGCTTCGCGCCAACTTATAGTGGCGCTACGCTTAGATGGTCTGCCTACAAGCTGCGCCCCTCCCTTGGCAAATCCCTCGCCTGTCTAACCGTGTCAAAATTTGTTACTTTATATGACCGAAAGTAGTTTTTACTTTTTGTCGAAATGAATGGCTAGACAAATAATGGGTTAAAAACCTTGAAAAGTGGGGCTGACGGGTATTGTGGGGCGTTACGTAAAACCAACAAAAGCAATGATCCACAGGAGATGCGATGAGGTCGAACATGATGTGTGAGTGGTGACAATCTTGAAAAAGGTTATGAATGAAAAAAAAAAACTATTGGGAAAAAATTGGTTCTCAGGCAAAAGTGTACATCTGGTTGGTCATTTTCAAGCCCGAGAAGTGCCATTTCCGGTGATCTGGGGAGCTATCAAAACCAGAAATTTTCTTGTACGCTGCGCGCCAACCAATGGTGGCGCTCCGCTTTGATAGTAATTCGCCTGCACCCAAGCAAATGTCTCCCCCCCCCCCAATATTTGAAACAAATCGCCGCCTCTGATCATAGAGAACATTAAAACAAACACCTCTCTCAATATTTGTAGTTTCGTGGACTTACACGTTCTTCTATATTTGTTAAACGGGACATAACATAACGTTAGAGGAAAGGCATGATTCGGTTATTAACTAAAACGGGTGGTTGTACTAAAGGTCTGCAGTACTCAAGACCTATACAGAAACAGGAAGAACAGAAAAAAGCCAAGATAATAATGGCTTTTTGCTAATAGAATGTCAAGCATAACAGAGAAACATATCATTGAGTAATCATAAAAATGAAAATGCTCCCCTACATTAAGCCCAATAGTAGCTGCCGGGATCGTAGAAAAGAATGGTTTGTAGGAGCAAAGACAGATGCTGATTTCCTTCCTTTGCCAGTAGGGAAACAGTTGTGCATATATACGTATACCTACAAGCCGGGAATTGGAAAGCTGCAATTACTGGCGATTGGACGGGAGAACAGCCTTGGTATGAGAACAAACCGCTGGTGAGTGCTGTTCTTTTAGTTATTTACTACCAGTCCGACACTTGTTGTGGAATTTAAATTCACGGATTTTAAAGTCAACGTTTGAACTATGTTTAAAAGGGCAACTCACACGAACGTCTCGTATGGACACATTTGGGGAAAATGTTCACGTCGATTGTCTCTCCAGTAGCATTACTGTACACACTAATAACTCATTGTCAATGCATGTCTCTGGATATAAGCTTATCTTCCCCATGAGATGGAAACGACAGTATTGGATTAGAGACTTGAATTATGTATTATTGACACTGTCCGCAATGTATAATTAAATTGGTCACGGCAAGGACAATGTATTACCATATTATCACATCAAAACCTCCTTTTCCCTCCCCCTCCCCCTGCCGGGAAGTTTTTAGTATGGTCAGATTTTTCAAATTTGGTAAAAATCCGAGTCTCACAATAGAAAAAAATTGTGTTCACTTTGCCTTTGCAATGGATTACAGGAACATTTTATCGACAAATTAAGTAACAGTTTGTGTCCATAGTTATTATATATATTTCTCTGACCACACCATGTAATATTCACTCCTATTATAATAATTTCAATCTATCTAACTGTGGCTATGGTCGTTTTATGGTGGGTATATAGTGCCATACTAGCGAGTGAGAAATGATGTCAGAAATAAACCGCCAATTGCTATTCTACAACTATTCCCTAAACAGATGAATTTGATTCTATTATTTCAAATAACCGTAAATACTAGTTCCAATCGGTACTTTGCAGGTTGTAGAATTTGATTGTTCAATTTAGCACATTCAGACGATAAAGCACTCCTCAAGCTGGTCATGCAACACACCAGGAATATCATTTGCAAATCACTGCAAAAATGTTGTAATATCGCTTTGTCAAAAAGCCAACAATTTCTTGCAAATATATTGATATAATAGGGTCTAATCCAGGCCCGCTGCCCTTTTTTCCGAAAATAAATCGTGTTTTTTTTATAGTAAGACAATGAGGGTAATACGTTAAGCTATATATTTTGCTTTGTAGGGTTGGGTGAAGTATTTCCTTGGATTTTAGTAGTTATATAACACTGACTTAAGCTCACATTCAACACCAAACTTACAACTTTTTGCGCGTAGTAGGCTTTAGTGGGCTTTCTTGACCAGATTCCCTCGATGTAAAAATGTAAGAAATGGTTGACTTTCACATCAACTTTCACATCAAGTGATTGCTACCTACCCCATACAGTCATGTGAATTTGCACTAATGTGTGTGTGCCTATCCGAAACAGATTTTGTGCATCGATAAATGTCCAAAATTTTTGCTTACATTCAACATTTCAGTTTTGTTAAATATTTGAAATCTTTTGCACCATTTTGCATCTAAGGACCCCGTAATTTAACAAATATTAACCCTTCCTCCCCCCCCCAAAAAAAACAAATTTGTTTTCGTTGGGAATGGAATGTCTTTCGCCCCCCCCCCCAATAATTGGACAATAATCGTAATACCTTGTTTACGAGAAATATTTCCAATGACACACTTGATCTTATCTGTGTATAGGGATTATAAGTGCATCACGTTGCACCATTTGACGTATAAAAGTGCCAAATTTATCGGAGGATTCACCCCGAACCCCCTAAATAACTCGAACCACCGGCGCATGCCCTTCCTGTATCTTTTTTGTTTGTTTACTTCATTAACCACATATCAGGGCCTTTTTTGACATACTAACGAGGGGGCCGTGACACCACCCACCTCCGCCCCCCCCCCCATAGTCTACTACACGGCCTACCAATTCATCTCTTTAGGTACCCACACTAGGTCCCTTTTTGAGATGTAACACAAATATTAATAACACAAACTTAACAATTTACACCTAAATTACCCAGCATATAGGCTAACAATGTACACCTTAATTACACAGCATATAGGCTTCTAACAGAATGATCTAGCGTGCTTTTATATATGTGTATTGACGTAGCAACTATTGTATACGTACAAGTACACTGCTAGTTGCAGTTAACAATAATTTGAGCCTGTCATGGATTTGTATCCATGTCACGTGAGTATTTTTCAAAATATAATTACCTCAAATTACATGTGTAAAACATTAAATATAAAAGTCATATACTTCCCCTAATCACTTCTTTCCCCTTCAATTCCCCCCCCCCCCACCCACCTCTTTTTTAGTGCAAAATTCTAAAACATGAGATCTCAACATAAAGAATGTGGGAATTGCCATTTCCACTGTCTGGGAGGCAAACTTTGGCAAGAATCGTCTTGCTCCGCTACGAGCCAAATGATGGTGACGCTCCTCTTCAATAGTAATCGTGACAAATCCGTCCCTCAGAACAACTTGGGTCCCCCTTTTCAAAAATCCTAATTTTAAGTTCAAAGAATTTTAAACCTGCATGTCCATTTTACTAAATTTATGGGATTAATACCAAAATATGAAAAGAGACCGAACAACGAATCCAATTCATTAATAACTCACTCATTTACCTTCCCGTGGTTAACAAATCTAGGAGTGTTTCTAGCTTGATTAATTGTAATTTTATTTCCATATTATGTAAATATCCAAGTCTATATTCCCATTGTAAAGTGTACACCACGAGTCATTGCTACACATCATTACCGATATCATATTCCTACCTTTATGTATTTGATATAGTGATTTATTGTAACATATTGACACGATCAACGTCACTCATATATTTACCAGATATTTCTCATTGCGCTTCTGCGCTCGATACATATCTTTGTTTGTGAAATCAACGTTTTACAGTAATATAAATAATTGATTTCTCCATGACAAATATAAGGTGTGTCTTAACTACAAATACATTGAGTTAAAACAGATATCCGTAGTCAAGTGGTTATCCCTTATAACATCATCTGTGAAAATACTATATCCCTCTACCCTAGTTACTAAGCGACTCAATGGAAGACAGGTGACAACGTGCATTTGTAAACTACGTTTAAATCAAACTATAGCGTAAACTAATTTACATGAAACTGTGATTCAACGACATGGTATATAGTTGAACACAACATGAACACAAATACTGGATAAACAGAAGTGATAAATTGAATATGATACAAAAACACATCATAATGAAGTTGGAAGAACGTTGTGACTCACCCGGAATGCTTCAAGTTTCTAGAGTACTACCCTATGCATTTGATACACGGTACTGCACGCTTATCTCTCTCAGGTACAGTACATCCGACCTGCTTTGTCAAAGTCGTGCACTTCATTTTAACTATTCTTCCATTCCATGCGAAATATCTGATAATAATCATCATATATATTTAATGTGACCATGTTTCAGCAACTTGATATTTCAAAGTGCTGTAATATGTGTAACAATACCATCACATTACTACAATTGTCGACCTTTAAAACCGTACGACCTTTTCGGTCTAAGTGGCCGATACCACTCGGAATAATAAATGTCATTATGTTCTCAGAAAAATAAGAGAGTAAAACGTGAAACTATTCCAAGCACCAAGCATGGTTGTAGTGTATTGCGTTATCTAATACACATGTTGTAATAAAAAAAGCATATGCTACTGTACGTATACGGGACGAACAACGTGTCTGAAGTCCTGAAATCGACAAGAGTGATTTACATTGGCATCTGGCATTGTCTTGTAATCTCATTGAAGCAATTGAGCACACTATGATGAATGATGAACGATAATCTTAAATACATATTGTGCAACCATGTGACATTTGGCCTGTCGATTGTCTCGTTCTTCCAAAGGCGGCGGAAAAGGTTGCAATCCTGAGTCGGTACGGTGGCATAAATCAAGGAACGTATGGAGATGTGTGACATTTATTTGAGAGAAACCACAAAGTTACCTCCAAACAATTCGAGACAACATATTCTCTGTTCATTCTGTATCACAAATTCCAGTATTGAAATGTGTTTTACAAAAGAGAACTTGTTAATTGTATTGACATTTTCAACAAAGTGGCATATCATAATTAAAAAAATGGGCTTTTCAACAAATGTATACAATCTAAAACGGGTAATTGCTTTTAATAATGAGCATTTCTTATTACGAAGAGGAGCACTTTGCGTGTTTTACTTGAATTTTTATCAAATTATCGTTACAATTGTACCCACCCCCCTTCTCTCCAAAGCTGTAAGTGATCTAACATTTTTTTTTAATGGTACCTGGTTTTCTGGTTCTAGGACAAAATCCCCCCCGGACAAAATCCCCCAAACAAAATCCCCAAACAAAATCCCCCCGGACAAAATCCCCCCAGCCAAAATCCCCCCTGGACAAAATCCCCTCAGCCAAAATCCCCCCGACCAAAATCCCCCAAACCAAAATCCCCCCGGACAAGATCCCCCCAGACAATATCCCCCTGACCCATACAAAGCCTGCCTGCAACAACCAGGGATGGCCCAGGTGTGACAGTCAAGGCATGGGTCATTGCACTGGTTAGGGTACCGGTCAGGGGATTGGTCAGGGTACCAGTCAGGGTACCAGTGAGGGTACTGGCGAGCGTAACTGTGAGGGCTCCTGTAAGGGTACCTGTGAGGGTACCGGTCAAGGTAATGGTCATGTGACTGTTCAGGGTACCGGTCATCATACTGGTCGCTGTACCGGTCAGGGTTCCACTCAGTGTACTGGTTAGGGTACTGGTCAGGATACCAGTCAGGATACTGGTCAGTGTACCGGTCAGGGGACTGGTCGGCAGATCAGTGAGGGTAATTGTGAGGCTACCTGTTAGTGTGACATTCAAGGGACCGGTCAAGGTACTGGTCAAAGTACTGGTCATTGTACCAGTACTAGTAAGGGTATGTGTCAGAGTACGTGTCAGGGTACGTGTCAGGGTGCCTTTCAGGGTGCCTTTCAGGATACCGGTTGGGATACCGGTCGGGGTACCGGTCGAGGTACCGGTTGAGGTACCGGCCGGGGTACGGGCCGGGGTACGAGCTAAGGTACTGGTCAGGGAGCCATTGGGAGTACCTGTGGGGGTACCACTGAGAGTACCAGTGGGGGTACCGGTGGGGGTACCGGTGGGGGTAACTGTCAGGCTAACTATTAGGGTACCGGTCGGGGTACTTGTCAGGGTACTGGTCCGGGAACCACTGAGAGTACCACTGAGAGTACCAGTGGGGGTACCGGTGGGGGGGGGGAACTGGTGGAGGTACCGGTGCTGGTACCGGTGGGGGTACCAGATGACGGTACCGGATGACGGTACCGGGGACCGGGGTGACCAGGGGGATCGGGGGGACCGGGATGACGCATTTTTTTAAAGAATTGATGGGATTTTTTGATAGCTTGGGAGGATTTTGTCCTGGGGGGATATTGGCTCGGGGGGATTTTGTCCAGGGGGATTTTGGCTCGGGGGGTTTTGTTTCGGGGGGGGGGTTTCCTAGGGGGATTTTGTCCGGGGGGATTTTGTCCTGTCACCGGTTTTCTATGAGAGCAGACAAAGTAAATAACAGAACAAAGTTCACAATACTTGTTGCTATCTTCGTGTAGTGTACATAAATTCAGTGAAACCAATTTGCACAAGGATATGATGAAGTACGTAAATAGTCAACAGGGAAAATCAACCAATCAGTGACAAGCATAGAAGGTCAAGTCTCTGGTAGTATTTACGTAAAGTAAAGATCAAACAATCAGCTTTTATATAGAAATAGTATTAGACCAGAGTACACTGTGTACGACGATGTACACCACAATAACGTAACCTTTATAATATCTGCTTTACCGTACACATCTCAAGTATGGGGGTTATTGTCATAAAAGGTGACCATTATTAACTAGAAATTGGGTGGAAAAGACAGATAAGGGTCATCCATTTTCACTCTTTATATTGCATTTAAATAAATTCATCAAACATTGTTCATCTTTGACATCCTATTTTCTACTTGCTCCCATTTCACGGTCTTGATACTCGCGTTTGTCTTCTTGAGAGGATTCATAGTCACTTAATATATCATATCAGACCAAACGAGAGAAGACGGGGTGAGTGTAGTCATGGGCCACGCAATCCCTTTGCGGTCAGGGGAAGATATGGAGGAGCTGGGAAAATATGGGATATATAAACTGTGCAAAGATGGTGTCGGGTAACATAATTAACTAGCCGTGTTGTCTCTGGACGCTCCTGCATCCAATCGAAATATTATTCTCGGTGATTTCAAGTGATTTAAATAGTCATTTGTAAACATCTCAACCCATTCATAATTGGAGGAATCACTGACGTCTGTACCATAACGGAGTTCCTTCGTTCATAGAAATCCTGGTTTGGTAAAGTAAATCAACAACGGAAAACTTAGTGGGAAAATAAGAGCAATTTTAATTGAACAAAATATGTTATTTTATTTATTTCATTAATGTACGAAATTCGAACCACGGACTCTTTGTGATCCTATAACAATACGTCTTCGATCTCTCTTGAGCTCATTATGTCTTCTCTCTTTTCATATTTATTTCTTAAATAAACATTATTTTTCGTAAAGGAATCTGTCGTTTTCTTGTCAATGATATTAACTGTTAGCCATCACAACGTGTACGTTATGTACCCAATTTGCATGATATACAGGCCATCACGTGAAAAAAGACAGCAGGAGATTCCAATATGTGCGTGTTTAGATATGCACATGAGAGAAGTGCACACTGTACACGTACAGCATGTACTTTGAACGGCTTATATGACAGAATAAACAGAACCAGGCATAAATATCAGATATGAATTGTATGATCAAATAAAGACTTTGATTGTGTAAACTCATAAACCATGAACTTTGGAATCAGTTACAATTATATACTGAAGCCTGCAAGATCTACTTAGCGTTCAGGTTCGAATATTAGGACATCACGTGATATGCAAGGCGCCATCATAACACAAATATTAATAACACAGACTTAACAATTTACACCTAAATTACACAGCATATAGGCTAACAATGTACACCTAAATTACACAACATATAGGCTACGGCTTCCGAAATAATGATCTAGCGAGCTTTTATATATGTTTATTGACGTAGCAATTATTGTATACCTACAAGTACACCGCTAGTTGCAGTTGACACTAGTTTGGGCTTAGCCAAGACCACATGTCATGGATTTATATCCATGTCACGTGAGTACTTTTCAAAATATGATTACTTTAAATTACATGTGTAAAACATTGAATATAAAGTAAAGTCTTATTCTTCCCCTACAAAGTGAATTTTAATCACTCTTTTCCACTTCAATTTTACCCCACCCCCCGACCTTTTTTTAGTGCAAATTTCTAAAACATAAGATCTCAACATAAAGAATGTTAAAAAGCAACTAACAAGACCTGGGCACTGCCATTTCCACCAATCTGGGAGGCAAAATTTTGCAAGAATCGTCTTGCTCCGCTGCGAGCCAAATGTAGGTGACACTCCTCTTCAATAGTAATCGTGACAAATCCGTCCCTCAGAACAACTTGGGTCCCCCTTTTCGAAAATCCTAATTTTAAGTTGAAAGAATTTTAAACCTGCATGTCCATTTTACTAATTTTATGGGATTGATACCAAAATATGAAAAGAGACCGAACAACGAATCCAATTCATTAAGAACTCACTCATTTACCTTCACGTGGTAAACAAATCTAGGAGTGTTTCTAGTTTGATAAATTGTAATTTTATTTCCATATGATGTAAATATTCAAGTCTATATTCCCATTGTACAGTGTACATCACGAGTCATTGGTACATTATTACCGATATCATATTACTACCCTTATGTCTTTGATATAGTGATTTATTGTAACAATTTGACACGATCAACGTCACTCATTTAATAATCACATATTTCTCATAGCGCTTCTGCGCTCGATACATATCTTTATTTGTGACTTCAACATTTTTGCAGTAATAGCAATAATTGATTTATCCATAACAAATATAAGGTGTGTCTTAACTACAAATACATTGAGTTAATACAGATATCCGTAGTGAAGTGGTTATTCATTATACCCGCCTCTGTAAAAAAACTATTTCCCTCTACGCTAGTTACAAAGCGACTCAATTGAAGAAAGTTGACAACGTGCAGTTTGTAAACTACGTTTAAATCTAATTATAGCGTAAACGAATTTACCAGAAACTGTGATTCAACGACATGATAACTAGTTGAACACAGCATGAACACAAATACTGGATAAACAGAAGAGATAAAATTGAATATGATACAAAATACATCATAATGAAGTTGGAAGAACGTTGTGACTCATCCGAAATGCTTCAAGTTTCTAGATTACTACCCTATGCATTTCATACACGGTACTGCACGCTTATCTATCTCAGGTACAGTACGTCCGACCTGCTTTGTCAAAGTCGTGCACTTCATTTTAACCATTCTTCCATTCCATGCGAAATATCTGATAATAATCATCATATATATTTAATATGACCATGTTTCAGCAACTTGATATTTCAAAGTGCTGTAATATGTGTAACAATACCATCATATGACTACAACTGTCGACTATTAAAACCGTACGACTTTTTCGGTCTAAGTGGCCGATATCACTCGGAATAATAAATTTCATTATGTTCTCAGAAAAATAAGAGTAAAACGTGAAACTATTCCAAGCACCAAGCATGGTTGTAGTGTATTGCGTTATCTAATACACATGTTGTAATAAAAAAAGCATATGCTACTGTACGTAAACGGGACGACCAGCGTGTCTGAAGTCCTGAAATAGACAAGAGTGATTTACATTGGCATCTGGCAGTGTCTTTTTATCTCATTTAGCAATTGAGCACACTATATTGAATGATGAGCGATTATGTTAAATATATATTGTGCAACCATGTTACCTTTGGCCTGTCGATTGTCTCGTTCTTCCAAAGGCGGCGGAAAATGTTGCAATCATGGGGCGGTGCGGTGGCATACATCAAGGGACGTATGGAGATTTGTGACATTTATTTGAGAGAAAACCACAAAGTTACCTCCAAACAATTCGAGACAAAATATTCTCTGTTCATTCTGTATCAAAAATTCCAGTATTGAAATGTGTTTAAAAAAAGAGAATTTGTTAATGGTGTTTATATTTACATTTTCAACAAAGTGGCATATCATTTTAAAAAATGGGCTTTCCAACAAATGTATACAACGGGTAATTGTTATTAAAAATGAGCATTTCTTATTACGAAGAGGAGCACTTTTGCGTGTTTTACTCAAATTTTTATCAAAATATCGTTACAATTCTACCCCCTTCTCCTCTCCAAAGCGGTAAGTGATCTAACATTTTAAGGGTACCTGGTTTTTATGAGAGCAGGCTAGTTAAATGACAGAACAAAGTTCACAATATTTGTTGCTAATTTCGTGTAGTGTACATAATATTCAGTGAAGCCAATATGCACAAGGATATGATGAAGTACGTTAATAGTCAACATGGCAAATCAGCCAATCAGTGACAAGCATAGTAGGTCAAGTCTCTGGTAGTATTTACGTAAAGTAAAGATCAAACAATCAGCTTTTATAGAAATAGTATTAGACCAGAGTTCACTGTGTACGACGATGTACACCACAATAACGTAACCTTTATAATATCAGCTTTACCGTATACATCTCAAGTATGGGGGTTATTGTCATAAAATGTGACCATTATTAACTAGAAATTGGGTGGAAAAGACAGATAAGGGTCATCTATGTCCACTCTTTATTATGCATTTAAATAAATTCCCAAAAAATATCAGATATGAATTGTATGATCAAATAAAGACTTTGATTGTGTCAACTCATAAACCTTGAACTTTGGAATCAGTTACAACTATAAACTTAATCTACAAGATCTACTTAACGTTTAGGTTTGAATATTAGTACGTCACATGATATGCAAGGCGCCATCTTGTCAATTGGATATTTTTTCATTTTCGTATGGTCTCTTCTCGTGATTTTCTTCTATTGTTTAAAAGAATCTATACATTGATTCTGATCTGGATGATAAACCCAAAAGTGATGATCGTACTGGTAAGTAACGTACAGGTGACTGTCATAACTTTAAGCTCTGAACTTTGATACCACATACTTCATTATTAAAATCACGGACACCAGTGTTCAAGCTCATTTCAAATATTGCGAAGTTTCAATTCGAATCGAAAATATTTTATTTAATGTATGTTCATGTATTTTTCACTGGATATTTATAGTGGTTTTTCTGTGACAATGACTTCGTTGCGTTAGTTGTTTAATAAACAAATCTGAACTGTCCAACACAATATAATAAAATGTCAAATTTGCATTGTAAAAGGAAAGACTCTGGATCAACGTGAGAGAATTTCGTTAAAATAGGGTTTAATTGGCTTAGCAGAATGATTGTAGTTTGAACAAAAACTTTGCAATAATTGTAACATAAAAAGCTAAATAATGGTTTATCAGGGACACCCTGATATAAAAAACTAAATTTAACAACCGTATAACAAATTTAAAATACTTGTTTTCTGGTAATTATATGAGCGGTTTACCAGTCAACCCATCATAGTTGTTGAATACTTCTAATGTGAACATTAATCACCGAACATGTTACCATATCAATATTTTAATAGTTTACACGTCAAACCTGCATAGACGTAATATGTACTTAAGTAGTCACATTGTCATTAGTACAATCTTAAATAACTATGAGAGAATTATCCATCATGTACGTTTGATTAACATCAAATCAAATGGGTGTGTATGCGTCTGAACCCTTAAATGTTTCACCATTGAAACCCTTCAGAACTAATAACATTACGTCTTAATAGAGTTGTTACTGTAACTTTGAAAAGTGTACTTACATGAAAGCATATAAGTTGCTTTTATTTCACGGAAAAATAAGTCATCCCTTAGTCCATGATTCAACTTCGCTGTTAATATTTTCATAAATTTATGAAACAGGAGAAACGGTTTACAAACGCTTGGTGGATATATTTAAGCATATTTTAACTTAACCTACTTGGGAGACACATTGCGTTGCATTGCATTGCATTGTATTGCATTTAATAGTATAATGGCTTAAATGTAGGTACATTAAAGAGCGGTGGACTACACGTTGCACTAATGATATTTGTAATTGATATTTTCTTTGATGTAAAATATGTGATCTGGACATCAGCTTGGCCATGACAGCAAGCATCTTACAACTTAGGATCAATTTCGTAAGTTATAATAGTTACAATGTTACCTTACGGTAAAACATGAGAACGACAAGAAGTTCCTTCAAAACCCTCCATATTTGATATTCTGGATAAACGCTAGTACTGTGAATGCGTTCAAAGTATATTAATAAATGTTCCATATTGAGGTACGGTACCATTCTAAATTATAGGCGCAACATATTTATCAAGGTTTCATATCGGAAGGTGGGAGCACATCAGACCACTGGTGTATACAAGGACGGGGAGGTGAGGGTGCCCTGGGGCTGGGGCATCCAGCCCAAAATGTTTTAGTCAAGGGATTTTAGCAAACACCCTTGTATAATTACTGCCGGTCACCATCATACAATGATAAGATACTCTCATCATGTTATGGAACATTTACTTTGGTCATTTAAACAGGTTTCCGCAAAAGCTCGTGTTTT
Organism: Apostichopus parvimensis; assembly: GCA_000934455.1. Lineage (NCBI taxonomy): Eukaryota > Metazoa > Echinodermata > Holothuroidea > Aspidochirotida > Stichopodidae > Apostichopus > Apostichopus parvimensis. The sequence continues at coordinate 264,475 of KN882267.1, forward strand.
ATACTTGCATGCACATTTTGAACATACGGATACTTCATTCCAAACGTGTAACAAACGCTTATACAACTTGAAAAATGACTACTTGGGAATCTCATTATAAAAAGATAGATAAACAGATAGATCTATATATAGATAGATAGATAGATTGATAGACAGATCAGTCTAAATGTGGTCATGCGTTAAGTAAAGCGTGTTTTCATTTTACCGCAGCTGATTATTATAGAGTGAGCTTTAG
>KN882267.1:264759-275291 GCA_000934455.1 Apostichopus parvimensis
ATGGATGGACAGATGGATGGAAGGATCGATGGATGGATCAAAAGAACAAACACCCGGTAAAAAACAACGCTTTTACCTACTAAGAGTACTTCAGGCGTCTATATTTTTGACAAACTTCTTATGCCATTCTAAAGCAAACTGGAGGAATACATAACTAACAAAAGATTCGGTGAACTAAAAATAAGGATAATCCGTCTTCATATCCGTATATGTTATAATCGGTCTTTAACTTCCTTCAAGAAGGTGTCCAATGCCAATAATGTGACAATTAATTTCAAATGAAATGTCATTATGAACTTCCAGACTCCTCAAAAATAAAAAGCAAATGAAAGTATAGGACATTAGGTCCGTTTACCCAAGCACCTTTAATTACATTAGATTATTTTTCAAGTGATCAACGTTAAACTTTAGAATTGTGTAAGTCTAATAATGTTTCAAGATTAAGCAAATCCAAAAGTTTCTTCACCTCAGAATAAAATAAACAAGTGATTAGTACCAATTTCTTTTTACTTTGAAGATAATATTGAATCAAATTGAGATTGTTTGGCAAAGTTACCTAATTTAAAATTAATGTATTGTCGATTTTTTTTGTTTCTGTCTCAATTAATGACTAGCACTCTACTCTTAGAGTAGTAATAATTTGTTGCGGTAAAGTAAAGCAAAAAATATGTGTACATCGTTCTAACTTTGATTTTACTAAAGTAGACACGAATTTGTTTGCATCGCTTATCTTTGTTACCGTTTTAGATTGCAGCATGTGTAAGTACCCAAAGCAAGGAACACAATGTAAGAACAATTTAATATACCTTGCTCTTGTAACAAAACTGTTCGGACCAAAATCTCCTCGCTATTGTGCGTACGAGAGCGCGGCAACATATTAAATAGCTACAAAAAATAGAGCGTGATTAAAAATCACATCTACAAAATGTGGTTAACAGTGACATGTCGATACTATTTTTAATACAAAGCCTTCAATTTGCTCTATCTATAACATGCAAATGAAAGATAAAGTGAACAAACATGCAAAGTATATATGACCTTCAGCGTGACTGCACTAACACATTACATCCTTGAGAGGTGTCTAGTGAGTGATTACAATAACAGCCAGAAAAGAAACCGGTTCATTCAGATTGATCCCATCCAATACGACTACGAAGCAAAAATTATTATCAGCATTGTTTGTATACGTTGGGTGTGTATTTAGTCAACTATTTGGAGTTACGGTATATATTCAGTGATGTTAAACTACAATATCGCAATTTTCAATCAATCTGTGCTAACCTATTCATGGTAAGTATAAAATCCTTGGTATTTTTTTTATATGCCTTCAAAACCAATATCCTTTAGGTTCCATCAATCTTTAAGTTATGATAAAAACGTGCTGATTTTGTTTTCGATTTCTTTCATATGCCGGACGAATCAACAATTCAGTTTCGTATTATAACTGTACATTTATTCGCATTTATGTGCTATAAAAGGTAGCTCCATACACATCATGTATAACAATTATTAAATTTGCACCATTTATCACAAAGACAACAAAACTGCCCAACAAATGTAACATTAAACATTCGAAGTCTACATATTCTGGAAACCATTTTATATCCTGAGTAATCCAGTTATTGCCTTGACTCAGGAACTTTACGTAGAATTTGCAGTCAAAGTAATTCACCCTCATTTGTATTTTGCATGCGAAATTACAGACCTAAGATGGCTGCCTCTTTTAATCCCGAGGACATCAAACCGGGTGTGAAGAAGACAGTGAACGGTAAGATTGGAAGATGAACAATTTTCATTTATTGTGTATGTTGTCCTATTTGTGTTAGGCTGTTTTATATACAATCCACTGTACACTATTGCGTTTGCCAATATATTTGAGAAGCTATAGATTTACTTTTCTTTTATAAAAAACACGTAACATTGGTGAATTTAATGCTGATATCATGAAATACATATTGACAACAAACAGTTATATGTGAATCAAACTTTTGAAAGTGAAAAGGAATACCAGGTCATTACAATTTGATCGATAAAGTTTTAATTCTTCATGTTCATATCAATAACGCATCCACTGTTTAAACATCCCTTCATATATGAAGGAGTGCTCCATGTGCTAGTTATATGTCTTTTATTTGTTGTCGTTATTTTCAACAGATTTTGATAGTTTTAAAGTTGCACTTGCTAAAGTTCTGACTGATAAAAATGTTATTGAACTGGCTACGATCTTTAATTATCCGCCTGCTATCAAAGAGGAGCTGGGTACTGCAGCCAGTGCAGGCCGTCTCATGATTCATATGGAAGAGAGAGGACAAATAGAGCCAACAAGTATCCTGACACTTCTGTGTGCGCTGAAGAAAATGGATCTTCATGGGATTGAAAAACGTGTAAGAAAGCTGTACGAGGAACATACAGGGATACTATGTTCCAGTGATGATCAGTCTAAGGCTCAAATAGAAGGTACTGTAGCTTAAACATCTTAATTATGTTGGTTTACTGTGATTGGTTATTTTCGAATTTGAAAGTTCGGATTTGATATCATGTTATTGATGAATCGATTATATACTAAGGATTGGTGCTTTCATTTACAAGTAACCACGCACGGGAGCCTATTCGCAAGTGTACAAGGCTAAGTGGATATTTAAAGTAAACATTTCTTGAAAACTTGCAAAGTATAACACTCAACTTTCAACAGAAAGTGAAGTTTGATAAAATATAGTTAGAGATAAATTGTTCGTTTAATAACTGAAGATACACTAGTTTGCGTGTAATAATAGAACAAGGTGACTGGGTGTATAGTATCTTAATACTATAAATTTGATATTCTCGATGGATAGGTCAAAGCTGTTTACAATACATCTGAATGAGATATTTAACTAGAATGGTAATGCTACACTTCCTAAAATCAATGTTTTAATGCCTCATTTTCGTTCTTACAAAAAGAACACATTGGCTTTTATTTGATTTTATGTTAAAAAAAAGTTTGTAGCTAATATTCTATGAATAAATTGTTCTCCGTTTGAATCTCTGACCGCAGCGAAGAGCAAACAGAAAATATTCTAGTTTAATTCGTACTTGTAACTTATTCTCATATACAAACGGCTTTAGGACATTTATATTCTCTTTTAATAAGAAATTATATGTTACATTATTCGAACGAGAGCATGTAGTAAAGATAGTGAGGCCGATAATGGTATCATTTTTTATTCGATGCGCTTTACATTTGTTTTCTACTCATGGGTATAACTGTAGTAATTTGATAATAAACAGTAAATGACAATAATATTTGATAAATATTATTACTGGAGTTGATAAATGAGCTTAGGATCTTGACTGGAGCCGACTTACAACCGGCAAATTCATGACCAGTACGCCATTCATTACTTGTACTCAATCTGTACCTGTGTACTGGAGTAATTGTTTGAACTTTACTCCATGAATCAAGTGGACACATAACCTTCCTACAACCGGTTAGGCCTTACATTCTTTTTAAAACCATAGCCGCCAATTGCACAGCTAGAATATGCAAAATATTTGAAGGTCTTTTGCTGTCTAGAGGGCGCATCGCAGCTTGTGCATGTTCAAAGTTATTTCCCACATACCTAGTGATATTATACTTATATCTGAGAAAACTCTATACTCCGAGTAGAAAACTAAAAGCGTCCTTACTCGACATTCGACTTGCAAGGGATGTTTAGTGAGTCTGGACAGATGAGTAAATATTGGACTAGGGTAGAGGAGCTTCTCTGTGTGTGTTTACCATATCCTCTGTAAAACACACTTAGCTTCAAAGTTGACCTACCCGACCATTGGCCTCTTCTCGTGATTCAACAGTTATCAAATTTCCTTGCATTAAAATCCGGAGAGATTGATAGCAACGATAGATTCGGGACACCTGGATATATGTCAATTTGAGTCAAAATGTCTTTGAGCATTAATTAATAATTCCTGCCTCCCACCTGATGAATACCTATCGATTTTGCAGATACAGCCTATTATCATAGACTGATCTATAACTGCTAACGATATAGGTACCTAACCACATTGATTAAGTGACGCATGAATGCAAATGTCGTCTTTGATTTATGATGTGGTAGTAATAGGTATACATTAAGACAGTACACAAACAAAATTGCCATCTTTAACTGACCCCATGATAGTTAGGAACATCTGGAAAAATGGGAAAAAAGGAACGAACAACGTTCACTCATCGATAATCTGTGGAAGCGGTACGCATTATCATTATTCTGACATGCATACAAACTATCTAACATTATATTGTAATTTGAGTCAAACTATTTTCTCATACATCTTGATGCTTTGTATGTATTTGTTTATTTCGGGGGAGAAAGGTCGTTGATCATTCCTATAGATTTGGTTTCCATGACGTAACTATGACTGTATGTCTTACTTAGCATGCAAGCTAAAATGCAGACAACAGACATATGCATTTAGGAATCTCTTAGCATCGCCTTCATTTGTTTCTATGTCGCAGGTTTCGGTCGTTTCAAAAACGACCTAGCTGATCATCTGGATCTTCCCGTGATTCGTAAATTATCATATTTGCTTGGATTAAAATCCGGAGAGACTGATATCATCGACAGATCCCGGACACCCGGATACATGATGGTGAACCTTATGGAGCGGCGAGGAGTAATTTCTTCTACTTGTATTACAGATCTTGTAAACATGTTACACGACTTGAAGCTGGCTGGTCTTGCTAAGAGAATACAAGAGTCTTTCCAAGCAAACACTTCCCAAACAATGAAAGACCAGGATTTGGAAGGTAATCATCTGTTCTAGATATTAATGTTATGTTTAAAGTTACTCAAACAAGAGAGAAAAGTCGCCAAAGTATTGAAGATCGGGCTATAACATGACTAAACGTTGCTATAACTCGTAGCTTTGATAATATTAATTCTCAAATTAATAGATACCGATATGCTTTGACTAAATTGACTCTCCATGATGAAGGGTGTAAGTTTGAACACAAGAACAACCAGATAAAAAAGAACTGTTTGATGTATCGGGGTATTATAATTAAGCTAATGTTAATACTTCTCGTGTTTTTAAAAGGAAGCTAACTAGAAAAGTCCCTACATATGTAGTCACTCTTTTCTCTAAAAAAAAGATCGGTGACTGGGATTTAAAGAGAAATGCGGCCTGAACTTCAAATGAGCAACAGAAAAAGGAAATTGTGGAACGCAAAACATGAAAATAATATAGAAACAAAGTTGCGACGAGCGAACGACATAAATTAAAGATTAAAACTTTGACTGCAGCGGTATTCAAAGTTTATAATTCAAATGAAGTTACGTGTACGCTTTCCTTAAAAAATGTCAGTTAGTTAAGCGTTTATTGTGAAATTATTTATTCATTGCGTTATGCGTTTTCATTGAAAGTAAGCACATTTCAAACTACTCTGAATGTCACATGTTTATATATAATGGTACGACTTTCCGAGTCATGATGAAATTGTTCAAAAATTCTTTTTCTTATAGCAGCCAATGTACCCCTGCGTCAACCAAGGAAAGTATGATAAATGGTGGAAATGTTTGGTCTTTATTTTATACATTTTTTTAGTTTAAATGGATTGAAGACTCGCCCCAAACCGCATGTCGCCCTCTAAAAAAAAGTTAACTTTCCGTTGCCTGCAAGTGAAGTTTTTTAGTCGCTACACAATTATGCAGACAGTAATGAAATGTGATACCTTGTTATCTTTAGCTGGACCTGAGGTGTTCATCGCTGCTTATGTACATAGTGCTGTGGGTATTGACCGCAGCATGTATGCATTGACTGCACACTAGTGGCTAATTACGAACAGTAGCAAGCTGTGTGTGTGTAATCAAGCTGGAAGCTTGCATGCAGTAATGAGCTCGCTCGGTGGAGAAAAAGAAAGTCGGGATAGGTACGGTAGAGATCCTCTGACGTGTAATTGCAAAACATTTGTCGTAGATCAGATGGTAGAGGCGCGTGTCCATGCAAAAAAGGCAGGATATTTTTGCAGTATTTGCGGATCAAAAGAAATACATTATACAAATCGACGACAGAAGAAGACAAGAGCGTTTGGTGAAGTGAACATCTTCGGAGAGCACGAGTAATGTAAGTACAATACGTACAGTTCTGACTTTCAGTTAGGCTGAATTAACCTTCTCCAATAATATTTTGGTTAGGCTGCTGTATATGTTTGTTTAAAAAAACACAGAAAACAGATATTGAGGTTTTTTTAAGCAGTTACATAGCTGGTGAAATTACTTTCTTCAGAAGCCATTGTTATCTCAACTACATAACAATCAAAGATGCAGTAACTATTAACCACGAAATATAGCAGAAAATACTAGAATATTAATAACTGTTACAACAATTGTCAGATTCAATAGAGCCTCGAAAAGTTGATTATGACTGGGTTGTCCACCTAGTACTAATGTGTGCCTTGTCATATCTATACATGTCGATACTGTATACAGTGTAGGTTTGTAAGTTGGATGCGTTTTTAAATAGCATCGGCACTTGTAACGTTATACTAGTAGAACAAACGAAGGTGGAACCAGGGAGCTGCCAGTCTAGGTAGTAGTTCCCTGGTGGAACACACAATCCAAAACAAACATTTTAAAGTCATCATTTTGAGGAAATTAGTTATTGAATATTAGTAAAAGTTGCGTGACCATATAAGCTAGAATTCAAGTTTGTCACGAGCTACAATTTTGATCCAATTAGACTTCTATGGCACCAATGATTTTGGAAATTTTCAGCATACATGAAGGAAATATAAATGCATACTTTGACAAAGTAGAGCACATACTTTGTAGCTGCCTAAAGAAGATTATCATCTTCTGTCAAAAGACATGACAGTATTACTGTACAAGCTGCATTGTTTCCCAGCATCAATACTTCATTACAGCAATGCAGAAAACCAAATAGCTAAGTTTATAGGAAAAATGTAAAATGGATTAAAACTGCAGGGTACGCAGGGAACATAACAACCCTCTAACAGTTATCTATGATAGTATGTGATGTTCTAGTAGTACATATTTCAACCTTCTTTTTCTATTCTGTCATTACAGCTCAATTCTCTCACTGTGATTGTCATCTCACCTGAACATGCAGGTGACCGAAACAAAAGTTGAACCACCCTGTAATGACAAGTTCTCTGTTACAGACTTGCAACGATTGTACAATTGTGTAGTTAACCATAATATGTTCACATTGGCCAAAATTGCATGCTTGTGTTCATTTCACACTCCCACCCTCCTTTTCCTAGAGTGATAGTAGGATTTCAGCAGTGGGGAGAGCTCACTGGAGGGTCCTTGAATGACATGGTTGTACGGTCCAAGTGATATCCAGACTGAGTGAGATTACCCCGAATAAGTGATTTCCTCTAAACTTCCCGACTGTTGAGATGGTTGTCCAAGGCCCTCTTCCACCCAACATTCCACCCCATTTGTACATTGTTTAGCCTATTGGTTGGTACCCTTAAGAAACAAAGGATATTTTGAATATAAATTCACCAAGGTTGGTATCAAACTAACCTTGGAGTGTAGTAATCCTTCCTAAATTATGACTTTAAATTTACATAAAAAAATGTCCTAGTCCATGCTGCATGTACTGTTTGTAAAACTTTTTTTTATGCAGTTACTAACAATTTTCATGGTATTGCATTTTCTTAGACATGAATCAGCATTTACCCCACAATTTTAACCTCCCCCCCCCCATGCTCTCACATTCTATAGGGGAACATTTCTTAGCACTAATAGTGGATATAAAGGCTCTTGACTCCGCAATGGTTCAGCGGTATGATTTGCTTGCATTAGGAGAGCGGCCAGACAACAAGACATACCGGCATACAGCCTACAGGTCATGCATTACGTGTACTGGAAGGCAGGAAGAACTGGTCGATTCAACAGAATTGGGATTCCATCATGTGCAGTGTGAAACATACGGAATCATTTTCCTTCAGAAGATTGGCATTACACTGGATTTAGGTGTTGGGAGAATGTAGTTATTAGTTAATAGTCTTATGTGCATGTGGAGTGACTCCAATATAGTTCAAGTGAATATGGTTCAGTGTATATATTCTGTAACAACACATTTGCAAGAAATTGTTATCAAGTGTCATAAGTGGATAAAGGCTGATTTTTTTTCAAAGAGAGGGAGAGGGAAGTGTTGGGCAGAATATAGCTCAGGGCTGTACATTAACACGTGACTGCTTACCTATGGCAATTGAATATTATATTGACAGGTGCTCTCATATCTTAACTTGTCTGATTTGATATGTGTCAATTCTGATCAAAAATCTCTAATGAAAAACAAAGTGATAATAAAATCAAAAAAGCTATTTTCAATCAACGTTTTAGCTCTTACCAGTCAAGTTGGTGTTTACACATCAGTGATGACCAAACTTGGTCATAGTGTTCCTTGAGTAGTTGGTCATATGGACTGTTAACAAGTTTTATGTCAAAGGTCAACAAGGGGTCAGTCATCTGTCTTGGTCCATTTTGTGGACACTCATAATGCTTCTCCTTCCAGTGCAGACATGTGTGATCACCAAAGTTGGTCATATTGTTCATTGAGTATTGTATTCATAGTGTTCATGAGATAATCGACATGTTTTTTGGAGTTATGTGCATGATGTTTCTCCTACAGTTTACAATGTGAGACCAAGAATGTTGGTCATAGTGTTAGTTGAAGAGAAGTCAATATAGAGGTTCTAGAATTAGGGGTGAAAGGCATCATGGGTTTTGCAGGGCAGTTGTGTGAATACACTTATCATTGTCCTTCACAATAATTTTTTTTAAAGATATCTGACTAACTTTCCACTAAACTTTCAAGTTACCAAATATATACAAGATGATATTTGAATTTACGATTATCATATCTGTGAAAAAGAATGTTAAAACAATATTCATGTACGAGTTACTGCACCACTGCTGATCTGAATTGGTGTTAAAATAATGATTTGTGTTAAACAAGGCAGCAATGAAAATATATACACTTTGTTTGATACTGCCTTTTCGTAATGTTATACCTGTTCTAGCATGGAAACAAAAATCGCAGTGAAATTGGATGCCACATTATGGTCTTACAGTCATGGTCAGACCAAGTCATTCATCAGTTGGTCTATAAACATATTTCTGGTTTTCTTATTATGTTTGATGGATTGCCCTCAACTTTCATTTCTGAGTTTCACTGAGATTTATATTGAAGAATAAACTTCACTCTCCACACATGGATCCACCTGTCAAGTTCCCCATTTCATTTGTAACATAGTATATGTCACCAAATACATGATGAAATATATTCATTTAATGTGTCAATATTTTTTCATAACCTGTATTACTTTTTTAAACAATGATTTTCAAATAATAATGTAATAGATTCTAGCGTTTTGGGACCATATCAGTCACTAGTAATTGGACTAGATGTCAATGGGAATGGAATATGATTGTAAATGATATTGTATATATTAAATTACTGTAGAGATAAACTCTACTTTGATACATCAAACTCTATTATACTATGTAAAAGTACATTGAGGATTTGATTGGTCAAAATGTGCCAAATATATTAGCAAAATAACATAATACCATGCAAAATATTATGTCATGTATATGATGGGCATAGCCAAGTTTGTTGTAATTTAGTAGTAACGTTACATATGTCAGATATGGTATTTAGACAGGATATTGCACTTGATGTTTAAAAACTGGACATTAGGTGACCAAATGACCTCCACCATAAAGCAATACTGATAGGACATATCCACATATCACAAATGGAAACATCATTCACTTCTTGTGCAAAAAGATGTGCGGCTATGCCTTTTTTCCTTAACACTGGAGAACGAAACATTTGGACCTTAAATGTGACCATTAGCTGTGTAGGTGAAATACCATTTATAACTGCACTTGAAAAAAAATATGTGCGGCTATGCCTTTTTTCCTTAACACTGGAGAACGAAACATTTGGACCTTAAATGTGATCATTAGCTGTGTAGGTGAAATACCATTTATAACTGCACTTGAAAAAAAAAATAGTATATATAATAGATTTTTCATTGAATATTTATTTAATCTGGAATGAAACTGAATGCAGTTATACATCATACTACCTTCTCTATTACAGATGTTTATAGAGTATATCCCATACAATAGGAATATACAAAATTAGGCTACAAAAACCTTGTTTTGTGTAGTTAAGTTAACTTAGAAACGTTGTTGCCTGTTTTGATGTTGCACATGTTTTGAGCCTGGGTATTGTACTTCAAGGTCATTCAATTCAAAACCGTGCAGATTTTCAATAGCATATGAACACATATTATTTGCTATGTACTTGTCTGTTTCTGGTTGAATTTATTTAATTAAAAGACTTTACTATTGTAAAATATGTTGTTTCATACAAGGTGGTACCATATCTCTTCTAGAAAAATAATCAAGCGTTTGCGTTATTGGCTGTCAAAGACGACCTCTTTTGTACATCAGAGCAACTTAAACCTCATAAATTAATATTGAGTAATGCTAGAACCCCGAAATGTGTTC
>KN882267.1:276448-296923 GCA_000934455.1 Apostichopus parvimensis
GGGGGGATTTTGTCCTAGGGGGATTTTGTCCGGGGGGGGGGTTTGTCCGGGGGGATTTTGTCCGGGGGGATTTTGTCCGGGGGGATTTTGTCCTAGAACCGTCTTGTTCAAATAGACAACAGTGTAGCATTTGCTTAATTATGTCTAGCTTACAGTAGGCCTAGGCCTTACGAGCGTAGAAGTACGGGCGTATTATATCAGTCGTAGGCAGCTGAACCAGATCGTAGATTTATGTGATAGAATTTAGCTTAGACTATAGGCTAAGCAGAATAACGAAACTAAGTTTCAAACACTTCAGATCTGTCTCCCGGTTCGATTTTGTCCGGGGGGATTTTGTCCTAGAACCGAACAAGACGTTTGAGGTCACCTGCGTTTGTGGAAGGGTCTGATTATCATCCCGCAGAATAAGTTGCCTTCGCCATGTTGCTGTGATCGAGTGAAAAGCCACTTTTCGACAAACAAATCGTGACAGTGCATAGCATGGACATCAAGAATGTGCATTGCTAACTGGTTGTGTGTCCAGCCGCCTAAGTGTTTCAGTTTCTTGTTCAAATCCTCAAATACCTCACCGAGTGGTATCTGCCTTCTTTTCAATAGTCGTGATTTTCTCTTCCTTGCAGATGCCATGATAAGTCAACCAAGTCGTGTAGAAAGTGATTTGCAAAGATAACTGCGTAGCCTAGGCTAACTACCAAAGCGATAACTGCTTACATTGCAGCAATGCAAGACTGCACACAGAGGATAATCAACATTCAAAATATAACGCACACTGGTGGAATCGCTGACTAAGTCAACCGGTATCAGTTCGCTCATAATAAATAACCATATGTTTTTTGAGCATCTGCATTTTCTACCATTTTGTTCAGTAAAACTGTGATTTGCGATATAACAGCACGCGCTGTAGGCTACTGGTTGCAATGCAGTACTTTAGGTCTGTTAGGCGTGGTGTCTAACAGTGCTGTTACACCTCATTCAAAACTAGGTCAGATTTCCGGCATCAGACGTTTCTTTGTGCGCGAGTCTTCACTCCTTTAATGGTATTCCTCCTACTATTTTTTCTTTAGCAGAAACGTGCATATCATTCTTTGACATATGTCATATTTAGCATGTCGATGTATCACATTTAGTACAAGACACCTGTAGTTGAGGTCAACGGTCTTTTCAGGACAGCATGTGTCATTGTGAATGCATATACATCACACTGTTTTTCACTGTATCAATAAGGTTAAATATGTTGTACACCCTCACTATACATTATGTCATGTTACATGACTCAGGGGAGTCATGTTACATAACTCATGTTACATCATCGAAACCACAATGCATGTTTGGCATTCAGGTTTCATTGGTAATGTGGATGCGTTGTGGAGATGATCATAATGAATTGTAACGAAAAATGTCGTTATTAAGTTAAAGAGGAAATTATAATGACTGTCTGTAGAATTCCACATTATAATATTATATCGAGTTGGTAGGCTAATTGACGTATAACTTTGCATGAAAATAACCCTAGAGATACATTAACAGTTCCACACTATATGGAATGAGATGAAAGAATTTTGTGAAATGCCCAATGCTATTGGTAGAGACTAGTACCTCTTGGTTTGATATTTAACTTACAGCAGCGTTTTGCGTCTATTTCTATGATTTTCTCAATCTTATTGACCCCACGATGCCATGACGACATACATAACTAGCTTTCTCATTCAAATCTTACTTCAAATGGTGGAATTAAAGTCGAAAAATGTAAAACTTTGAACGTGTAATCAAGGGCTCATAAATAAACATGTTAGCTATTCACTGATTGGTTTAATCCAAACTAGTGGATTTGGGGAACTGCATGCCATTAATTGTAAATGGGGGATTTGTCGGAAGTACGCTAGACATAATTGGTGACTGATATTAAACATTATATAAGCTCAAATGCACACTTAAAATGCACCCGCGTTTCCCTTGAACCCAGCTGATGTTAAGATATTTTTCAAAAGTATGTTCAAAATGTGTTTGAATCCTTTAACGTGTTCTAAGCTCTTTGTGTTCTTTTCTATTTCTCAGAAAAGAAAAACAAATTCAACAAGTATTCGAGAATAGCCTATCAAAAGCAATACGGAACAGCAAAGCCGTTTCCTTCCATGAACGAGCGTAGTGTTGATAGTATTTTTGTTGAGGGAGGTATTTACTACGTGGCTCAGAAGGGTGATTCCAAGCAAAATCCTGATGTGCTAGAATCGTTAGAATCTTACAACGAAATTCTGAGTAGCCCCAAAACTGAGTCAAAAAGAAAGACTATTGAGGGGGAACCTGGGTATGGGAAATCAACAATTGGATTACAGTATCTCCATGACTGGTGTACTAAGAACCCTACATCTCCTCTCAAAGATGTAAAAATACTTATATATCTCCAGTTGAGGCAACTGGTAGGTGTGAAGTCTATATACACTGCCATAAAGAATTTCATAGTGCCCAAAGAGGAAGACATGGATGAAGCTTGCATTCAGGAAATCCTCAGAGTATACAAAGAGTCTGTTGTCATGATATTTGACAGTTATGACGAGTATCCTGACAAGAATGAAACCGAAACAGATATCTCCTCTATCATTGAGATGAAAATGTTTCAAGATAGTATTGTCATGATACTTACCAGGACATTGAACCTCCCGCCTAGATTACACCCCGAGACAAAAAGTTTCAGATTAACAGGGTTTGGGGTTGCTGAACGTCGAAACTATGTCCTGAAGGTGGTGGATTGTAATAATTACCAGTTGGCAGATTGGATCGAAGAGCAGCTTCAGAGAAACCCCGTGTTAAGATATCTCTGTCAGGTCCCTCTCTTGTTCACTATGGAAATATTGAGGTTTTTAACTCATTAACGAGGTTTTTCAAATATCTGATCGCATGCTTTCATAACCATATGAAAAGCAAGAATGATGTTAATACTGAGGTGCCTGCTTTTGAAACGAAACTAGCTAAACTGTACCGTATTGCTTTCGATGGCCTCACACAGAGGAAACAACAACTGTCATGGAAGACGACATATTTAGTTTCAGAACTTGGACAAGAGTTCTATGATTACTATATTGATCTCGGGATGTTGGCACAGGAGAAGGTCTTTGATATGTATCAGTGTATATATCTGATAGAAGCACGAATGTCGCACAAAATCATCTGTGAGTTTTATGCCTCTCATCATCTGGTTCGAATTCTTAGTGAAGGTAAGTCTTCAGTACCGATAATATGCTGATGTGATGTGGAAGAAAATGAGTTAACTTAAGAGATGGAAGTATCGTTCGTATGATATGTCTTTTTATGTACATAGGTAAAACAGCTTATGCTCCTCGTATCCCCATCCCATGTTGTCTGCTGTGGGGATGTAAATGAACATTCATACAACACGCGTGACAATGAAAGCAAAAAGTCATACTTTGAAGCTGACCCAGTTCAACATAAGACACATCTGGGGTTGGATCTTTTTACTTTTATGTTTGTTGTATTTGAAGACAAGAGAGCATTAACGAACCGATACCTTCAGGAAGATCAAGGCAATGCCGAAAAAAGCTCACTACACTGGATTTACCAAGAAATGTACACATCTGGGTATTCTAAGATGGACATGAGTTTCCCTAGTGCTGTAAATGTGAAACCATTGTAAATACTTTTACTTTTTGTTTTCATTACAAAACACGAGCTAGGACAAAATGATTCAGCCCCCCCCCCCGCCCCCGCAAAATAGAAAAATAAGAAATGTGAACCAGTGACAGGATAAGAAGAAATATGCTTCACATTATGTTGTACTCGTCAGTTAATTAATCTTATCCCCTCATAATGTCAAAATGCTTTTCTTGTGGCTAAAGTTGCTGAGCAAAGTTACCGAGGTGAAGATCAAAACTATGCAAGTAAATATCAAAACCAGATCCTTATCACCTTTCGTATCACAAAGATAATTATTATAATTGATGGAAGTCTTTACATGCATCTGGTGACAGTACAGTGAATGCAATACCCACGGCAACTCGGCTTAAAAGATTTATGTTTTTCTTTATTATGTTTCAAACCGTTATCAAAAGAGCCATGTAGTATTAGCCCGAAAAATCATGATTTTACTTAAGTATGAGTAGCAGCAGTGATATTAATGATTGCATGTTCCTTGTCAAACTCAACTATATATTAAGTCAACATAATCAAAAACGTATTAAAGTGAAGATTTTAAAGTTTGATAACATCTCATCTCGCAAAGATTTGACCCGGTCAATTATCACCATAACAATACACAAAATTTAAAAACGTAAACATATCCTGTGACTATCTTTATCCTAGGCAACTTTAGTTTGCAATTATGGAGACAAGAAAAGAAGCTTATCAATAACATTTAAAGGGATATGCAATTTGGTTATCATTGTAAGAGTGAAACATGTGACACCGTCAAAACCTAATGTCAGACAAACCAAAATACTATTTTCACGGCTTCATAAATTAAATCATCTTAACATATTTCCTCTGGAAATTCTCTCTTATCCTTGAAATTGTTATTCAAAGCATGTTAACAATTTTGAGGGTCATATGCTGGGAAGTATTTGTCAAAACTGTTACCAATTCTAGCAGAGTAGAATGACAGAACAGCAACACTGATGATCTTTAAATATGTTTGCTAACTTACCTGAGGTCAATAGTTATAGTACATATGCACATAATATGCATAAAAAATTTGCACAGTAATCTGTTACTGAACAGAAACTTAATGTTGTACTCCATATTAATAAAGAAAGACTAACTTTAAACAAATCTTAAGGTCTAAAAACATAAGATAAATATGTTAATAGCCTGAAACCATAAATCAGAATGTCCCTTTTATACATTGTAATAACATGTTCAGGCCATACAACTCCAAATTTGAATCTTACTTTCAAACAACAATTGAAATACCGTTTGTCTCAAGAAGTTAACTTTGTATGCCCCTTTTAATGACGTTTGCAAATGTGTTGGACTGTGGAATCAAGGATATGACAGTGTTACATTTTATTTAATTCCTACACTGGCCTTGTTAAATAGACCTGAAAAGACCATTGAATAACACTCACGAGAACATAGCGATGTATATCAGTAATACAACTCAGACATTTCCTTATTGATGGACAATGTTATCATGGCCTGTTACAACGCTTGAACTTCTTAAAGCAAAATAATATAAGTAGGTCTCCTAAAGAATGTTACAAATTTGAATGGTTAAGAGAAATACACTCTTCCCTGCATCCAATTTAATATTTTCTCTATAATATCTACCAAATGACCTCTGACTATTTTTCTGTGTTGTTTATTGTGCCCCCTCACAAGCAGAATTGTTAAGACTAAGCAATGTGAGCAAACATCTAGCAAGGATGCATAATTGACTCATTCTTCCTTTTGGCCGCTGATAACTTCATATAACATTGGACCTTAATTGACCCTACTTTTGGTAAGGATGAATGAATTCCTCACAGGGTAACGATTTGTACAAGTAACATAAGCAATGATATCACTGTGGTAAACCAGTCAGACTGACCTACATTTGTTGAGTAATAATGTTGATATTGCCCACATGTTTTATGTCATCCCGGGTATAATAGCCATTGTCACACTGGCCTGTCAGTACTTACAATTCAGTAACAAAGCATGTAATGAAGGCAGGTTTAGGATCACTATTCACTGTCACACTGGCCTGTAAGTACTGATAATTCAGCAAAAAAGCATATTACGAAGGCAGATTTAGGGTCACTATTCACTGTCACACTTCCATGAACTTACATCACATGAATGGAGTATGCAATGAAGGCAGGTTGCAGGGAATATTACTCACGTTCACATTCGTCTGGGCTAAGATCTAAATTAATTTATGAAACATGCAACGAAGGCAGGCTTAGGGCAACTGTTCACTGCCACACTGGTATGTAGGTACTTACAATGCAGCAACAAAGCATGTAATGAAGGCTTGTTTAGGGTCACTATTCACTGTCACACAGGCCTGAACTTACATGAATGGAGTATGTAATGAAGGCAGGTTGCAGGGAATATTACTCACTGTTACATTGGTCTGTGCTTAGACCTAAATCAACCAATAAAGCATGCAATGAAGGCAGGTTTCAGGCTAATATTAATATCACTGGGCCTGTGCTTTGACCTTAAATGCATCAATGAAGCATGTAATGAAGGTATGTGTAGGTTTGTAACTAATTCTGAGTATGTTGGCCTCACAAAATATAACATTAATTGTTAACATGTTTTTCTGAGTTTCTGTCAGGCAAAGTGTACCCTTCTCTGAACCTCAGATAGACCATTACTAATATATGTCATTCTGTCTGCTTCTTAGCACAAATCTTGAACTTGAATCCATCCCTGATTTATGTTTTTAATGACAGTGTATGATGTCACAACACCATAAAACAAAACATCGTTAACATACATCTTGTGAATGATAGTTGTAAAAATAATTATGTATACAATGATTACTACCTGAACTGTAGTAAGAGTTGAAACTACAAATAAGACAATGAAACAGTGACACTATTGCAATGTGTCAGCAATTTGATATGAAGCCTACAATAAACTATTCACATTCAATCCAGTATAATATGTCTGCTTTGATTGTAGGAGCGGCTTCAGCAGCGTCATCGATCAATGTAAAAGAAACCTTGAACAGCATCAACCCACTTGACCTGCAGTATATTTATCGCTTTGCATGTGGACTCAACAAGTCAGCAGCAGGCATCATCATCAAACATCTGAGCGAAACCATAGAGAGACGTCAGTTTGCTATACTTTGCACGCTTGAACAAGAAGAAAAATCAGACCAATACCTGCAGTCAGTTAAGGACTTGGTGTCAAGTTCCATTGCCATTAAACCACATGATAGCAAATTGTTACAGAGGTCTACCATACAAGTCCTTGAAGTTGCTTCAGCTAATCAGGTAATTTTCAATTTGTGAATTGATACTCTCAACACAAGAGAACGAGTTCTTAAGTATAAAAAGTTCAATACATCTTGGTTTAATTTATTCCGTATTTGTGACTCAATTTTGCTACTGACATTGTTTAGATTTCTATTACAAAAATTCATTGCATTTGGCGGCCAAATCTTTTCGTTTTTATTCATTTTCGTTCTTGATGTTCCTTCTCATTGTGACTAGATATACACCAAAAAAACTAACTAAATGTATTTTCTTCGTGCCAGTGAAAACTGAATAGTTTTCTCTCATCTCAGGTCACTCGCTTAATTGGAAATATAAGAAATATACACATAGAACAACTACATCCCAACAGCATGCATGCGCATGCCACCTACTATTTTGTGTGGAAAGATGACCGTTGCCTCATTGTCTAAATGTAGCAGCAACTATTTGTTCAATAAAATGTGATATTATTTGTCTTAAAAAAAGAAAATAGTTCACGGCTTACTTTGAAAAACACAAAAGCAGGTTTTTTTTTTCAATTATCCTCTGTAATATTTACTGTTGCACTAGTTATTGTATGCTGTTGTGGGTTGATATCTCAGCTTTAAAGTCTCAATGTGTGTTTGCCAAATTTTAAATTCGACCTTCCCAGCTTAATGCCCTAAAAGTGCAGTAAAAATAATACCGTTCTATGCAATGTTCATATCAATAATCATTATTTTTACTGAAATATATGTCGTTAAACATCTTGAGCTGAATAAAATTCGCCAGAGTTTTTAACAATTCCGTAGATTCTACAAACCTCAATAAAACACAGCACAGTAGTTACCGGTGCACGGTTGTGGAACATGAACATTATTTACTGTACTAGCTATGAGTATCGGGTGATGAAAGCTATACATTCCATGTACGATACTTTCTCAGCGCTCAATAAGACTTCCAATTTACAAGTCATTTCAATTTCTTCCAAATGGGCGTAGAGAAAGACGGTGGAAGACATAGGTGGGGTGCGAAGATGAGAGATAATGCACTCATCTGGGTATTTGTTTGCATGCAAGCTTCATTTCCAGCACGAGACTATAATCTCGCTGTTCGCGAGTCTTAAAAACAAATCGAGGCAGATAAAGCAACACAAAGGTGGTCATGTGTACATTGTGTACCACTGTGTCAGGTTCAGACCAAGTCATGGAATATTAACATCATTGCAAGCATCTCAATCGTTTCGCCACTCTTAATTATGTAATGCTTATATTCTCACCGTTTCATGATCTTTCCACGGTAACTACCATCTGTAAAGGAATTAACGTTAATCTAAACAAGTTTATATTCAATCAATATAACAAAAGGGTTCATAACAAAGACTAATTTCTGACTTGTGGTGGTATCAAATAGCACAAACACAAACACTGCAAATTCAAAAGAATTTTATTATTTTAACAAAGAATAAACATAATAATTAAATGCAAACCAATTGATGCTGTTTTATACAGGGAGAGGAGTAGATATGTTATTCATGATTTTATGAGTTTCCAAGTAAATCTGTAAATCTGTAAAGGATGTTAAATATAAGCCATGATGGTACCATTACTTGCAAAATGGTGCCAGGTCATATTAGTAAGAGTACACATTGTAATATAGCTTTACAAGAGTACAATCTACCCTCCACCTCCCTCCTCCTTCCACCTACCACAGATCAAAGTCAACAGAAACTGAACTCAAAGTCCTAGTGTCTTACTAGACTACAATACCAGAACTAAAGAGGGTTGGTAACATAGCAAGAAGAATGAATCTATCCACACAAAAACTCTGATGGACCAGGATTTTCCATCAAGTAGATCAGCAACATCAGTTTGTGGACAGCAAATTAGTATCCCTTGATAGACTAACGGCAACATTTCTTTATTTATGTATTAAAATGGTAGCAAATTGACAGACATGGGTATCCATGACCAAAACTTGCTGGCTACCCTACAAAATGTTTCTCAGATATTAACTAATTCTAACACAGTGTTATGTACTGATTGATCTCCACATGAGTATTTAATTTTAGTGGTAGAAATATGAGTTAGGCATTCATCACTTTAGCATGTTAAGTTACAAAGTGTTTTGAATGTACACAGAAGAACCCATGATAATTTAACAACATAACCGTGGGGTTCTAGTTTGGTAGTGAAACTCATGACATCATTCATGCTTGTCTAGTTGGCTTTTACGTTGACTTTCCAAAATCACTGAGTTGTGTAGAGTCTGGTACATCCTTTTAAGTAGTGGTGAAAATATTGGTCATATGCAATGTAAATATTGAAAAATGTATAATTTTAGCAGTGATAGATATATAATGTTCCAGGTCAACAGGTAATCAGATTCCATGTGGGCAGTCTGGCTATGAAGGGTAATATTTAAATTGATTTACTTGTTTTCAGACTTAGTGACAGCTATGAATATGAAAATATATTTCATATAGGAGGGCTGGGGGGGGGGAGGAGGGTGGGTGTGCCAGTGCTTAATGCTCCTTATGACGTATTGTGTCTCAGACTTCTTTAACTTCATAAGCTGGTTCTATCATGAGTTATATATTCAAGAATTAATTATAGAAGTACAACAGAAAAAATGTAAAGATTCATAATTATCAGTATGTTTTATGTGAAGCTTGTTCAAGTTTTAGCAACAACTGAGATGTCAAAGATGATGTGTAGGCACAACAGCCTCTATGGTTTACTCCAGAAGAGTCTTGACTAGCATGGAGACAATTCGGAAAAACAAAGACATTTTTAGAAACCTCAACTATTTTTAGAAATCTAAACTAAAAACCTACCTCTATGCTAAACATTTTTCAATTTGATTTGTAATTATATTTCATTGTTGCATTATTGTTTTTGCTTTTCTTTCTATTCATATTTAATGTATGGCGCTTTTGACAACTAGTTTGTTTATAATTAGCGCATTATAAATCTTAGTTATCATTATTATTATTATGAATTTGATATAAATCCTAAATTTGATAATTTATTCGCGAATAAAAATATAACAAAACGTCAAAAAATCAGTCATATCCCTCACATTCAAACGTCAAACGTATGTGTTAGTTGTGAAATAATATGTCTTGAACTCATCAAACTATCAAAAGTCCAAAAGATTTCACAACAAAATATTTCTAATGGGAAAAGCAACGTACAATTTCTATAGAATGACCTCATTTGCATATTTGCATACGTAATTAGCTCAATTCGGAAAAACAAAGACATTTTTAGAAACCTCATTTCAATACCTTTCCAACATTACCTTATTTTTTATGCCAAAAGTGACTGAATTTGTTAGTAATTAAGATTTGTAAATATTTCCCCTGGGGACCTACTATAATTGTAGCAAATGCTGTATGCTTAGAGTTAACTCATTTCTATGTAAACCTGCTGTCAACCATTTGAGCTGTGAATCACAAACATTTGTTGAAATATGACAGGAAGGAATAATCTTATTCTTTGTGTAAAATAAATTTCAAATTCTGTACGCCAGTATGCCAGGAAAAATTGGGAGTAACCACAAGAGCTTTGTGTTATTACAAGGGCATATGCAGATTTTGTCCCCATTTCAGAAGTTAGGGACTTATAGTATAATAGACGCCTTATTTTCTTATGTCATGTTATAGGCTCTACCCCATGTGCTTGACCACCATTTTGTAGCAGGAGGATTACTCATCGGTACCTGTCTCCATGTTAAAGAAATCTTCCCTCCACCACTGCATACTTAAAATGTAGTCATTATTTAAAGTAAATGTGATAAAAGGTGGAATCTTAGAAAGGATATTTGGTGTTATTTATAGAACTAATAAGGCAAGCTGTCTTCACCTTCATTCAGCATGTAGATTTAATCAAAGTTATGCAACACAACCCACTACCATGTCGCAACTGACTGTTGAGAAATTATTTTGTAAAGACTCACCAGACTCTCATCCACAAAAGAATTTATATCATCAGTGATGTGTCCCCGCTTTACTTTTTCTTTCACTTTGTTGGAGGAAATGTAAAGGAGAAATGTTGAAACCTGTACCATCTAGAGATTAAAGAGACAATACAATACAAATCACTCTCTATTCACTAGATTTTCAAGGTGAAAGTACATCAGGTCTGTGATCAGTTTTGTAACAGACATCAATGTATTTCCTTGTGTCTCATTAATAAGTATAAATGAATATTTAAATAGCTGTATTCTCAGAGCAGCATATAAATTGTTTTTTACTTCTGCTTTTATCTTTGGGTTGTTGGACTGACATAGCTAAAGGCTAAGGACTAATATCATTATTCAAAGCACCTTTACCTTTATCATAAAGCTGCTTTGATATATATATTTCGCATCTGAGGTAATCAACTCAGTTAGTTATTTACAACTTATCAACTCCATGTTACCTCCAAGGATTTTTGAAGCCCCCCCCAAAAAAAAAAAAAAAAAAATTGTGGAGTTTTTCTACCAAATTTGTGAGCTATCTTCAATAGTATTACAACAGAGAATACATTTAGAAAGCACATGTGCTTCAGCTTCCTGGAAATACCTCTTAAATAGCCAGTAATATAATTGAAGTGCAAATAATGTACATCTTAGACAGAACATATTAAGAGAATCCTTTATCACCATTGAACAATGGCTAAGAATGGAATTCCGAATAACTGTGATTTATACTCGGAGGACATGCATAGGGTCTAAAAGCTGTATGCATATATTGATTTACTGACTGACAACAACATATACACACATTTTAGTAAACCAACCAAAGACCTCTACTTGCAATCATTTAGTATATTGCTCATTGGCAAATGGCATAACGACTAGATTATCTTCAGATTAAAATTTGGCATCAATTTTCTTGGGTTTTGGATACACTGAGATGGGAATGGTAGGAAAGGTTAGGATGGAAAAGGAGAAATGGTTCCTGTTAGTCATTTTTACATTTTATTTAACAAATGCCTAAATGTGACATATGTAACATATCACATGTGGAAGCACACAGATTGAGGCCTGTATCTTCCCTTAGGTCTTAGGGAGTTTATTGATCAAGTAAGTTTTAAAACAATTAATGTTCCACCAGAAGTAGTCAGTGACAAAATAGCTTTCTGCCTAGGCTCAAATATAATGATAACTACAACCCAGCTAACCTCTCCTGTTATACACTAACTGTGCATTTACCATGACCATCAGCATATTGTAAACCAGTCTGTGCAATATCCGCATCAGGTGACCCTCGAAGATTGTCTCAAGACTGATTAATCCACATTTACCTAATGAGGATATAAAGACAAATGCTATACTAATCATTTGCCACTAATTCTATAATGAAGTTGTTCATCTTTGATTTAAAACCAAATTTCTAATTTGTTACTTTGAAGTCAAGCAAATTTAGCCCTAATTACTGATCTGGATTGCTTTTGTCAAACAATTTGTATGTCAGTGAGAAGCAGAGGCTGTTCTAATACATAAATGTTGTTGTCTTTGCTTTCAAAATTCTCCCAGTAACTTCATTTCCTCCTTTGTCAATATACATCAACCTGACATTCGAGAGCCTTCATTAGTATTAGATGTTTAAACGGCAATGGAACTGTTACGTAATGAAGCAATGGATGCCAAATAAACATTAACATTGGTCAGATTTGAAAGATTAGAGATGTACTTGTCTATAATATATAAATCACATGAAAATGTACTCCTCTTGAATCTTACATTTATAGTACAATTTGTAGAGATGATGCTTAAATTATAGAAACACTGAACAAAAGAGGTCTCACAGAACCCCTCATTCTAAGTCACGACATTCAGAAGTATTCTAAATTAGATTTTTCATATATTATATCTTGTTTTGCAGTGATTATATTTGATGGTGGGGTTGTTGCTGGATGAGGGACTTTTCGGTTGGGAAATTACCATTGAAGGATCATCTGGTAAATTATGGAGTAAAAATATCCACTTTAACACTTGCATTCTCACGGAGGAGGTAGATGATTGGTTGGGTGGAATCAGGTGGGGGACCATGCAATCTTTACCCTGCTCATGTTAAGTGTTCACACTTCTTTCAAGACCTTTAGTCATGTGGTATGCTACTATTGTTTCAAAACTTGAGTTCAAGGTCTCATAAATGCTTCTCACAGTTAATTTACTCAACTAATACCAAAATAAGTGAAATATGAACAAACGTTAACTTGAAATTGAGACAAGCGGTGAATCTTCAGTCAAACTTTAAGTAATACTGCTAGCAATCCACAGTCCGCTTTATATTCAATTGAGAAACAGAGTTATAATGATGCAGCCCTGAAAAAAGAAAGAAGTCTGAAAAAAACATGATGAAGGATTCTGGTCACATAATTTGGGAACCAATGGTTTATGAATTTGTATGATTTCTGAAATGCTGACATTGTACTATTACTATATTAAAGTACATATTTTTCTATCTGCAGAATTTGATATATACTGTTATTTCATAAGCTGTTGTTCTCTGCAGTCCTGGTGTGAGGGGGGAGAGGTTGCCTGAAGGCTACAGTTTCAGCTTAGTGACCAGTGAGTTTAGAATAAACAAGTACTTACAAAAAAAACTGTGCCTAGCTCTTAAAGTCACTAGTTTTGTGTACACCTTACTTGAATAATGCTTCTTTAGCCTCACATGGTGGGATTATGAAGAGTACATTTATAATGACAGTTTATACTGAGTTTCGAAAAAAAAAATATGAAAGATTCAAAGGAGAAGCAAACCCAACCACGATTTTTACCTGATATAATAGACATAATTGAGATGAATATTAAAGATGGAGGTTTTTTTTTTTTACTTTCCAAGTATGTTTCAAATCATAATTTCAATATTTAAGCACACGCTTAAAACAGTCATCTCTACTGTACTGCAAAAAACCTACCAGAGGTTGTAGAAACATGACCATCACTGTTCTACACTAAACATTAATTTGGTTACCATCACATGGAGGAATATCAGATGATGAACCATTCATATTCTTTGTCAGCACACCATGAACACTTCTATCAAAAACTGGTATCTACAGGTAGTGTAGGTGATCCCCTAATAGCTGGCTTCAAGTTAATACAATTAACATATGTCTCTGGCTTACTACACTGTATACATGGACATTCATCCAAAAAATCCAGAAGAAAGAAAGTACACTTCAGTTTCAAAGAACCAGGTAAGTGTCAACAGAATTTTCCAGTAAACAATACAAATTTAACCGGTTTGTCAGGTGTCTGGGGGAAGTGGCGTAAAACGGAGTGATGCAGCAATATAAGGTGCTCCGAAAGAAGAGTTCAACTTCACACAAACCCAACCATGGTTTGGGCTTGACTGAGAATATTTGAGAGATTCTGCCACTCTTTTCCCCTCTTGAGGACAGGATGTCTTTTGAATTTCCACTTTGGAGGTCATCAGGAGATAATTTTATCTATTTTAGTGGGTGAGCTTTGATCGATGAGTGTTTTAATATTGGTTTTCTGTATTTAATGGCACCAGTCCCCTGGATACCACATTGACTACATTGACCAAGTTAAACCACTTTCTGCGGGTCTCTCTCTAAATTTTACATTACCAAATTTTTACAGAGTACTGTGTCCAGCTGGTCAATAGCTATCCAATTTGTTCGATACTTTTCACAAATGTTGACACATGGAGCCACTTGTAACCTTCGTAGATCGCATTTCAAGCTAAATTGTATTTGAGACTTCTTGTCCTCTTGTACTAAGTTTAAAGCATGTAAATACATGTCAGACGGAGAAATTAAATTGTGTTGTCTGAGCCCTGGTGGGAGTCATGGGGACTTCAGCTGAGAAAGTTCACTTTCCAGGTATATAATGTTCTCTGATAGTAATTTTCCAGCACAAAAAATACATCTCAAAGATGAATACAATTTCACTGGAATTAAAAGCCTAAGTGGGAGTCCAGGGGGACAAAGTCCCCGAAGCAGTTGTATTTTATGAAATTTGTTGTTTTTTCTTCCTATTCTGATTTTCCATTAAGGGTGTGGGTTGAAGTGCCCCCCCCCCCACCCTCTTATGGACACCAGTGCTTCCATATTCGTTGATACATATTATTTTAAACAGTATATAGTAGTGTTTGACCGATAACCGGTTAGATAAGCGGAATCGGCCGATTATAATAATCGGCATCTGCAAAATCCATCGCGCTATCAATTTTTCGGAACTGATTATTACCTTCCCACATAAAAGATTGTATTTTCAACGCATTTGATTGACCACAACTGGAAAAACCAGAATGCAAAAAATCATTGTGGTTTCGATGATGTAACGTGAGCAGTTTCTTCATGAATCTGACATACTGTATAGTGAGGGTGTACATATTTACAAGGCTTTCACGATTTGACCTGTTGTCCCATATGACTTCTTTTATCTCAATGTTTTACACCTTCATACCAAGTATGAGATCTGCCCAAGATTCCAATATAGGGATGTCATGTTTTACAAGGTTTTCACATTTTGAACTCTAATAACCCCAAATGACCTTTGACCTCCATAAAAAACAACATACTTGTTTAACTAAATGTGGTAATATAAAATTGGTCAAATTTCCTTTCTTAAAACAAAGTGTTAACAAGCTGGGCGACATCTTAATTAAGTAAATTGTCAACTTAATTTCTCTCCGCTTCCAGTAAGTAGCGTCGACGATCTCTTCGTCACATTCACAGTTGGTGCAGTATAATTTCAAGATAAACGAATAGGAGTTTTCTCTCCTCCGGGTTTTAAAAGGATTGTCTAGTGGCCCAAAGAAGTTACCTTAAAAAATGATAAATAATTTTCCAAACATACTGTCAAAGTATGAGAACACTAATGTTGCGTTTGACAGAGAAACGATTTTTTAATCGTTAAGGATGGACATTTCCGATATGATTTGAACAGTACAGAACGTGAGGTCATGTACGATCATGCAGATTGCGACATTAACCCACGCTCCGTACAGTACCTACAGTAATCACAACAAAAACCGCGTTTGTATACAGATTAAATTCTTCCTTAATTTTCGGTGAAATTTCTTATAAATTAGATATGTTTTCAAAAACACCTTAAGCCGCAATATATGTAGTAGATCGGTGGTTTCGTGGTTCTTTTTGTAACACAAGATAAATTTTAACAGCAGACTCTTCGTTGTTTATACATCGCGCTATCCAGCTCCATCGCGAGGAATTTTCGCATTTAGGCTACTCTAACGTTTACAATCGGACAGTTATGCGAAGCCTAAGCTTCTCGGTACTAAATTCTGCTCTGACATCGATTCCTCCTAGTTTCATCTTTCGGTGTTCCGAATACTTTTCAAGTTTTCTTTTACTGTAAATTTGATCCGTGAATTTTATTTCAGCGATTTTGAAGAACAGTGCATGAACTGTGGTTTGAGTGTGAGAGTATATTATGTGCAACGCTATACGTATACCAACTGGGCATGGTACAGTAGGCTATATACATTCGCATCAGTACGTAATATAGGCAATCACATGTGCGTACACGTGAGAGTGTATTTGCTGCGGAAATGGGAGTGCTAACTTCAAATCGCCTGTTTTGCCTATTTGCCAGCACTACGTCAATTACCATATTGATGCGTTCTAACAAACGGTACTTTTGGTGAGAGACTGGTGAATTTGAAAACCAGACTTCTACAAGAAGAAAACGTCGAATCTGGACAATTTTTACATGGTTAGAAAGGGAAAAATATTAACTACAAGGACAATGTATCAAAATCTTTCACCAGACAATTCCTTTAAGTACTGTAACCACGATGATGCTCTCCGTTATTTAAAATGGTATGCTGTTAAGATGTTGCTCTTTGAATGGATTTATAGAATATTCGAGTAATAAAAGGATAAGGTATCCGTTTCTCCCGTCAAACAATGTATAGCGTAGTAGCTGTAAATAAAAGAAAGGAATACGGTATCCAAAGGCGATAACTTCGCAAATAGATCAACATAAAACATATTATTGAACTTTGTGTCTGACAGTGGTCGGATTCGGAAACTAAACAAATGTAACGGAACTTAAAGTTCCTGTCATAAAAGTATATATATTATGTAGCTCTCCTCTTATCCGAACCCTCCCACATCTCTCTTTCTCCGTCTCCTCGTAAATGTTCCCTCCTGTCTATCACCATAACTCTCTATAAGAATCTATTATTATTTGTTTTCATAATTACTATTCTATATTAATTACTCAAATAAATCATATCATTGTTATATTTAGAACAATGTCTTTTGATGATAAACTTAAAAGTATGGCTTCCATGCCATCAAAGTTATTGCACTCGTCATACGTTACTGTTTCCCAACTGTTTACGTATATTGCACCAATGAAACCTAACCCCTCTATGTTTCCCTTTTCAAATCGACAATATTTTTACACTCCAAGTTACTCTGAGCCATGAAATTGAAAGAAATCAAAGACCCAATCAACTTACTGATCAAAGGTATTACGTGTATTAACCAGGGAGTTTGCATTTCCATGCTTAAATCAATGCTAAAACTAATAGTTTGTTTTGTTTTCCGTCAGATTCCCATCACCAGTGTATGCCTTAACAAATCTTTCAAGGAGTGTGAGGAAGATGCTATTGTACTTCACTCTGGACTCAGATTGAATCAATTGTTGACGGTAGAGAAGATACACATAGAGACAGGTCAAGTAAATAAGGAACCCAGAATACTAACAGAGGAAGACGTTACGATGATATTCCGTTATGGGCTACGTTCTGAACATTTAAAGGACCTGTCGTGAGTATAATGTAATAGGTGACGATTTCCCAGTTCTGAATGTTCAAACCTGACAACATAATTGATAGCAAACAATAAAACGTAATAGGTAATATTATGTATTATTCGCTCCCATTAACTGTGTTAAACCTAATATTAGACTATTCCTTTTGATTCCTTAAGACGACGTAGAACTATAAACATGATGTTGACATCTTTGTAATTATAATGGGATAGGCTTCGTGTCTGTAAATGACCATCAACGTTGTAAGCACACTCGATACTGCAGTGTCTAATGTATGTATGCATATTAAACTGTATCTTTCCATATTTGAAATAAATAAATGATCGTTATGATGAGAAGTACTAATCGGTCATTCATCTGTTCTAGATAATCCAAAAGAACATATTTGTGAGATCTATAAACTACAGACTGCCGTTATCTGCAAAGATATTTGTTGAATGACTAACATTACTTACTAACCCAACGTTTAGACTAATGCTCGTTATATCGTACGAGGTAGAATTTAAGCACCAGCATAATGTGTCTATGATATACTGTCATACTGTGTATATTAAAAAACATACAAATGTGAGCTTCCTCGTGGGAAAAATGACAAAGTAGATACTGAACACATTTTGAAAATACCTGAAAATGCATTTTCCTCTAGTCGTAGTGATGTTTGCAGGGAACAGCGGACAGAACGTTCGTGTACACAATTGTAGAGTACAAGCAATATCCTCTGCGTTTCTAATCATGGTAGGCAGGCATAGAAGTACTTGCCTGCAGCGACAGGCCGTTCTTGTTCGTTTTTCACCTTCCTTCTGTAATTTGGGAGAACATGTTTAATACATATAAAAAATGCATTACAATTACATACAAAGCCATGCGTTGAACGGCTTATATTTATTTGCTAACGGCATGATTTTATTAAAGTATGCCACATTAAACAAGTAAGAAACAGAGCACCATGATCGTGTTTGCATGGTGCTAATGTCATACTGAAGGGTAGTTTATGTGTTGTAATTATCATGCAATGCCCTCTACATGTGAACATGACACAAGGTGAAAAAAGTACTGAACAAGTCCAGTGTACACTCCGCATAATATCGGAAAATATGTTTTTCGCAGAAGCATCGACATATCAAATAAAGACACGTGTTAGATATGTGTTCTCTTATCACTTGAGACCGACATAACTTTATATTACGCATCGCAATATAATGAGGTTGACATAGCTTAATTAACGTGATACTTTTATTAGATCGAACAAGGGGCAAAAGCAAATCAAGGGACCTAAAATTAATTTAAAAGATGTCGGACGGGTACATTAGAGGAAGCGTGTCATTTTGTATGTATTTACACATTTTGTGCTGTTGGTTTTGCTATTATTCCACCATATATTTGGGTCTTATAACAATATGCTTCATCCAGATACTAAACAGGTTTCGTTTACATGTTGTGTAGTAGATATCACCCCCACCTCCACCCCCCACTGTGAGAATGGTGCTTGTAAAACGTGACGATATACAAAGCCCCCGTGGCCTTCCATATTACAATTTTTTTTTTCTTGTCGATGCTACCGTGGCCCAAATCGGAGAATCGAAGTCTCATTTTTTTTGCATTAACTCCAATTTCAACTTTATTCTCGACTTTTCGGCGTTTTTCAGAGCTTCAACTTATATGTTTTTCAAATGTTCTTACTGAACCGTCTACTCCACACAGTTTTAATGTTCTAAACTTTTCCAGGAATGTTGACGTTTATTATCATGATTCATAACTTGTTCTTTGCAACGGCGACTGCACAAATCTCAACGTTTTGTTTTCGAAAGTTCAAGCTTTTTTTTCGGATGTAAATTATGATGAAGGACATATCGACTTTTTGACTGTTCTAGCAGAAAAAAAGTTTTTCAAAATTATGCTTCTTTCTAATATGACTATTATTTTGAGTTATCAAGATAAAGTTGTCGACCGTTTTTGTATATTTCAGAGAAATTCAGTCTAATTAAAGCATTCTCTTTTAGTGTTATTGGTATATTATTGACTTTTCTGTTAGACGTTTTTGTTTTATACTGACACTGTGATTTTGACGTAGCACCTACTTGTCTAAAAGGTGTAAGTTGACATCAATGTAATAACATTCGTTCTCATGAGTACACAAGTAGGTTCAAACGTGAATACGCTTCTCTCAGATACGTGATTTGACATGAAACATATACATTTCAATACATTCTGAAATAGCAATATAATATTATATTATCAAATATAAATTGCATCTCATAAAATATAATACGATTGAGAATTCCATGATTTCGACCTTGTTTCTAATCCTTGTTTCTGATCTTAGTCAATAACACCCTGCTGGTTATAAATATTGCCCCGTCACAAACGGGTTTAATTCATTATAGCTCAATGTTTTTGAAAAATATTTATCTACGACCTTCGTCTGTCAGTACATAAGAAGAAATTTAGTGGTTAGAATTCATCAAATTACACGTTTGAGGTTATTTCACGATATATTATGAACAGTAAAAAAATTAGTCTATTTGTCTACTTGTAATGTTATTTACTTTGCTAGATTACTGTGTTAATTTATAATACTTTTCTCCTTTTTCTTCTTCATTTCTACCTAAAAGGTTTGATAATTGTTTGCTGCCTCCGTCCATTGCTTCAAAATCAATTCCCGCGGGGATGAAATCTAGAAACATTAAAGGTATACGTGTATCGTGTGTATCGTCAAGTTAGTCAGTGTTCAATTAGTAATTCAGTTTATCAGGTTTTCTCATATAGTATTCATTAAATGATTGCATTAATTTTAGTGCGTACACAA
>KN882267.1:297123-309345 GCA_000934455.1 Apostichopus parvimensis
GACGAAAATGAATGAATTAAATATGTCAGTTCCAAAAACATATGTAATCTGTTCTTCTCTGTAGTTGAATTATATTACGTATTGTTCATTCTCTTGCACACGTTTGTATTTCTGACATCATAGTGTCGTGGAGGGACTACGGTTACAGTCTGAATCTTCAATCTGGGGCTTGGGAGGTACGTTTTTTTCGTAGATTACTTAATTCCACAGATACTTTAATGGGTATGAAACCATTTGGGATAATTGAATACTTGCTTGAAAGTTTTTAACATCACCTTATAGAGGTGGAATGTCAAATATTTAATTTGGATTCTGATGGACTGTTGATTACATTGAGAAATATATATATTAATTTATATGCAATGTAAACTTTTGTAAGCTGTTAAAATCAATATCTAAATGATACATACAATACCAAACTCATATTTTCCATTTTTCACCAACGTAAAGAACGATATACATATTCCATTTCATTAAACAATCTCTTTAACATTTACATTAACTGCAACGTGCTTGTATACGTTAATATTATTTCAATCGTGTAAACAATACCGACAAAGAAGTATAAAATTGCGTACATGTAACGTCCACTTGAAACTCTGGACGATGCCAATGCCCTTTGAAATTGTAATCAGTCTTTACCTAAAAAACGACGTCAGCTTGTTTTCATTGTCATTCATATGGATATATTTTATGACGAATAAATAAAGGACACACCATACATTTCCTTCTGGCTACTCATTGCCGTACTAAATCACACACTAATGTAGCATATTTAGGAGCGGCAGATTCTGTTCAGTCAAAATTGTTCGTACAAAGAGTTCGAAAAATTGTGGTTCCATAACTATTAATTAGATCCAACACTCACACCCGGATATGGCAATACCCGAGCGTTGGATATTGGTATAACAACAAACAATAACTATATATACACGATGTAAATATTTGCAACAAATAACGAGTATGCCATGTTAAGATGCCGACAGAAATTTTCCTCTGGGACATGGCTTGGTCACGGTAATTAACTAATCCATAATAAAGTTTGAGAAACACAAAAAAAAGTAGTTGTACAACCATTTCATTGCAACAATATTCTCCCTACAATATGTGTAGTTTACAAGAGTAAGTGTTCCCTGCAGTGCGGAGAATACTAGTAAACAGACATGCTTCCTCCCTCAATAAAAGTGTGAAGACGTTTTTTTTTTTGATTTGCTTCCTTTTATTTTCCATATTAAACAGTTCTGCAGATAACAGGAACTAGTATGTTCCTTTATTTTCAAAATGATTGTAGAAAGATATTATCTTCAATTCCTTTAAAAACAATAATGAAGTATTATTTACGCTACATTTTTGTTCGTAGAATATTATGTTTACCTCTATGAGAATTCATTTGTTTCAAACATGTGGAACAGTAACTCATCTTGATAAATTAAAGTCTTATAATACATACCGACAGGATTGTAACATTTGACGACCAAACAAAGCAAGCTGCTTATACCGATGAATGTGGCGCTCGTTCAATTCAGATGTACGTAGAAAAAAATGTAAAATATACCCCCCCCCCCGGCCCCAATCTTCTAGCTGTTGCAAAATATAGCGTTTTCATTTCAGCTATGGAGAAAACAGGTGTGTTATGGTGGCCGGCGTTGAATCCTTTGTTTTGTCATTTGATGAGCTGCATTAAACAAAGGAAACATTTGTAGATAATATAATTAATGACTAATGAATTTTGGAAAGGCTGTACTTCTTCAACTTGTCGTAGTTTAACACACACTTATTCATTACCGCATAAACAGAAAAGAACATCATAATAACAAGTAACAGCAGTTGTTATAACGTGTTCCACATAATGCAAAAAGGGTGGAAATTACAAGCAGCACGGTCATGTACTCGTCGGTAGGGACACGTTATACAGATGTGGGATAAAATATATATTATGTCGTTAGAGTTGTGTTTACTTGTTTTGTGTAGATTTAGATGCCGCTTTACTACTTCAACAATACAGTTCATTGAGCTGGTCACCGATTGTAACATTCAAAGTATATTTTATGTTTGGTTATCTGATTATAACAAATAAATGAACGGAATCATCTATAAAACATTTCAATTAATAACAAAAAACTAAACAATGAAAAACAATTAAAAAGCATCAAAGAAGTTGGCAACAAAACGCAAATAGCTTAATTTAAGCTTTAATTTAAATACAACATTAGCCATAAAAAGAAGGCAAATGGTAGTTTTAAATTCTTTAAAATGCTGCTTAATATCGTAGCAATACTTGAATCTCAGTATAACGCGAAATTTCTTAATGAGTATAAATATAAAGGCAACAAATATTGCGACTTCTCTGTTTGTACATATTACATTCTGGTACCACTACACAATAAAATAATCAAACTCGACTTTGAGACTCAGTGTAGTTTTATTGAACATCTGTTTTTGCCATACCTTAAGGAAAATATTTTAAAAATATGTCTAATAAAAATGGCTTGGAAAGTAAAGTTTTATTACACCATTGAATATTTTCTTCCTTTTATCCTTTACTTGGCAAACCTTCTCCGAGAGACATCTGTCGAGAGGTATTCGATCTTTTTACCGATATATTCGAAGAAAGGATCTAAAATCACGCAAACTAAAATACAACTAATAATATGTATCATATTATAATTGTAATTTATTTCAACTTACATTACTTTTGTGTTAAAACATCAGGTTGATGATGCAGATGCAGTCAAGCGTATATGCACAGGGCTCGTGACTATGCACTACAATGGCAGTGAGTTACTACAGAGATGTACTATAAAGCTTCTGGAGAACGCATCTTACCATGACGTAAGTCAGTAACCGTGACACGCCGTTCGTTCATTTTAGCAAGTATGTGTTATTGGTAAAGTAACAGCAAAATGTTATTTAGCAAGTGTCTTCATCGTTAATGTACATTCAAGGCAGTTTCTGTAAAATATCAGGTCGTTTTGGACTTAAAAGTACCATTGTACCGTAAATTAGCATGAACAATTTGTCGTAGAATAACAGTTGAATGCAGTTTTTAATTGCAGAACGTTAACACGGAATAACTGTCTTTAACGGTGATTATAATGATTTGATATCCATTACTTAACTTTTCTTGTACAACACGTTATTACTGTTTTCTTTATAATTGAAATACATTGGGACACTGTCCATTTTGTAATTCTTAGTGAAGGTGTTACATCAATTTGTGGATTATATGGGTAAAGGGATTTCATTACTTAATTATGGACACACTGTGTGTAATTAGCATGTAAGTCCGACGACATTAATTTGCGGTTTGCATGTACTGAAGGTTATAAACTTAGTTTTGTTTCACACAAACTGTGTTATATTACGACTTAGCGCAGTTGTTCTACCGTTAAAATACATTTGTTTGAACAGCTCCCTAATTGACTACGCGCTCGATTAACTATGCAGGCAATGAGTATAGAATCCCTAGCACTTATACTTGCGATGTGTTTTATTGCATATAATTGCCATTCCAGGCATATGAATGTGTATGTATCAACATTTAGTTTGGCCTGGTCTTGCAAGTAAACTGTAGTAACACTATAATACTTACGTTCGCTACTCTGACTAGAAACTCAGTCACAAACATATTGAGGTTAGTAATCAAACAGATTGCTTAATTACATGTTTTATTATTGCATTCCACCCTCCGAGAAACGACGTTATGCTTTTAATTGTGTTAAATTACCAACCGATGTCACAATTTTCAAAACATTCACTGCACTGTTTCATTTAGTAACTCTTTTAAGGGATTAACTTTTACAAATATTAATCCGCTTCTCATAGCCCTAAATATTCGTTATATCGCCACTTGTAGTAGTAAATCTTCCTATTTGGGGCAGTAGCACTTCCTGCTGTAGGAAGCAACGCAACCTGAAACAGTTTATACGCGATCTCAGGACAGTAGCGGCTTTAACAACATCACATTCGAACTTTAACGGTTTTCGTCTGAAAAAAAAGTTTATGCTTGTGTGTCTTTTTTGACAGAGGGCAGTTTATTTCAATCGTTATTTTGTATCTGTGTGTTTTGTTGGCTTACCAATAATGGGCTAACGATGACTCTCTGCTATGAAGTAACTTATCCGCTGAGTAGTTCAACAATCCTATACGTTTGCACAAGATGGAAATCCATCTTTCCATAGACTACGTTATAAAAAGTCGCTGCCAATGTGAGGCGGCAACATGAAAGAAATTGCATACACAACAAAGGAGAAATATGTGCTGTGTATCAGTACACATTTGGCATTATAAGCAGTTCTGAGCCATGAACCGAGAAGGGCAATTCGCTATATGATTCATATTTCAGTAAAGCATTTAAGAAGGAAAAAGTCGTAGAAATTGTAGCCCTGAATTAACTAATTGGCAGATTACTTAATTTTCACCATCGAATCGCATAATATTAATAACGGGAAACAAAGTACTGCTAAACCTTTGCAAACATGTTTGACATTTGTGAAAATATCAAACCTTCCACTTGTGTTATTTTAGAGCTGCTCCCTCTATACAGTAATGCGCTCTAGATTCATCATGGTTCTGATGTACGCATATGACAGAACAGGGTACATACGTATGGCAAGCCGTTTTTAACATTACCTTGCAATTGCACTTAAGTGTAGTACATTTCACTTAAGTGGAATTAATTTCCACTTAAGTAATGTGCATTTAACTTAAGTGAAATCCAATTTCACTTAGATTGAAGCATTTCACTAAAGTGGAATGCATTTCACTTAAGTTCAAAGCATTTCACTCAATTGGTATGCATTTCACTGAAGCGGAATTAAATTTAACTTAAGTGAAGTGTATTCCACTTAAGTGGAATTGTGAGGTAATGTTAAAACGACTTGCCATACATACGCTCTCAGGGGAGGAACGACCTAAAGAACGTATGCACAGACGCTGTTCAGCAATCTCACCGAATTCTAAGTTTCAACATTTTACAGCTTACATCGCAGTTACATTGTGATATTAGTAACTGTCCTTATATACCCAGAAATGCAAGTAAACCCATAATAGTCTCCGTATGGAACCGACTGAAGTAAGGAATTATCCTGATGTCCCGTGGTGGGGATATAATTCAAAGTTTATGAAGCTGGTGTTCATGAAGTTATAGCACATTAGCTAGTACCTGTACTGTGGCATTTCCTAACAACCAGCACCGCCAAATTGTAATATGTAAACTTATAATGTAATATGACACTTTCAAATGAAAGTTATTAAAGTTATGAAAGTAGAGAATAACACCAATCGTTATTACAACAAGCTTTGTCTCGGCTATAACAAATGGTCGTTCTGCACTCACTCTACCAAAACAAGATTTTTCCTTCCTTTCATGTGATACTTATTTTATCTTATCGTGTGTTTGTCTGTTTTTTTTCTGAAGGCGGCGACTATATTGAGAATACTTGGCAATAAAACTAACTGCCATCAAAGCAGTCAGAACATTACATCCCCTCTCTCCCCGCCCCGGACAGATACATCCAATATAGTCAACGAGAACTAACCCCTCCCTATCCCCGAACACACACTCAAAACACGTACACGAACTACATACACAATCATGTATCTCATACTTTTCACTGTATACACCCCTCCCCCCTCAATAAATACCACAAATTGCCTTAATTACGTCATGTTTTCTAAGGAAGAATATCACGGTTACTACAGCCTACAGGACGTGTTACTTGTTATACTGTAGTAGACCGCGCAATTGACGCTACGTGTGTTTGTTGTGTAACTGTTGTTTACTATTAACGTTTGTCTGTGATCACATTATATCGTTTTCTATTGGTTTCTATACGATCATTACCACTGCACTAGCGATGTTTTCAAACGGTTGCATCCATTGTTGGTTGTCAGTGCACTGAAACTTGTGTTAACTGTTGTCAGACTAATATTAAATTTAATACGAATTTGTGTCACCGCTGTGTACGGTACTTTTGTTATTTCTTTTGGCTAATGTTGTAGACCCCTACGGCGACCGCTTAACTTAAAGTTAGCTGTCATGTAAGTTTAAATTAGGGCCTACACAGAACGCTGTGCATATACACACATCATTGTAATGACAGGAGCAACTGCCTACACGTAGAAATGGATTTTAGGTTAACTAACAATGCAGTGTAGCCTGTGTAGATGTTCACACGGATGTTCACAACGGCGGAGTGTATAGCCTAGTGGTTAACGCCGGCGTCTCCCAGTCATGAGATCCCCGGTTCGATTCCCGCCGACAGCAATGTGTTTCGTCTGGCAAGGGTGTTGTTCAATAACAACTTCCCGACATGGACGTTAAATGGATGTGTGCCGAGAGATTGGCTTCGGTCAGCTTGCGAGTCTATAAGCCTCCATGGCTTCTTTCGCGAGTTCCTGCTTGCGGGAAGATCACATATACATACATACATACATACATACACGGTTTGTTTATTTCTCATTCTGGAATAATTCATGCGACACGGATTTCCCTTGTGGTATGAAACGATTCCTTACATGAGTTGATTTGTGTTTACGGTCAACGTTATGTCAAGTTGCTTTTTAAATGCCAAAAGTCTTGTAAAGGGCCTAAGCCTAATTTCTCGCCGGTTCAGTGTAACGTTCATATTAGAAGAAGGAACTAAGAGTCGGCCTAGCATCAGTTGGCCTAGGTGCTCGTAATTACCTAATTATGCTTGGCATTTTCTTTAGTAAAGTTGGATATCAAGTTAAGCCACAAATT
Source organism: Apostichopus parvimensis (assembly GCA_000934455.1). Taxonomy (NCBI): domain Eukaryota; kingdom Metazoa; phylum Echinodermata; class Holothuroidea; order Aspidochirotida; family Stichopodidae; genus Apostichopus; species Apostichopus parvimensis. Next base: position 303,869 of record KN882267.1, read on the forward strand.
GCACACATGATTAGAGGCAGCCAGCTGTTAGGCTAGTGCGAAAGTTTCAATAGGATATAGGCCTAGGCTAAACTGAGTTTTCATGGATAACTTGAAGATCGATTTTTGAGCAGCCTTGACCTAATCTAGACTAGGCCCCTACTCATCATGTATATTATACAAATATGATTGCAATAATCAGGAAGAGTTGATAAGTCTCGGGCTTAATTAGTTACATACACGATGTTTTCCTCTGTGGCGGGCTGTCAACGTGAGAATTGTGGGCGAGTGTCGGCTGCTATTACTGCATCGCCTTGCTCTACAGTTTCATTCTGGCCAAGGAGAAAGTAACGTGCACTATATCCGGCTAAATTAAATCGGCTTGTGGAACAGGAAGGCCGACAGTACTACTAATAGGATATATAAACTTGCGAGGAGCAATTTGAAAACCAATGAATTTTAACAATATAGCGAGTCTGAGAGAAATACACAGTAATAAGCTATACTGCTGACACATGACAATTACTGTTATTAGGCATTTTGCCTACATACTTCGGTACTGGCCAATGATACGACTGGTCAAGTTTTGCTTAATCTGAACATGCAGCCTTAGTTTGTAAAACTGTAATTCGGGTTGTTTGGAGCTTATTCTGATACCACAAGTGGTTAAAGAAAATACATTGTATGGCGCACCTGGAAATGCTACTCCAAATAATGTAAAAATTAATAATATATGCATCAGTCTATTTAAATCGCTGGAGATTTTATGGAATTAAACAAATGCGTCAGATGGATGTATTTTGCAAATAAAAGTAAAAATATTCATTACATGGGTGTGCCGCATATTGTTGTTTTCCTTCTTTTTTTTTCTTCTTTTTTTAACTTACAAGATTAATTTTTCCATGTTAAAAGCAACCGAAATGGTTCCAATCACACATAGATTACTAACCTGGATTGAAAGGTAGAGCAATTATGTTTTAATACTACAATGTTAGGTACGGGTGACAGTGTCATCGTGACACGGAGTAATACAACCTAACTTAAAATACATAGTTTAGAGTTGTACATAACATAATGATGTTATATTTTATAGCGCATTTATATCATTTTAGGTCAATAAAACATTCTGCTCTTAATCATTTATATTGCAACTTTAGTCCTTATTTATTTTTAGTATTTAGGATAATTTGTTCAATAAATATGTGTTAGTTTCGATACAACAGTATTGTTCTTTTGGTTTTAATACAACAATATTCGGAAAGGAATAAATATTAAAATTTACATCATTGATGATTTAAGCACCAATTGTAGGTTACACTGTTATTGAAGCTATTAAATGAAATTGAAAAAAAAAATGTTCGGGTTAAAAGTTAAAATGAGCGATCATAATAATCCTGGTATTCCTCTTACTGCAGATATCGATATCTCAACTATTACTGGGGTGTTCCTTTAGTAAGGTAGATAAAGGTGATATCGTGCTCCAATCTGGTCTTTGTTTACCAACCCTCTCGACACTGCAGAAGTTAGCAGTTGATGGAAACATACCAGAACTTACCGAGGAAGACGTTATTGGACTATTGAACTATGGAGTACAGTCTAGGAGATTCAAAGAACTTTGGTGAGTACAAGATATTGATATGGAGGAGAAAAATGATCACAATAAATTAATATAAGTCTAAGCGTACGTCTTGAATGTTTGTTTGTAGGTTAACATTAATGTCTTTATGCAGGCTTATACATAAAACACCGCGTAGAAGACGAAATATATATTAATCATAGTTCTAAAGGTTTGTTTAAAGTAATAAAGAAAGTCGGCAAATTCACATTATGCATTTGAAACAGCCAAGAGAACCATTGACATTAATGGCTAAGACCCTTTCCTCATAGATTCTGTCTACATTTCAGTCCCACCAACAGGTATACCATTCCCTGATATATATTTGATATGAAATAAATATCACCCTAGTTTTACTCATGACACAGCAAAATATCATCCTTTATTATGAAAGGCCACTACAGTTTATGTACTGTCATTGTATACAATTTAAGGACTGAGGATAAATTTATTTTAATATTATAAAAATAAATATAATAATGATAATAATAAGTTACACAAATTTTGATGTAATTCCATCATCGAAATTATCGAAAATGATACCCATGAATTTAACAGATTCTTGTAAAACTTTTAGAGCAGATATGTGTTGGAGAAACATGGCAGATATTATAAACAAAACAATATTTATCAAAATACTTTTCCATCCACAAATGACAGCTGCGACAGTTTTACGGTAAAATGTGTACAGTTTTAATCATAGTTAAACAGTTATGTGAAAGACACTTTATAACACGGGGTAGTTTATTATAACCGAGCCTCATACCTATCATGAGGCGGGTGTATCACAAGTAGGCTATAGATATTTAAGTTCGTACATTCAAATGGATGTATGATCATTTCAATAACATTATTGGGACCATCAATATATTTGAATAGTTAGATCGCTTAAATTTATTACATTAAAAATAGGAAACAGAGAGAAGAACGAACAAATCAGCCGAGGAATCTTTTGAATTATGATCAACGTTACTGTTTCATGCCAGCTACAGTTTCCTTAAAGAAATGATAGCGTTTTGTCATTATATCATGATGTATATTATGTGCACAATGTATATTATATAAATTAGATACATAAAGCTCATTTGTTATTAATACTAATCTGGGAACATGTTGTTCATCATTATTCAGAAAAGATTGAGTAACGTGAGAGTAACATTCATCATAAGTTTTCATTCGTATTATTTTTAGATCAGCGAGACGAGTCTCAATTTTTAACTTCATTATTTTCTTGTTTTACAGGTTTTATAATTGTAAACTGCCAAAATCCATCAGTCCTGTCGTGATACCGGAAACAGCAATATCAAGGAATATTAAAGGTATTTTGCGGCAGATAACATCTGTTATGAATTTTGCAGTGAAAACTGACTTTTCATCTATAATAATTATGTAGGTGGATGCAGTACCAATATTATGATGCTGAAACGATGAACAAAGACATGTTACAGAATTTGACATAAAAATTAAAATTGTACTCTATTTCTTGCTATGAACGTCTTTCCCTGTTTTTCTTTATTTTTAATTCAATTTACACTTTACTGCGAAGGTCGTCTATAAACTGTGAGAGAAGAAGATAAGGCACAGTGCGGGGGGAGGGTGGCATATATCTAATCTTAGTAACGACAGTTCACTTATAATGACTAATAATACCGAAGTGACGTAAGCAACACATTAATCAAAATTGCAAAGTATCCTACTAAATTTAAAAAGTAGTTAATACACATATTAAGTTGTGTTCGTTTTAATCTTGTTTTTTGTTGTTTTAATCTGGCTTGTTTATTACTGTTTGGAAAATGAATAAACCAGAAATAGAGCTGAAAAGAGAGAGAGATATAGATCCCATCGACAAAAACAAAATAACAATCGAGAATTATTATAATATTTCAGCATGGTAGTTTTATTTTGTTATTGTAGGTAAGCACGACTAGTAATATATTAATGTTGTAATTTTCTTTCTTTGAAGTTCTTTGGCCGGATACAACCTGTCAACTTGATCTGCAGTCCGGCAAATGGAAAGAGGTTGGTGTAAGATGGTAAACGAATGTAAGGATCAACATGGTCCATGTTTTGTAATTAATAAAGCCTGTTTAACTGCTAATGTAAATATCATAGTACCGTGGAATATCCCGTTGAAGCGATGATACAACTCTGACACAGTGAGTGGTATGCGGCTTAATCTATTGCAATCATTTTCAAGAATGAAATAAATTTATCAGTAATTTTAGTCCATTCTGGTTTAGTGTCAGTTAAAAATATGAATAGAGAGACGATGTTGATGGGGGAGGGAGAGGTGCACTGGGAGGGGTTAGTAGATATTTTGTAATGGTTTAGGAAATTTAGGATATCCTCACGCTCATTGACAGCTTCACAAAGTGATGACGTTAGATAAAACAAGTAGTGGAATAAATATGAAATAATATATTTTATGAGTCTAAGATTAAGGAAGAGGTGAACAAAAGTAGGCTCTCAACAATGTATGAGATGAGGGGGTAGAGTGCAGACAGACAAGTAAAAACCCGAATTATAATTTGAAGGACTTTATTCAGAAAGTGTCAGTATCTAGAGTAGAAAGAGACAAGTTAAACATTGTGTAATTTTGGTCATTTTATTGCAAAGGCCGAAGACATCCAGACTATTACAGAGCTGTGTTCAAATGCTGTCATCATCAATAACGAAAGCATTCAGGAATCACAGAAGTCAACCATAGAACTCCTGAAGAAAGGATCCAGGCATGACGTAAGGATACATTGAAGGGATACGGTCAAGTAGAACTAACAGATAATTTTTTTTTTTTTTTTATTTCTTGTTCTCCCCAACTGTCGGTGATTTGATAGTAAGCAGGTTTATTATTTTTGGCATCAGAATTAGGTAATTTAGGACTATCCTAAACAAAGTGTGATTTAATAAACAAAATATTATCGAGGTAAAACAAACAGAAACTGACTGGTGGATTACTGTACGCTAAGGAAAATGACAATAATCCTCTTAGCTACTGAACTATCCGCCATTTGTAAGATGTGTTCAGATACTTTAAATAGCTGAGGTCCGGTTAGTTTATTGGCTTATTATGAAACCTAAACAAAAAGGAAATTGAAATATAAAATCTTGATCTGTATGCTCGAAAAAAAAACATTGCTATTCCAGAAGTGACCTTTATTAGAAGCTTTAATATCCCCTTCTTACCCTTGTTGAATACTAATACCTAAATTAACAGATATTTAATAATTTAAATTCAACTAAAACGAGAAAATAAAATAATTGCCAGTAATTATTCAAAATGGTGCAATGTGGTTTGGCAGCGTGTCTTGAACCAGAACTCAAGTAATGTAATGCCAAATTATAGCACTAAACCCTAGCATTATCTAGCACAAGTCAACTGATTCTTCTGGACCCCCCCCCCTCACAGGGCCACTATAATCAAGCACAGTACATCATCAAACATGAAGACAAGGCATTGCTGCCTTCATTATCCAAAGCAGATCACAAATACGATGTCACTGATGTAATTTCAATTACATACTTGTATTTTCAGTAAACTCCAATTAACCTGACATACGCCCCCACCTCCCTCCCCCTCATATTAAATATCTATTAAAAACAGCAATAAGTCGCCTGCACAATGTATTTGTTGCATATTGTCTAAAATAATACAGGGTTTCCCTTTTAATCAGTCAGTGAATAATTAACATTTCCATTCACTCCCCGCTTTCTTCCCCCTCCTTACTCATGAAAGTTAATACAAAATGAGCATCTTTTCAACAGACTTCCACAATATATAGCCTTTTCAAAGTAAGACACACAACAGGTAGCATCAAGGAGTTAAAGGTATTTTGTCCTTTTACAACTTTGAATAAAATGTCTAAAACTCTCCCGACCCCCCCCC
>KN882267.1:331402-333902 GCA_000934455.1 Apostichopus parvimensis
ACAGAGGGTTATCTTTCCTTCGAGTCTGGCCATTCTTGGTATCTTCAAATTCTCTATAGTACAGAGAATTAGCGGCGCAGTCTTAGCAAAGTTGTATTTTGGACCCTCGTAATGGTTAGTTCTACGAGTCTCAAAGTAGCTGAAAATAATAAGAACTGTTTGCTCGTGAACATGACGTCAGATATATTCTGTAGATAAATTTGAGTTACAGTAACACAATGAAAGACGTCAAAACTACGAATATTGTAATGAAAACTTGCTTAACGATGCTCGGAGGGGATAAAAGTCACTAATAGAAATTCGATATATTTTTTGTTATATCGTGCTCGTAAACATAACCTGACACTTTGTGCAGGACTATATGGCCTTAATGCTTCCAATTTCATTTGAACCCTCCATTCCATAGTAACATTCGATTGGTAAAAATTGCAGATAGATCCACGAATAATATTACCTGTAGATTTACTTATAGATAATATAAATAATGTAAGATACATACACTGTAAAAAAATTTAATTACAATTTAAAAACTGTTGAACGTTATCATTATTGTTTATGTGGTGAATGTAATCAGTGCTTTGAAATCATCTTCGTTTACATATTTTTTTTCCAAAAATGTATTTTCTTTCGGTTTATGTGAGTTGTTATCTATCTTAAGGTATCAGCAGAATATAAAAATGAGTGTCAAGAGCCAAGTTGACTCGAAAATCAACATCTTTGTATCAGAAGAATACTTTTTTTAATGTTTTCAATAGTTGTATGTATAGTGAATCAATAGAAAGGTAATAGTATAAATAAGTTCCGACCTGCAAGGAAACTAAAATATTGCTGCATTTCGTTCGACGACAAAAATTATTTTTTACTATTTTACTAGTTAAGTGTTACCACCTATACCCCAAATAAAAATGAAAAACATGTAAAAAAAAACAAAAGAAAAATGGTGATTGTAAATTACATGGCAAAGGTGTGCGCATAGGAAATTATTAGCTTTTCAGGTTGTGATTCTGCTTACAAAACGATACGTTTCTATGGTAACTGTTAATAAATCAAACTTTACTGCAACTTATTCATCCTCTAGGAGAGGCATTTAGATATAACTATTCACTTTATAACAATTAATGTGCCTTATACACCATTTAGTTTTAGTCGTATGTACGATTTACATTACTCTATTTCCTAAATATGGTAGAAGGAAAAATGATTGCCATTCTTTGTACAGCTTTAAGGAGAATATGTCGTACCATCTGTCCTTTAGCATTGTAATTTCGTCATCTATCGTGGCATTTCTCGATATTTTGGGATAGGTTTGAAACTTACACAGAGAAATATAGAGAAAGAAGGTACGCTTAACTTTAGAACCCTTTGGTAACTTTAGAACTTTAAAGAAAATTCATCATCTTCAAATGTTCAGATGACCTAATAATGTTAACGACATTATGATATCAAGATCTAAAGAATTTGTGTTTTGTACATAGCTTTCTAACCGGCAATTTTATTGTGTAAATTAACATTTGGGAATAACATCGAATGTCAGAGGTGAAACTTTTAGTGATATGAATAATGAACATGTTGTAATTCAACGTCAGCGGTGATGACCTTTCAAAGGAATGACATATTTGAAAATGTTAGTGCTGTTGTTATTGTTTTATAATACACGCATTTTATAATTAACAACAATGGCTCAAGAAGTCATGATGCTGTATATAGCTTTGTTTTTTTTTAACATTTTCCTAACTTGGCGCATCTCAATAATTTTGTTATATGTTGTAAGTTATTAATAACTATTACAAGGAGTTAATTGTATCAAATGCTGCAGTGAACTCGATAATATATTTGCTAAAATAATGGATATTAATTAAATTAGTCAATAATTTGATTGTTTAAGTGGACATAATATCCTTCATGTAAAAGCTGCATTTTACATTTCATACTAACTTTAACACAAACTGGTTGTAAGATATGATACCATTCAAGAGATAGTCCCGAGTGTCTGAAAAACATTGCTAGAAAAATTATTGGAAAATGTCTTAAACTTTTGATCTAAACTACACTTACCAGCATGTGCCACTTGCGTAATCCTCCCAAATTGGGGGTCGCAATGGAGCCAATACAAGGCAACATGAAGTCTTATGAGGCGAACTGCTCAGAATGGTAGAAAGTTAAAACCTTTTGTAAAATGCAGCTTTCATGAAAATGTAGTATACTCAGACCCGTTGCCAGGCATTTTGAGTTAAAGGGTCACCAACCAATTTAAGGAGGAGCACAATATTCATGTCCTGTAACTAGTGAAGTAATTGTTCACATGATGGTAACAGATTGGAGAGAGCTAGGGTGCACATTCCTGTACCCCGGCCTCGCTACCTGCCAGAATATACTTAGTAACTTAATCAGGTTAACTTCTGTTGTAGATATTTCCATATAAAGTATTATATCTTTTTCACACACTAAAATTCTGCTTTAAAATACAATAAAATGATTTTAAAAAATCGAACCGTAACGC
>KN882267.1:338902-348464 GCA_000934455.1 Apostichopus parvimensis
TGTAATCAATGTTACTTATAACAAGCTGTACATTTCGCAATTGCAAGGGAGCGGTTATACTACCATGCAACCATGGCATTTAATGTTTTTTTCTTAATTGGGAATCGAACTGCCTGAACATATAACTTCTAGCGCAAACTGCGCTGCCAACTTATTTGCTTTTTCTTTTTTTTTCTTTAAACAAATGGCTTGCCTCAAATTGCAGATGATGCGTTATCCGTTATCCGTTAAAACCTGATTTTTCTTCAGAATTATTTCCGATTTTTCTAAAATTTCAACCATTTAGAAATCAGTTACTGACTTGAGGTTAACGATTGTAACGATGCGATGAGAGGTTTACACACTATTTTAGCTTTATTTCGGTGCATTACAATGCTTTTGTCATTATTAACACAGACCTGACGATATTGTTCAATAGGAGTTAAATATTGTACTACACGAACCTCTGTAGTACAATATCCCTCATCGGAAGAGCAAACTGGGATTAGCCAGTATATCACCTTTAAATCTATGTAAGCCTAGGGCCTTGGCACTGTGACTGGTTGTAGAGCATTTATTTCAGGCGCGTAGCCAGGATTTGTTCATGGGGGTGTTTTGCTGGAGACTGACATGGGGGAGGGGTCTAAGGGGAGGGGGTGTCCGAAAAAATGGAATTTTAAGGCCTCTAGATGCAAAATGGTGCAATGTTTTAGCTCAAATCATGCAAAAGAATATTGATAATTATTTTGTGGAATAATTCTATTCACATCAGAAAAATGTAATCCTATATAGACTCAGTTATTGATGCAAGGAAAATGCGAACCTAAAGAGATACCTTTCTCAATATATATAATTTACAAGCAACTAGGTTCAACTTCAACTCAAAAGTTTGAACTGTAAGAAGGATAATTTGGGGAATCAGAGATAAAAAGATCAAGGGAGTTGCAGACCTATATAGTTCCCCTTCGTTTGGACTGTAGAAGTCTGTTGACAAGCAAACTGGGAACCCAAAGAGTTAACGGTACTCTCACATCATTGATTTTGGCATATTTGGTATCACGGTTCTCTTAGAGTCTCACTAAAAGTAAAGCTAATATCCCATTAGTGCGATAATTTAGAGTTTGTATAAGTTGGGCATATACTGTAACGTCAGTCTTGACGATAGAGAAATTGTTACAGACGAAAGTCCAATCTGATAAAATGATGTGTAGCGTTAGATTAGCGCGAGTATCTCTGAAGTTACGCTCATGCGCTCTTCTGCATATTGACCAATATCATGTCGATGTATGTTCCTATTTACTGTCACTGGTGTTTTCTGCATATATTTTTTGGGGGCACTTGGGCAATGGGGGGTGTTGAACACCCAAAACACCCCCTTGGCTACGCGCCTGATTTCTTTTAAGGTAGTGACAACAGCGAAGTCAGTTGTGACACTTGTCTGCTAAGGCATGTTATGCTGTCCATAGAATATAGCTAGGATGCCTAAATATTACCCATTCGATATTTAAGAAAACATTCGTACATGCAGAAGTGCTGCAGTCGGACAATTAACATTTGTGTGTGTGTCTGTCTATCATGTAGGTTAACGTAGTCTTTTCAACACGCCATGACGATTAAAAGAAACACACACTTTCGGCTATTTTGTTTGGGGAGTGTTATTTCAATCGAGTAAACAATACGGACAATTCAGTCTAAACTTGCGTACGTGTAATGTCCATTTGAAAACCTGGAAGATTCCAATGAACTCTGAAAAGTCAGATTGTTTTCATAATCATTCATATGAATATGTTTTATGACGAATAAATCAATGACATACCATAAATTCCCTTCTGGCTACTCATTGCCGTACTAAATGCAGCATATTTAGGAGCGAGACCCAGATATGACAACACCCGCCGTGTTCAATATTAGTATTACATTTGGAACAGTATCTTAGTTTGATCAATTACAGACTAATACGTAACACTGACAGGTTTGTAACATTTGTTGACCAAACAAACTAAGCTGCTTAAACTGACAAATGCAGCGCTCGCTCAAATCAGATGTACAGAGAAAAGAATGTAAAAACATCCCCCACCCGCCCTTGCCGTCTATCTGTTGCAAAATCAAGCGTTTTCTTTTCTGCTTTGGAGGATACAGATGCGTTACAGTTGACGACATTGAATCATTTGATTTGTCATCTGATGAGCTACATTAAAAAAAGGAATCCAGTGTAGATAATACCAATTAATTTTGGATGTGACCAATTAATTTGGAAAGGCCTTAATCCTTAAACATGTCGTGGTTTAAGACACATTCATCCAGTAGGGTATAAACAGAAAAGAACATCATATTACAATGTAACAGCAGCTCTTATAAGGTGTACCACGTATTGCAAAAACAGCGGGAATTACATGAAGCACGGTCATGTAAACGTCGGTAGGGAATGGTTATTTAGCTGTGGGATAAAGATATGTATTATGTGTTTTGAGTTTTGTTTACTTGTTTTGTGTAGATTTAGATGCCGTTTTTCTATTTCAACAATACAGTTCATTGAGCTAGTTACCGATTGTAACATTCAAAGTATATTTCATGTGTGGTTATCTGATTATAGCAAATAAACAAATGGAATCATCTATGAACATTTTAATTGAAACTAAAAGCAATAATTTTTGTGTCATATTATCAGGTTGATGATGTAGATACAGTCAAGAGAATATGCACAAGGCAAGTGGCTATTAGCAGCGATGACAGTGAGGTACTACAGAGATGTACTATACTGCAGCTTCTGGAGAACGCATCTCACCATGACGTAAGTCAGTAACTGTGGCACGCCGTTCGTTAATTTTAGCAATATGTGTTACTGGTAAAGTAACAGCAACGTTATAAAGCATGTGCTTTCATCGTTAAAGCACATCTTAGGCAATTTATGTAAAAGAACAGTACTATTGTACCGTAAACTTAGAATTAACTATATGTCCTAGAATAACGGTTAAATGCAGTTTTTCATTGAAGAACGTTATCACGGAATAACTGTTTTTAACGATGAATATAATGATTTGACATCCATTACAAATCCTTACTCTTAATGTACAATTACAATAACTGTTTTCTTTACAATTGACATACACTGGGACACTGTCCAGTTTCAATTTCTTAGTGAAGGTGCTACATCAATGTTGTGAATTCTATTAGTAATGTGATTTCATTACTAAATTATACATACAATGTGTCACATTAACATGTAAGTTGCTATAAATAATGAAAAAATATTAAAAGTCCAACAACATGAATTCGCGGTTTGCATGTACTAAATATTAAAAAAGTAGCTTTTTCCCCCACAAACTGTTGTTATATTACGCATTAGCGCAGTTGTTCTACCGTTAAATACATTTGTTTTAACAGTTCACTAATTGACTACGCACTAGATTTACTATGTAGGAAATAATTATAATGCCTAGCACTTATTCTTGCAATGTGTTTTATTGCATATGATTGCCATTAGGGCATATAAATGTGTATGTATCAACACTTGGTTTGGCCTTATATTGCAAGGAAACTGTAATAACACTGTAATACTTACGTTCGCTCCTGTGACCATAACCCAGTTACATACATATTGAGGTTAGTAATCAAACAATTTGCTTCAGTACATGTTTTATTATTGGATTCAAACCTCCGAGAAACGACGTAATGTTCTTAATTTTGTTAAATTACCAATCGATGTCACATTTCAATATAAAAATCAACTGCACTGTTTCATTTAGTAACTCTATTAAGAGATTAACTTTTTACAAATATTAATTTGCTTCTCATAGCCTTGAATATTCGCTATACTGCCACTCGTAGTATTAACGATTCCAATTTGGGGCAGTAGCAGCTCCTGATGAAGGTAGCAACGCGACTTGAAACAGTATATACGCGATCTCAGAACAGTAGCGGCTTTAACAACATCAAATTCGAACTTTAACGGTTTTCGTCTGAAAAAAAGTATATGCTTGTGTGTCTTTTTCGACAGAGGGCAGTATATTTCAATCGTTATTTTGTATCTGTGTGTTTTGTTGGCTTTACCAATAATGGGCTAACGATGACCCTCTGCTATGAAGTAACTTATCCGCTGAGTAGTTCAACAATCTGATATGTTTGCACAAGATGGAAATCCATCTTTCCATAGACTAACTTATAAAAAGTCGATGCCAATGAGAGGCGGCAACATGAAAGAAATTGCATACACAACAAAGGAGAAATATGTGCTGTGTATCAGTAAACATTTGGCGTTATAAGCAATTCTTAGCTTTAATATGAACCGAGAAGGGCAACTCGCTATAGAGCGCCTCGGAGAGACGTGCAAAGTGTTGCAAATGGCAGGTGGGGGGGGGGGGCAGTTCTCGTGTACAGTGAAAGCAGTTTACCCAAAAGGTATTATGCAGTGCAGAGTGTATCATGATAGCAGTATAACTTTGTCATTTTAGAGGTGATCCGACGCCAAAACTTCTCCTACTCGCCCACACGGTTCACCCCATCGTATATGATTAAAGAAATGCAAATATAAACCTCACAACATATTAAGAATACATCCATTGTAAAAACGAATTGCAACTATGTGTTGTTCCTGCAAATAACACTTCTTTAAAGTTGCACGCAAATGAGTTGTTTTGACAACTGTATCGTTACATTGCGTGATTGAAAATTCTACATGACATGATAATCCTATCACAATGCTCCATATTCCAACCTCTCTTCACAGACGAAAAGTGCTGCTAAACCAAAACTGATATATTTGTCTAGTGTGAAAACATCCAAAGTATTGAACATATTCACTTTTTGCTATACAGAATTGCGCCCTCTGTTACATTAATTTGCGTCGGAGCAACATATGATACTTATGTTGCCATTTTACAGACACTTTGCTTGCGCGAGGTACATGACGTATTTTTGAGAGAGATGACTGTACGTATGTACGTCCACTGTTCAAGAAACCTCACTGAATCCCTTATTATTTTAATGTTTACATCCCACTGGCATTATCCTGTTCGAAACGTTCTTTCTATTACCAGACATAGAATAATGAGATCATAATAACTCACACATGGACAAAACCGCCAGACTGAAGGAAGGAATCACGATGTCTCAGGGCTCGTGGAATGGACTATGCACTGCAGGGGCAGGGAGATTTTGTGGCATACACAATTTGAAGGAGAACGTAAAATATTTGCTTTAAAGCTAAGCCTTATATTTGCATTATTTTGAATTGCGCACAAGTTTAGGATACGTTACTCCCACAATGCACCCTAGTCCAACCTGTCTCCGTCGGTGCGTTCATAGTACACATGCATATAATTATGACAGCCTTTATTGATACGTTCTGATTGTATCCGTGTGTGCTGTTTTACGAGGTGTGACATCTCTTAAAACTATTTAACTCAATTCTGACTATTTAATTAGAATGCTCCGGTTATCGATACATACTATATACCAGAGAGTAGTTATCCACAAAGCATGTAAGTTTATTTCTTTACTCTAAATACGCCCGAAACCGTTCATTGAAATCTTAATTGCGAGATTGAAAGATATTATGATGTACCATGCCGTACCTATTTGTGTTCAATGTATTATTTTGTAGATTTAGGACTTCATAAAAGATGCCAATATTATATTTACACCTTTTGAAACGATGTTGAAGAAGTGTCAATGGTTTCGATTGTACCACACATACAGGTAGCTTATTTATGTACTGTATAATATAAGTTTAACAATATCTATGTACAGGAGAGTGATTTTGATAGCCCTTGATTTTTTTCTGCCCTCGGGATGGGGAGATTAACACCCACACCCCCCCCCCCGCCCCGCCGAAAACAAACTTGGCACAAGCTCCTGCCCCGGTAGCGAATTTTGTTTTCCCAAACAGGTTTGCAATTACGGAGTTTTCAGCCAACCAGATTGCTCGTGACGTCAGCCTCAATAATGACCATCGCTTGGAAGTTCGAAGACATATACTGAGTTACACACTGACACTTGATTGAGTCTAGTTAAGGGGTTTCCCTTCAAACGCCCTAACTTTACTTTTAATGCTTGGATTACATGTTGACCTCACTTATGATACATACGCTACATTCTATTTGGTTCGTGTTAACGTTATCCACGATTCGTGAGCCGTTCTATTGAAATCAGAATTCGTTTCGTGGAATGGGTAGGCCTATACACTAAAAGCAACTTCACGACGCGAGTTCACGAGTCTTGAGTGGATATACGCAAAACAGTATAGTGTATAGTATGATATATTTCCGTTACTGCACTGTGTACAGAGTTATTATACATATAGGCCTACAGCTCATGTGTGATGCACCCTGTACGAAACTTTCACTGTGCGATGTTATCGATTAATGCCTTCACAGAAAACTTCGATCAAAGTAGATCACACAATACTAGTGTGCTAAATATGTCTAAACCAATTTCAAACTTATCTAAATATATGTACGAAAAGCTACGGGTAATTTTGAACGGGTATATCTTCGTTGCAACAAATGGATGCAGAACCTTGAAGTGAAGGTTTCTATGGTGATGACGTAACTTTTCCGACCAATCATGAACGACTATTTACGCACACTTGCAAACCTGTTTGGGAAAAATAAATTCGCGCTCCGGTAGTTAACAAGAAGTCTTACGATATAAATGGCAGCCATTACAGTCTGCTCTCTTTTGTACTCTACGTTAAGATATAACGGGCAACTCTAAATTAAGATATAATGACGTACAGATAGACAACAACTATCACTTACACAGAGTTAATGTCGGTACCAATGAACTCGGCGCGCTATCAACTATCAACTGTGGAACGAGACCCCTGCACGCTCCCCTCATTGGAAATCCCCATAATAATCATGTATATTGAATTTGTACTGCTTGAAACTAGAATGCTCTTTATGACGTAATCCTTCCCAAGTATGTGCTGATGACGATATACATACAGTTAGTTATTAATGGTATATAAATTCCCGTCATGGATATCAAATTACGCAGTCTATTTGGATAGCACAGGGAATTTAAATAAGGCTAAGTCTAGAATTTTTATTGGACGGAGCTCTTTTGAGGGCGCTTAACCAATAACTACTTCTTTGTATTAATTATATACCTTCACACACTCAATATATTTGATCTCTACTTCAGAGTAAGTCTTCACGCGGTTCCTCTTTGTTCGCCTGAATATGCCTATATGCTAAATGGTTTCCCTCCTTGGTTTGTACATCGTGACCTGACTGTGGCTAAGGATTCATATTTCAGTATAGCATTTAGGAAGGAACAGGTCGTATAAATTGTAGCCCTGAATTAACTAATTAGCAGATTCCGTCGATTGTTTCTACATTTTAACTTAATTTTTTACCATCGATCGCTTCTCGAATCGCGTATTATTAATAACGGGGAAAAAAAGTACTGCTAAACCTTTGCAAACATGTTTGACATGTGCGAAAACATCTAACATTCCGCTTGTGTTATTTTAGAACTGCGCCCTCTATCCAGTAATGCGCTCCAGATTCATAATGGTTTAGATGTACGCATATGGTGGCATACTCATATTAGAGTCTATATCAATCCTCCTTCAGGAAAAGTGCCAAAAAGCAGCAGGAGAACATCTTTTGTGACCTGTTATCAATCATAATCTAGTTTTTTTTGTGGCTTGCATGTTGAAGAGCATAAATAGAAGTATATGTGGTGAGAAAATTGGGTCAATTGAGGCAATTTTAGACCCCTTTAGGCCTCCCAGGAGCAGCGTAGGAAATTTGTTTACCACTGAGTGAAGAGGTTTGTTTACAAGTGACGAAAACTTCCGGCTCGGATAGCAAAAAATCTACTCGGTCATGATACGGAAAATTGATGATGCCATGAAAGGCCAATTTGTCAGCTATCCGGTGATGGGTAGCGTTTAGCTAGTGAAAACTTCTATCTAGACTTAGAGACCACGTTACTTTTGTGATTTAGTGTGTAAGTCAATGGGGCTTTTAATGGGCGTATGCTACCATATGTAGCCAGTGTGGGTGCAATAAACAAATAGTGAGCACATGATTTCCCTGAGGTCATATATCTGTTACTATTTTATTGTATCTCACATGGTGTACAAATCCATGATTCTGAGCACTGGAAGGCCCGTTTAACTGGTTAAGTAACCCAGAGTAATGTTTGGAGCCTATTTAAGTATTCCACTGGTTAATTTAACAATAAAAAGCAGTATGCATTTTGTAGTTGATTAGATTTCCTACAATGATACTTGAACTAGGCCGTGTTAAAATGCCCCTGTAGCATGGTCATATGTAATATAGCACAAGTTAAAGGTTTCTTGTATTGACCCCGAATTTAGCACAATAACACTAAGAAATAAAGCATGCAGTGCAGGCTAATCTGTAGCCAGGCTAAAGTTAATTGGGGCCAATACAAGCCTTGGTCCATATGTTTTTTTTATTTATATATATTACAATTATCAGTGTATTGAAAGTTAGGCCGACGTTAGAATCCGACCCTGAAGCCGACCTTTCACCTCCCATGGTCAAGGGTAGTACTAGGCATAAGCTAAATCCCTAATTTGCAATTGACCATACTCCATAGTAGAAATTTCAGCTAAGGTTTCATGTTTTTTACTCTAAAACCTACCGCGAAATGTGCGCTGCTGATAATCAAACTATATATCCTAGAGAATCAGAAAAATATGGAGTAGGCCTTACTGCTGTAATAATAATACTAGACCTGTGGTGAAACAGCAACTTGAGTAGGCTAAAACTATTGGACCTAGCTTAGTATTTCTAAATCACCATAGGCTAGGCCTAGCCTAGCACAATAACTGCACTGTTACTGTGTTAGTGTTAGCCTTAGGCTACGGATACTTAGAACTAAATTACACAATCATCCTTCCTGCTTAGCCTTAATGTTAGTTGAAAATGTTGATATTATACCTTCAGATGCTCCACCGGCGACAAGTCTGCATATATTAGTAAGGCCTTTATCTTGTATGAAGCCCACACTTTAGCCTAGCCCCAAACAGTAAAAGTCGTAGGCACAGACCTATGGGATGCGTGATGTACGTACATAACGTATGTACAATGTTTGTACGGACAAACCACACTAAGCGCAATTAGTGTATGTGGTGGCGCACGTCTCACATGAAAAGATATCTTCTATTTCATAAAACGGAAAAACGCTATATTTTACAATAAAAACAATTTGTTAGTGACAAAAACATGTTAACGGACAAACATGCGAAATTCTAAGAAAATCTATGTCCTGCTCGCGGTTTCTTCGATGAATAACTAATTGTACACATGATGTTTTAATGATGCACATATAAGATATATTGAATTTTCGAATTCGGATATCCCTCTTCTTTTATCTTTATCCTTTGTAGATTAATACATCGTCTCTTCTGCTAGGCGTAATTAATAGAAGATAATCTTACTGAAACCACTGGAATAGCTGCATATTAACCTCCACTTCATTGGAATTTACCTGCCAAACATTACGTGTACTTGTCCCAGGTACACAAAACCTCGAAGTACACATAATGACCCAGTATATGGACACTTGGTACACTTAATACATAATTGAGAAAATAAATATA
>KN882267.1:362010-379272 GCA_000934455.1 Apostichopus parvimensis
TTCAGTTCAAAGGTTGTTACATATTCGATGATTCCGTCACCGAACACACAAATGTAAATCCCTTCGTCATCTACAACGCTGTTTTGTACTTGCAAATCTTTTGTCACTGTACGGAGCAGGTATTTACTGTTCACAACATGTTCATAGTTTATAGGGTTTTCAATAGTTTCGGATACACTATTCAAAACCCCAGACGCTTTCAAGTACATCCACACATAATAAATCGAAGACTGGTGAGAGCACGGTAAAATCGCTGTTTTTCCTTGCTCAACGTACATTTTTGTCGGTTTTGTTTCAGATAAGTCTAGTTTACTACTTTGGAGAATAATAACTGAGTTATCATTATTCAACAAATAAGGCGGACTTGATCTTGCACATGAAACAACATTGATGATATTTGCGTTATCAATTGGCAATTCTAAGTGAGCAGTTGTTGTGTATAAATCACCATTTCGTAAGTGTGATAGAGTTATAGAAAGTGGAAGACTTTCGTTAGTGGTAATTATAGAAAATGAAAGATTGTTTGGGGGTCTGTAGCTGTCAACGTAACAAGTTAGCTTATTAAGTTGGTTAGTTGGCTGAACGCAAACTCTTTCGCCATTGCATGCATCGATAAGGGGATGTTCTTGTCGTGGTTCAACTGTTGAGAAAATAATGCATCATTTTAGGACAGTGTTAGAAAGTTTATGTGAAAGTGTTCAAAATTTTGATTACGAGATTACCTTTGATTACCTTTGAGAAACAATACGCAATGTTAATTTCATCCGCATTTTAAGAGATGTCAAACTATATTGGATTATTTGCTATTCATTAAGCATATGTGGTACCTCGAAATACGATGGCCTATACATGTCTGTTAGCTTAAATTGTCTCTTCAATCTATTCTTTGGTAATATAAAAGATAAGATAAGAATAACAACTTATGGCTATATGCTTTATATTTTTAGCCTGCTTGCATACCAGTATTTAATGCACTTTGAACGATATATTTGCCTGAGCAGCTTCCCATCGCTGATAAATGGCTACCGATCAATATGGAAATATATTTGTTTTAAGCTGAGATTGTTGAAACTGGTTGAAATCCTTGATAATGAAAACCGCTTAACCTTATTTCATGAATGTTGTATCAGATGTTTTAGTTAAACGTTCAATTGAGAGGTCATTTTGTTGCACAGTGTTAAAGGAATTGTCTGGTGGAAGATTTTGATACATTGTCCTTGTAGTTACTATTTTTCTCTTTCTAACCATGTAAAAATTGTCCCCATTCGACGTTTGCTTCGTTTAGAAATCTGGTTTTCAAATTCACCAGTTTCTCACCAAAAGTACCGTTTGTTCGAACGCTTCAATATGGTGATTGACGTAGTGCTTGCAAATAGGCAAAACAGGCGACTTGAAGTTAGCACTCCCATTTCCGAAGCAAATAAACTCTGACGTGTAAGCACATGTGATTGCCTAATATATATAACGTACATACTCGCAAACGTATATCCTACGATGCCCAGTTGGTGTACTTGTATAGCGTTGCACATAGTACACTCGCACTCAAACCACAGTTCATAAACTGTTCTTCGAAATCGCTGAAATAAAATTCACGGATCAAATTTACTGTAAAAAGCACTTGAAAAGCATTCGGAACACCGAAAGATGAAACTTGGCGGAATCGATGTCAGAGCAGAATGTAGTACCGAGAAGCTTAGGCTTCGCAGGACTGTCCGATTGTAAACGTTAGAGTAGCCTACACATGCGAACATTCTTCGCGCTGGAGCTGGATAGCGCGAATCGATGTATAAACAATGAAGAGTCTGCTGTTAAAACTTATCTTGTGTTACACAAAGACCACGAAATCACCGATCTACACAATACATGGCCGCTTAATGAGTTTTTAAAAACATATCTAATTTATAAGAAATTTCACCGGAAATTAAGGAAGAAATTAATCTGTATAC
The DNA here is from genome assembly GCA_000934455.1 of Apostichopus parvimensis. Taxonomy (NCBI): domain Eukaryota; kingdom Metazoa; phylum Echinodermata; class Holothuroidea; order Aspidochirotida; family Stichopodidae; genus Apostichopus; species Apostichopus parvimensis. Next base: position 363,957 of record KN882267.1, read on the forward strand.
AAACGCGGTTTTGTGGTGATTACTGTAGGTACTGTTCGAAGCGTGGGTTATGACGCAATCTGCTATAGCATAGCTGACGTCACGTTCTGTACTGTTCAAATCATATTTGAAATGTCCATCCTTAACGATTAAAAAATCGTTTCTCTGTCAAACGCAACATTAGCGTTTTCATACTTTGACAACATGTTTAGAAAATTATTTATCATTTTTTAAGGTAACTTCTTTGGGCCACCAGACAATCCTTTGAATCACTTTTTGTGCAGCTGAGCTTGTTATATCTTTAGTGTGAATCAATTTTGCAACCTACTTGTATAGGCCTGATGCAAATAGTACACATCCAATCTTACACATAAAATAATACTGTGATTTTAACACTGATGATAAGCCGTTTGATAGAAGGATTCTTATTATATGTAGTGTTTCCATTACTGACCGTATCCGAACTAAAATACTGCTGACAATGATCACATAAACTTTCAAACATGTATAATAGTCATGTTAATACTCTACAATAATCCATTGAAATGTATCTTAATATTGCTTTCGGTTATTTTGAAACCGAATACAAAGTGTTTACCTGTAACAATAACTTTCACGAAATTGGGTATTGTAACCCCAGATTCTTCTCTGAACATAATAACAGTAAAGTCCCTCTCGTGCTGTACAGAGACATTGTTAATGATGAGTGAGCCGTTTTGAAAAATATTGAACTCATCTGTGTCGTATCCTAGCCCACTCTTTTGCCGGTTCGTAAAGTACAGTATTGGCTCTGTATTTATATAGTCTGAAGTGTTATACCAATACACGCCATAAAACTGGTCACCGAAATCACAATTTATAATGCCCTGTTGGCCCAGCGGCAGATATTGTGGACTCAAACATAGAGCACCATTTTCAGAATCTGAAAAAAGATAAGACATACATTAATTCTTTCAACATGCACATATAAATGTTACATGCACAAATTAGTTGCCATGCTTCTTTACATAGCTTAGGAAGTGGTTACAAGGTTTCTTAACTTGTCATTTAGCTTAAAACAGCTAATGGGGCTAGTCATAGCCAGAAAGGACAAAACTCATTAAATATCATACAGAGCTTGCTTACCTGCAAGAGATGCACACACATGCAAAAAAAGAAATACTGCCTGGAACATATGACCCATTGTCCCGTGTTGTGTTAACGCTAACCGTCAAGAATCAGAAAATAGAAGGAAAAAGAAATGTTTGAGTTTCTATTTACTAGCTAAACGACCACATCACTAAAAATATAACAGGTTAAATAGCTTCTGGAAATCTCTTCAAAGCACATATATGATGTTCAACTCCCGCCAGTGAATACTGCATTTTTTTTTATTTACAAACTTTAACAGTAAACGCTTATGAAGACTGACAAAACATTGAACTCGGTGGATAACTATAAGCATGTGATTATATTGCTCGAAATTTGTAAGCAAAGAGGTTTTGTTTGCACATAGATACTTAGCCTTTGGAACTTCTCACCAACTGACACAACTTATGAAACTTTGATCTTTAACGGCACACCCGTGATATCTCTTACGTTGATTTTGGCAGTCTATTCAAACATTTTTTATCTGAGGTAAACAACTGCCAAGCAAAACTTAATACTGTTTTTCATATTTGCGTCATTCAGTGATACACGTTATGCTTTGAGAGTACCGTCTCATATAAAGTATTACAATCGAGCTTGTTACTTATCGTACTACACATACTACTCTTGTTTGTGTCATCATTCCTTTTACATGTCGATAATATCAACTGAAAAATGGATTGAAGTTGTAATTTCTTTTCTAACTTACACAGGTGTAATTGTGGACAACGGGCAGGTTAATAAATTATCCTTAATTTTAATAAATACCACGCAGCGTCTAACGAGCTTGGCTTGATTGTTCTAATTTATGTGATAAGATGTTGATATCAATGTAGCGATTGACCTGTCTTGCGTCGTACTTGTTGTAGGGATTAGGCTTAAAGGGTACATTAAAATACTAAATTACCTCACATCTATGCTTCGCCCCATCTGTCGTTCTAGTACAACAATTACCATGTAAAGTTATTTGAATACTGCACGCCGGTTAGGCAGGGGAAAAAATATTAAATTGTTCTTCATATTTTCCCAGCCATACTTCCATTGATCATTTGCTTATGCGTAAAGATGAATTGCCAAATTGACTTGCTAGATAACTAGAAGGTTGGAAGAGGTCGAAGCTAGTAACTTTGGCTTAGATCCCGTAACAGTAAATCTGTATAAATACATTCAATGTACAGGTTTTACTTGCTCTTTTTTAATCATAATTCATATTGCAATGTTGTTGAAAAATTTGCTTAAAGGTACCTAACCTCCAATTTCATTAGAAATTACTTATAGTGCTGACAGATTATGACAAATTAAACTAAACATACGACTTAAACATTACTTGTTTAAATGTATTCTTCAGTCAATTCTAGCAAGTACCCTTCAGCGTTTCATAAACGGCCATAGTATTATCAAAAAAGGTCTAGGAAAACTTAAACAAATTATAGTTTACCTGGAATGATGCCAACCAACTGCTTAATTTGAAAGTGATAGTTCATCTAAAAGTTGAACCTATTGCATCAGTCTGCAAAAGAATAGCAGATGAATGGTGCTTCAGACTTTAATGAAGATCATATTATAATTAACAGATTCTACATGAACACTGAAACTATTGTGGCATACAGTTTCTTTTTCAAAACATTACTACTATAGCAAGAAAAGCATCGACATCTTGGAGAGAATTCTTCAAGTAGTTTCTAACTGAAATATTCCATTTAAGATGTTGACCTAGGTACTGTTTATTCTTTATTTTCTTTATTTATTATCTTTATTTTTTCTTGCTTTTGCTCGCGGCGATATGTCAAGATGAACTCATGGAATCAACACCGTTAGGAAACTATTCATGCTGATGTTTAATGTCTCCATTGAATCCATTAACAATAGACGAAGCCATATACTAGCAATGATAGACGGCCTTTTTACAGCAATGGTACAATAAAGTGTACTCATATACACCTTGCAATTAGGCACATAATAGGGAAAACTTACATCGCCAGGATCACTACGATAAATCTTGAAAACTTCTATATCTTCTAGATGACTTAACCATGAAGGAATTTTCGAAGGGTAGATCATAAATTGATAATGGATAAAATGGGTTATTGCCCTTTTGCTATACCATCCATTATCATGATGATTTTTGAATACTTAATAGAATATTGTCTGGAATAATGCCAAGCAACTGTTAAAACTGAAAGTGATAGTTCATGAGACATAAAACCCCTTCTAATTCTGTTGAATTGTTATTGATACAATTCACTAAAGGAACTTCAGGTTCAAAGAAACAAAACCGAAAGTCGTTAAAAATTACAAAAAAACACATGCACAATGTCACAGAGTTTGATTCATACTATTATTATTGGCAAAGTATAAAGAACCCATATCACGTAAATATTGTGACATTCAATTTCTATTTTCAAAATATTACCACAAACAGCAACCATCGAAATGTTGAAGCAAAATGTTTTGAAAATGTTTTCCTTCAGTTACGATTTGAAGATGTTTACCTGAAGCTTTGACGATGATGTGGGTGTTATTTTAATATATGCTTTTATATTTTATGTATTCTGCACTTTGTGTGTCGTTTTGTAGTAACGACATTTAACAATACTCCCATGGAATCAGTGACGTTTGGGAAAGTTTTCTTTCTAATGTTAGCGGTTTCCATCGATTCTTTTGCAAATCAGAGTTCTCCACATAATTATATTGTGAAGCGACTCATTGGAAGCGAAGTGATTTTAAATTGTAGCAAAATCCCACAACTAACTGGTAACTGGAAACAAAATGGCGAGACACTGTACATTAACAGGATCCCTACCAAGGCAATATATCGAAAAACCCTAATTCTTCAAGATGACTATTCTCTGAAAATACCATTCTTGAAAGTTAACAACGAAGGAAATTATACATGCGTTATTGACTCTCGTCTGGCTGAAACGTACATACTTGGAGTGGAAGGTTAGTTTATTAATAACCTGAATTAATGAACTTATATGCTGTTTTTCGCTTCTTTTTACTCCAAGGGCTTCTGTTAATTATAAATTTACTCATTGCGCCATTTGTCTTGAAATGTCGTGACAAATACTCCGATGACTTTACAGTACGATCATTACAGGGCTAATTTTAATTGAATGAAACTATACATCAACAGGACCTAGGTGCGACATATGTAAAGTGAAGTATATGCTTAAATTTTGCATATCGAAGGATAGAATCATATCAATTTTGCAAGGACTCGTCAGACAATCGGTTTTTTAATCTCTTTGGTTGTTAACTTGTCATAAGCTACAATATCCTCCAGTCATTTCTAAAGTAAAGTACATTTCCTGATACAAATGTTTTGTTTAGTCACATCATTTTAATTTACTCCCTGACAGTTGAACCACTTTTAACGATTATTGTAAATGATGACAAAAACATCACGCGGGCTTTCTTGGAGCATGGTGCAGAGACATCGGTGAAATGCATGGCAGTCAAGAGTCGCCCACAAGTTAATTTAACGTATGAAATAGCCCACGAAGACGCACGTAAGGTTAACTACAACATCAGCTCAAATCGAAGAGATGAGAACACTTATGATACTGTCTTGGAAGTTATATTTGTACCACGACGTTTAAATGGCACAATCAAATGTGTGAGCAGTGACCAACACTTCCACTACGACAGGGACTTCCACTACACGAAGTCATAGCAGTCCTACCAATGAGTACACCTACGATTCAGTCTCGTCCCTGGCATACCGTCCAAAAGATATGAATGGTAGCATCGTTTGCCTGTGTAAAAGCGGTGCTGCAGGACGTGAGAGGTCTGTCAAGGCACGCTATGTTACATATGGTGAGGATTTATGCATTTTTGCACGACAGCGTTGTCAATTTTCTTACTAAGCGTTTCATATAATCGTCATTTAAGCCAAGTACTTGTGTAAGGAAAGTGCCCCAAAAGTACAGCCTGGGCTCGAAACTAAGCACTTCATTCTCTCTCAACCCAAGTACCCTTACATCGAAACTGAAACGTATGATCATGAATATGTAACGTCAGGTGTATATCAAGAGTGTCTTGGAAATGGACTATATATTAAACATGATAAAAAGGTTACTTAAAAGTTATCCAAGCTCAACATCCTATATATCAGAGAAGCTACGACGAGTACTGTATTTAAACAGTTCTCTTCATCGACTCAATTTGTATGCCTGTAATAAAGGACACTTTGCACTGATTCATTTTAATAACCTGTACCACAATATTTATGAACACGTATGTTATCGTTTATATCAATTTCCGTTGATTTATGGTAAGGAAGACATTAGTTCGACTTGTCTGCAACGAGATCAGTGGGATATGGTCAGAATCGCTGAGCGCGAGAGCTAGTTGGGGGAGGGAGAAATATAACAACGGGTACCTTTTTTTAATATTTTATTCAAGTATATTATGAAATAGGTAAAATTATTTTGATATGTTCCTGATGTCATCATATTTTGCAGGCTAATGTATGTTTTCCCGGACTTCTTTATTGATCTAAGGCCCGTGCTGTAGACCTCGGTCCACCGCTCGCCAAGCGTGGGTCTGATTTAGTGCACATAAAATATTTGGAGCCAAGAATCGTGGCCGACCATATGAATTCAACATTCTCACTACATAGTTAACTTCCTAGCAAAAAATAAAGTAAGCTTCGGGTAGTCACCAATAAGTTTTCAACAACGTTTCAATTATGATTTAGTTTTTAATCATATTTTATCATATAAAAATATCTAAGGCGTCGTATTCTCTCTACAAAAGCTGTCATCAACTTACATATTGTCACCTTTTTTTAGTAATACCTACTGTGGAACTTACAATAAACGGGATGAAGAACGATCAGCCTATTCTCATTGATGACTTCGTAAACATGCTGATCGTGTGTCGTGTTAGCAAATCACGTCCAGCGGTGACGATCAAGTGGTTATTAGATAACGAAGAACTTCTCCCTTTGAGAATAGACACGAATTCAACGAACAAACACAACGACGATACATTCGATTCCGTATCGTCATTAGTAGGCCTACACCAATTTAAAAGAAAAAGTGGAAATATCACTTGCATCTGGGAAGGATTACCAACAGGAAAATTACACACCAACATATATTTCCAAGTTACTGGTAAAGACAACAATAACTTTTCTATTTTGCAAACTTTCAAAGCATTGCGTACCTAGATTCATAATTATTATCTTGTTTGCATAGATTTGTCGAGTGGAAATGATCTAACTTTAAAAATATAGCAATATTAAAAGGTGTCTTCAGATGAAGTCATCAAAACAGTTAAAGTGATATTACTTGGCTAAAACATCGCTCAGTTTACGTTTGCAGTTGTGTCTTGCGATTAACGATTAACAACTCTGTGAGAAGAACGGTAGAAAAACTTCTACATATAAAATCTCTGTAATGGTTTAGTATGCTTATATTTGTCAGAAATATGATTATATTATTTGACAAAAATGTCACGCTATTTGGTCTTCCACTTAGAATAAAACAACACCTACATGTACTTTGCTTTTTGTGTTGAGATTCAAACAGTACAGTAAATTAATTACTAATTTTTAAATAACTAAAATGACTTTTAAAGATCATTTTAAACTAAATGAGAACAAACTTAACGCATTTTAATCTTTATATCTTTATACATTGTCCTGATATTTTCTATTTGCGTAAAATGTGTCTTTAGAGAAATTGAAAACTATAATTGTTTTAAAAGTTGAGTCAGCAAAAATGTATTGTCAACTGTCCGTTATTATCTGCTGAATGAGATGATACATTTGATTAAAACCTTAATTGGTTTATTGCTTTTTGATATTTTCTATTTCAACAGAAGAAAGAATCAAAATAAAATATACTTTGGTTCTCTTTGTCGGATTGACGATCGTTCTAACAACAGCTTTGTCAGCATTGATTTGGTGTATCATAAAACGACATGCAGGTAAATAAAAGGTTTTGCATATACTTTTGCAACATGCTATGACGCATAGTAAGTTAAATAACGGACAACATATACTTAAAGCAGTAAGTGTTAAACTGTGAGGTGCTGACTCGCCGACCTTGTACAACCTTTGACTCTCTTTACAATTTTGCTATTCTTTAGCATCCCCGGCCCCTTCTTTCTTCCGTAAATCGTACTCTGTGCGATTATACCCAACAATCTTAATTGAAGTTAATATTGCAACTGTTAAGATAGATTAAGGACCAACTAAATCGCATATAACGACATCTTGTGGTTGCCATATTATTTTCGAATAAATTAAAGTAAACGTTACTGAGGAAAAGAATAAATTACCAAGGAATATCCAATCATCTTAAGTTACTATACGTAATCAAATAATCATATCATTATTAACATTGATCTATTCTTAATCAACAGATCAACCGGGATCGTGAGTACAACGCATTCTGATTTTTAAAGTAAAAATAACAACGTCTGGCGTACAATATAATACACATATTGGTGTCAAACATTTACCTTACCTTAAAGAGGTTATGAAATGGAAAATGTTCATGTCTTGGAATGGTTAATCTACATAACTACAACACCACCCATGCACAACTTTCCGTAAATGCGGCTTCAAACGCCAGAAATTCGCTGTCAAAGTATTCCCTAGAGACCTCTCGAGCTGCCACTCGTAAAAAAAAGCAAAGCTGCCCAACGCAGTTCATCTGACGTCATCAAAGGAACCATTTCAGCCAAAGCCGACTCCCCGCATTTTACCGATACGGCGTTATACAGTTTAATACATGTAACCACAACACTCTTCTCATCAATTGAAAATGTCTTCTCCCGAATCTTCCGATTCCGAGGAAATAGGACTTCACCTCTCAGGATATTCTTAAGCTTTGACGAAAGTTATTTTACTTGAGGAAGAAGAAGATATCGGTGTTTTACCCTATAAATTGAGCCCCTTGCAGAAGAATGGTAAAACAATCCTGATGGCCGAGGCCCGTCGCTGTCGATCGAAATCCCCGAGCTAAACGTTTGGACTACCATGAACTGAAACTGGTCGGTTGAGCATAAACAAAACCACCGTTATTAAGACCATCATATGATTTAAATTATCTCGAATGTCGATGATCCTGCTACTTAACTTCGTAGCGAAGCTTCTAGAATTTTGTTACTTACAGTGCAAGGAAAATGTGACATTCTGTACAGTGAAAGCGCAACCCTATGGTACTAGTAGTGGTAACATGGGGTCTATACTTTACTAATAGACGTTGTATAACAGGCTAGCCCGTGTAGTTGTATCATCCCACAGTTACGTAAAATCATAACACAACGCCAGTTTGACCACAAAAGAAAACTTGCAGATCTAGTATTGATTGTTCTAAAACCAACTGGCTTTAAGTTTTGTGCAAAATATTAGGTAACCAAAAAAAAAACGTCATTCACTGCATCAAGGAGGCCTAGGCTATGGTCATAACATGTAATTTGGCAACAGTATAGGCATACAGGCACTCGTTACGTTGTGTATGAGTAGTGTTTTGAACGAGTCGTGTTCAAATTCTTCGATTTCTGTCATCTTTTGGAAAAGCGTGAAGTAGAAATCCGTCTCTACTTGTGTTGGAGCAACCTGCAACCACATATCGGCTCGGCATATTTAACAGTTACGAGATAAATTTACGTAAAAACAAAACTCCAAACACCAAATCTCAAATAATACGGAGCACTGCAACAGTGTAATGTTGTGTGTTCTCAGACGTTTAAGAATGTAAACATAGCGTCCCGGAAGTGAGCTGAGTTCCTCGACTGACGTCACGCCGCATTACCGTAAATACAACAATTTTTAGAAAGTTTTCATTACCCTCGAATTTTTGATCGTTTATTCCTCAAAGATGCAAGCTTCGTTTGACACAAATTGGGTATCATTGTAAAGCTACGAGTGTACAAAATACCATAACCTCTTTAATTTACTCCTTGTAAGTAGTCACATAAGGCTACCGATTCACACAGAGATTACAGTAACTACTGTAAATCTTAACGTATTGTACCACAGTTAATACTGGATTGTGATGTTAAATATGATAAATCAGTAGCATGTGCTATAATGTTAGCAGTTAAAAAATGAGGATATGTGTAATCCCAACAAATGCATGAAACTGGAGTTGTACGGATTACACATATCCTCGACTTTTGACTGTTAACCTTATAGCACATGCTACTGATTTTTAGCACGATCCAGGTTTTATTCTGTTACAAAACTTAAAGGTGTACAGTAGTTACGATGTTCCTTGTGTGTATCGGGTGCACCAGGCAATAATGTCAAACATTATATTCCACTAAAGTCTTCTTTAACTGTCATTAAAAGTACAACTCGTGATGACAAAATATATGTTTGTGTCTCTTCAGATCACTTGTTGAGAAAGCTGACGACACCTTCCAAAGTAAGTCGACATTCGATGATGTTAAAATTGAATTAACAAAAGAAGCTGTCATTGACACCATTATTTTTCTCAGAATTAATTATACGATGATTATACATATACATCAGTAATTGTTCTTAAAACTAGGAAAGTGTGTATAATCAATAATTTGTATGGTCTAGCATTGATTAAAAATGATATTGGATAATGTTTTTTCATTATAAAAGTTCTCTCTTTGTTTCTTGTTTGTAATTAATTGCAAGTGAGCTTATTATATGTGTATTTACTTCGTCTAGAAACGGTCTGTCCATACAACCCACCAAAGTAAGATTATAACTTCGTTGTTGTTATATGTGATATCACGTTTATCAACCCGGTCCTTTAATGGAGCTTTGAATACCTTCTTCATTGACATATTTTCGTAGAGAAAAACCGATACACACAGAGAACACAGTAAGTACTGTAAACAGTAAAGCATTGTTCCACAATTAACACCATATCGTGCTGATATATTGGTAGCATGTGCTATTAGGATTACAGTTAGAACTGAGAATATGTGAAATCCCAACAAATGCATCAAATATGGTTAGACGGTTGCCTGAGATTATTGTGTTCTTATTTTAACCCTGGTAGCATGTACTCTCGATTTATCAGCACGATCCAGACGGAGAAGTGACGTTATTATATAACACGAATGGAGCATCAAATGTATTATACCAGCTTATCTAATTTTTTGTCCTGCAGTATCAGATTACCAAACATTCCTGACAACTCACCCGCTTCAGTATCCTCAGGTGTTCCAGAGAAGGATAACGGTAATTATACCTATCCCCAAATTACAACTCAGGGTAACGGCGAACGTTTCGTCCCTTGCCGATTTTCAACATGTAGGCCTATCACACGTTCATAGCAGATGTTCTAGTTCGACCGTTTACTTCTCATAGATCGGTAAAATTGTAACTGTTAGTAAGTAGTCAGGTTCGTGAAGGACATATTTGTTTCACATTTTAATGTGAATACTTAATTGTATCATGTTCGTAAGAGTGTTTCAACTATTCACTTTACTTAATTTGGAAGGCAATGGAGCTGGCTTATGGGACGCTAGAAATAACGGGTTATCAGCTGCTTTGGAAAAAGGAGAACCAAGAAGAGTTGTTTTTCCGTATGTTTTATTGTATTCAAATGTTAACAAACCATAAACTGCACAACCTTGTAGTCTTTGATCTTTCTTTATAGAGCACTACTTTGCAACAATAAAGGACCATTTATCTCATGACAGGCTGTTTCAAAGGAAAGATGTTTGCTTTATTCTTGAAATGAAAGTAGGAAATGTTTACACACGATGGATGGGAACAGTGTCTTCATCGAAAAGAAAGAGATGTGTTGTCCTTACTACAATAAAAGGTAAAACCAATTTGTTTTCTAATATAGTAATTATTCTTTGTTTTGATAACAGACTAGCATTATGTGTCGATGATTTCAGAATGAAATCGTTTGCAGTATTATTGAAACCATTGGGCATGATTATTTGTGTTAAAACAGTTTAGAACGGTAGCTTATTGACTTTCCTCGGGCAATAGTATTAAAAGAATCCGCTAACTAAATGGCCTTCAATCTAGGTAAGGTTGAAATTATAATGTTTACATTCAAGTTTACTACTTTATGTTTTAATGACGTGTTTTCCAACGACTGATACTGGTTGTTATGAAATAAATCACGTTGTTATTTGTATAAGTCTCACTTGAGTCTTCCTTTGTCTGTAATAGAGGATTTATATGAGAAAAGAGAATTCCAATGGGACCTGTACGTGAAGCGTCTTTTGGACTTACCAACATCAAAGAATATCCCTACTATTGAAGGTATATGTATAGATGGAGGTAAGTGTTGGCAAACTTGGTACTTTTCGTATACAACTTAATATTTTGTCACCCATGTTAATAAATGATTTGCCGTTTTATTTACTGATAGAAGTCTCGTGAAGCTTAAACATTAACTCAAATCTGCTACGGAGACAACTAGAAGCTCCAATTGCCAGTAAATATTTAGTAAATCAACCATATAAGTGTGCATGTTTCGAACCACCTTTAAACAATAAATACACCTTTTTTTAAATTAAATGAAAATGTATGTCTTCTATCCTGACGATGCCTTCTTCGCCATCCCCATGATAATATAATATGTTTGAACTTCCCTACACAAACCCAATTCTTTCCGCACAGCAAATATGTTCGTAGTAAATGAACACGTAACGTGCGAGACACTGGAGACCGTGATAGATCCCAAACAACATCAGCGTGAATCGATATTTATCGATCCTATAATTTCACATGATTCGATGCTTAGGTCTTACGTCATGGATGTTCTAGAGGGAGTGGAGTTTATCCAACCATACGGGGTAGGTTGTCTCAATATTGACTGTTAAAATATCACCATATATTCGAAGCATCTGAGACGGGACTCTTCTACCAACAACAACAACAACAACAACAACAACAACAACAACAACAACAACAAAAATCGGTTTTATTCTCGTAGTCCGTGGACAACACAAGCGCTGAACTATTTAAAACATGACAAAATGAACCATTGAATATTTCATAGAAGGTCACGATATCGGCGACGGAGAACGACTGCAATTAACAAAATGCGAAATATACGCATAATGACAGACGTTAACATTCTAATCATTGAATGTTTCATAAACTGTACATTGATTTTTGCTCGAAAATATCTACAAAGAGCAACCATAAATTTACACATTAAGAAATATGTACATACAAAACGTGACGTCAACAATGTGAAAGGAGAATCATAAAACTAATTACAAATAAGAAAGGGGTAATACCCTGTTGAGAGATTTTTGTCTATACTTTACTGTCATGCCCCGCTTCAGAGCACTCGTAGTGTCAGTATAAAGCAGTATGAATATTATGTTTCTATCAGATAAAGGTTAGGAACTGTTTGTACTGTCAATACGAGTGCTTTGAAGCATAATATAGGAGGACATATCATAGAGGTATTAGCATTAGGAAATTGCCCAGCTACCTGGAAGTCAACAGTAATTGGTTCGTATTTATCGACCGTCTCATTATGTCATGTTACACTAAAAATAATATTTTGACGATTTCCTTCAAAGGATCTCTTTGAATGGAGTACGTTGTACAATCCGATGCTACATCCATTGATAAACTCATTAAATTGGTTGAATAAACAACTAAACTGGTTTAGCACTTGGGTTGTAATCTAAAAGAGTTGTTGTACGATCAATTGCAATGTTAGAAAGAGTACTACTCAATCGGTTTGGTAAGATAGTATGCCAATTTGAAGACGATCCAGAGGCTTGACATTCTTTAATCGGATAAATGGAAATCGCATCACATTTCTTCAAACCGATTAGCAATGTATCACTCTTAATGATGTACGTGCAGAACAAACTAACTGATAACTGCAGGAAATAAGGAACAACGAATGTGTTTAAATTACTCGAAGAAACATCTGGTAGCTACGCAATGTTGATATGCTGTCAATTGTCCGTTACTTTTCAAGCAAGTTATACTTATACACTACTTTTCCAGTTCCTTCATCCTGGTCTAACAATGAAGAAAGTATTAGTATCTGGGACGAGAATTTGCAAGTTATATGACTTTTGCTTGGCCGAAGATGCCACACACAGAGTTAAAACCATAAAGAATAAGGTATGTATTTTGTGCAACACTGTATGTAGAACGTATTCATGGTTCTAGTCATCAACATGAAATATATAACGAGAGATCTCTCAATCAATGAAGTAGATTGAAGCCTAGACCAGATGACCTACCATAGCAATTTATGAAAAAACAACAACACATAACAATTTCTCAAAAATAAGAATACATAACAATTTCTTAAAAATAACAACATGAAACAATATGTCTTGACTTAAACATCAACTTGACTATCCAGTATTAACAAGGATTCCCAACTACTTAAAATTCATCCTTAGAATAACGCATATTGTCCTTCAAAATACAAACTCTTCGTATTAAATAATTAATTTCACCTTGGGTTGCATTTTCACATCCATTAAATAATAGAACTCATGATAATGGTAACTTGGGTTTCCCTTTTTATTAATAGTTTGCCGATAGTTAAAGATCTTACAAATAAATATTTAATGTTGTCTTCTGATTTTTAGGAAACGGATATTTCAATGAAAATTCTCGCTCCCGAATCTCTGCAGAGGAGTGAATACACGCAGGCCAGTGACGTGTGGTCAGTAGCGCTAGTCATATGCAAGATAATATCAAAAGGTAAAATCGTGAATTTCGTTGTTTTTAAGTTGGATATTAAAACACATATCATCAATTTAGCACTTAATTGTAGCAGTGAGTAGTGTTATGTTTCATGTAGTATTAATTATCAGCTAAGTGTGGTATTTGAACTTTTCGAGTCCTCGAATAACACACACTGTACATGATCATTTTTGTTAAAACATGTACACATATGATATGTTTTATTTTGATGTTCCGATTGTGCCTTTAAATGGAAAAATGTGCCTTTCAAGGGAAAGAAAAAGAACACAAAGAGAAAAGTGAAAAAGATTTCATCTTAGATCTCGGATAAAAGATGTTATACGGGGAGCCTAACTAAACGATAATACGATTATGTGAAAAGGACGTCGAGTAAAGTATTCTCAAATGGCTCATTTTATCCTCCCGTTGTTACCACTATCACCACTGCGAATTGGTAATTCGTTTTTATTAATTGATGAGATGAGGTAAGTTTCAGGTTATGCTTTCTACATCCGGTAAAATACGTTGGTGTTCGTGTCAGTATAACTTTAATTTAAAATCACATGCAAATGGTACAGATTACTCTAAATGATTATATATGTGTAATTTTCTTTATTAACGAATGGTACAGAATACTCTAAATGATTTATATATGTGTAATATTCTTTATTAATGAGAGCCTCCACTCCTGGAAGCCAGTTCTTGCGGCAATGAAAGTGACATGCTGCGTCAGAAGGAGTGAACGATGGTATTTAGGGGACACTTGTGGGACTTCGGGTGGGAGCGAGCAAAAACAGATGTTTATTACAATGATTTTGCTTTGTGTGGGGATCCGTTTGAATTTGCAGTGCCGTTATGTGCATGACGTTATGGATCCGCTGCGCGGTTAAAGTGAAAAGCACTTACATCGCTACCAACAAGATAAAATAGGAACGTTCTCCTTGACTCAGTTCACATTAAAGTGAAGAGAAAATCCAAGAGAAACTTTTCCATACAGTTTATGGTTCGATAAAGGTTTGCTAAATGTAGAATTTACTTAAAATATATATGTTCGCAGGTTGGTAAGCAAGTAAGATATGTCACGATTGATATTAGCTTATTTTCCCTATACTTTTAAATATAATGTATTTTACACTACCACATTAATCTCGTTTACCTTTGTATTTTTCAGATGGTTTGGATGGAAATTTTGAGATTGGTAGTGACAACTTTAAATCGAACCTTACAAGCGTTTTACCGGGAAAGTTTTTGAAGTAAGTGTTAGTAAATATTTACTGCACAAGCTCATTAGAAATGCCTGTTGCTTGTTAGATGCTGCATGCTCTAGTACATACGAACAGGTTGAACAGTTTGCAGGTGAGTACTTAATTTTTTTTAATGGAAACAATAGTTAATGGATCAGCTATTCATCTTACAAACAACAGAAAATTCGTTGAGTGACTTCACGATGCTAATGAAAGTGGCAAATGTCTTGAAACGTGTACATTTATTTTTATTTTGGTGTAATCTTGATTTCACAAAACATTGGGAACATGTTATTGAAAATATTTCAATTATATCAGACTTCAATAT
>KN882268.1:0-10889 GCA_000934455.1 Apostichopus parvimensis
TAATCCAGGTTTCTGTGTATGTAATGCGCTGATTGAAATTTTCAAGGTATACATTTCAAGGGACGACATTAGCAGTCTTGCAGTATTTAAGGACCTTCATTTCATGTTCACATATTACATAAACGTATGTTTTCCAAGCTACTTCTAGGATTATACGCAACCAAAGAGTATGCAATCTAAAAAGATAATGGAATTGTTCGCCAATATTTTTTTTAAATCAAAGGGGACAGGGAGCGGCTTCTTTCATGCCGTCAGAGTAACCATTTCGTACAACGCCCCAACATGTCCATATAAGTTTAACTTATTTATTTCTTCATTTATGACTGGAACGAGATACGAGGCTGTAACCTCTGGATTACACACCCAGCGCTCCACAAACTTAGCTACCCAGCCCTTGGTCTTGTCGATCCCTATATACACGTATGCTTTGTCAGAAGACACTGTATATCTTGTATACATTCAACCGGTAAACACGTCCTATTTTGCTTTGACGCAACCTAGAAAGCGAAACTCACCAGACAGTACCTCATCTTGAACAAACGATACATATCATGCAATATGTCAAAATACTTACCAATTTTACGTAACCATTTGTTCTAGACTTCTATCACAACAGCAGGACCATACGGTGCCCAGCAGGCCAGTTTAAATGAGGTTATTTCGTATTATTGAACTTCGAAATAGCATTCACTGTACAAAGAATACTTATATCACTGTTCATATTTGCACAGAGTGGATATATAAATATTGAATCTTCTATTCAGATAAGGTTGTAGCTACGTCATGGTAAAGTATTGGTCAAGATAAAGAACAAGCTCGACGTATTTATTGGGTTCCAACTTGAAATAGAAGAATTATAATGTTAAACAATAATCTTTCTTTGAGAATTGCATTCTGTTGTATTTTCAGTAAAAACAAAACATGCCGGGATAATCGTGCTTTGGCAAAACATGTTTGTAATTGTCAACACGCATTGACGTTTCGGAGCTGAATTCAGAGTCAAATCTTTCTAAATTTAAGTTACTCCGAAAAGAACGTCTCTATTACGCCATTGTATGTCAACATTCGAGTTGGAGGGTTATACTTAAGAACTATAAATAAGTTAAGATATTGGACTGGTGTTCAGTGTGATCGGTCAGTTTTGGCGACGACTACTTTAGGAATGTGCTGTGACTGCTGTCTGAAGAAAATTGCAATAATTCGCTTACATCGGTACATGATCACATAATTAATGTTGGCATGCAAATCGAAAGATCATTTAACCTAAAATGATAACTTGTTTTATTAGATATCACTTGCAGTAATATTACAAACGAATCCAATTGTAACACATAACACAGCCGCATGCTATGAACGTATACAATACTGTACACACATTTCCATTCTATTTTGCTTTCACATTCATATATGTCAACTGCACAAACTATATGTAAGGTTTAATGTGTATATGATATTTCGTAACTCTTGGGTCAACGTCGAAAGAGCTTACAATACAAAACAGAGGCCATGTTATTGATATAGACCTAGCTGTGTGAACAGTTGTAAACTGTGCAGAAGATGCGGTGTTTTCCCGCCATACGTTTACCGTAGAGCGACCACGCTGAGTTGGAACCTTAATTAATCTTAAACTTGAGCAACAAACCAGAATAAATAAGCAAAAGGAGTTGGCATTTTTAGTTAACACATCATACTATAAAAAGTGAGGAAAATGCTGAAAAAGAAAATACTTTTCTCCGTCAAAATGTCAACAAAATGGTGGCTATGTTGGCAATATGGAATCAGATTGGCTAATTGACCACCATGTTACGTGCCGGTTTTTTATATGATTTGTCCACTTCACTTTGAAAGGTAGAAAAAACATATTTATGATCAAAAAATGCTTTTCATCAAGTACAATTGTCCAAATCATATTACTGGAACATATTAAACAAATTAAACATGACAAAGTTCCCTTGATGACTGGATCGATCGAAGTGCACATTAGTTAGTGCTACCGAAAATAGTGCTACCTTTGCATTCACAAGATATTGAAGACACATGTTTAAAAAAGAACATTGTCGGGGATTTGCTGTCAAATTCAGTTATTAAAAACAAAGAAATATTAAAGTTACCCTACAAAGACTGATGCCTTACAACACTCGTCAAAATCATAACATATATGCATATATACAATACAATGTAACTATAGCTCTTTGTGAAAGAAAAGTGACAATACGCACATGAAAGAGACAATCGGTTAATCAGTTGGAAAGCTGACCCAGGGGTGACCGGAATATATTAAGCTCTGTTGACGTCACAAATGTAAGATTTGAAGAGGTAATCGTTCACTGAGACACGATAAATAAATGTGTGTTGTTTTCTTTCAAACCTCATTTTAAGGTCGACTGAACCTGAAAACTAAGATATAGAAGTTTCTGACTTACCGCTAGCAATAAATTTGAAAAGAATGACTGACAGGAAAGCCCCTAAATTACAGGTGAAGATTAAGCCACGCCTGCTAAAGCCGTAGAAGAGTCCGGTTATGAAATCGACCAGAAAAAAAATAAAATATTGGAGAAAACACCAAAGGTTCACAAACAATTAGATAATCTCATTCCACGCATAGAAACATCCTTCAATATCACAGTCTGCTTGAAAACGGCCGATCACAATTAATTTCACATGGCTCCGACGTGCGCGAGAGATGTTGGACCGCCATCTTTGAAATAAGTTTGCATCATATATACAGCTCTACATTTAACACTGCGTATGCCCTGGAATACAACAATGCAGAAGCCAGTGTTTATACTTCGATCAGTTTAAACAGATATGAAAGGTTTAATTTGGCCACGCTTAGATAATTCCCTACGACAAGGAAAACATCCGTCAAATTTCTATGCAAAGAATACGGCTTATCAAAATTCCGTCCACACGGCAACGAAGTTTGCAAGTGATTTTAGACAACCTTCATTCAAATTCTAACAAAGTGAGCATCATATCCAGCTCTGCATTCAACACAACGTTTCCACAGTTGATAGTGATACGCAGAAGCACTACGATGGTGTATGTGAAGGCGGGGCGGGTGGGGGCGGTGGGGGGGCGTCTCAAACAAGTGATGTGCTTGGTAGACTGCATCACATCTCTTATGAAAACTTGAGCATGCAATTCAAGGAGTGGGGTAACCATTGCGAATTAATTTCCTTGTATGTACGTGCTTAGCCACATCCTAGTAACATTGCACTGCACATTCCTTAGTATCCCACGAGAGGTGTATTCAAAGTATAGTGATAGGAACAACCACCTCCCCCCTCCCACACACACATACACAGTATTTATCTGCTTGTTGCAAAACTTGCATGGAGATGGATAAGTATGTGCTACTACAAATCTCTTAAAGCTTTCTTGCGAAAGAAAGTGTTCATTTCAAGGTATAGAGGAGCAAAAGTAGCATGTCTGTCTTCAAGGAGCTGTAATTATTAATCCTATGGACATGTGGTATGGGGTACAATATCCAATTGTTGACACCTGTGACAAACAATGAATCCCTTGTAAATGAATTTCTCTTTTATTGGATGCAAATTTATTTTACCTGAAAGACTGATTGCCTTAAAAAATGTAAACAAAATAGTAATAGTAATATATGTCATAAAATTAAACGGGTTAAACATTATTGATGATAAAGATACATATGTGAATTCAAGCGATTGACAAAGCTTGACAGTTTTGAAAAACAATCATTTCTCACTGAACCAATGCATCATCATTTCTTTTAGGACGGGGGCACATATTGTAGTGTGAAATTTCACTGTAATAAGCTGCAGTGAAATAACAGCCATCAAAAATAGACAATTCTGATGGCAAAGAACAAAACCAAGCAGAAATCGCAACCATAGTGTCTACTTTATCAATTTGCAAAAGCTCAAATAAAGATAACATGATCTGAAAATTGAGGAAAGGAGCTCCATCAATACTTTACCTAATGTTAAGAAAACACACTTTAGCGATAAAAATCTTCCATGAAAGAATTTTCTTTCTATGGAATTCATCTCTGTCTTGACAAGAACAATAGGGAAGGTGTAATATATGCAAGGTGATAAGGAGCTTGGACTTGATTTTACTTGAGCTAGACTATCACAAACAACAACGTGGAATTGCATCAATATTTGTCAAAGTGAATTGCCACATGATGTATGACAATGAAGATAGTTTTGGTTGGGTTTTTATTTTATATTTTGTATGTTTGTTGATATGTTCTGTGAATACTGTGTAAACAAACACATTAACTGTTCTCAAATATAGATGTAAGTACTATATGTCAAGTGACCACAAAGGATAATCCATCCCCTGGATGCAGAAGGAGAGTCCTGAAAATGAAAGTAAACAAACATACATGTTAACAGAACGTTGAATAATAGGAGACAATACAAACGTCACATGACAAATGACTTTGCATTGCATTTAAAAGCAACAGGTAGAGATTACTTTCAACAAGCCTATATTACATAACACATTATAGTGGAACTTCTAACAGCATTTTCTCTCTGAAAATGACAGAAAGGTACAGCAGTACAGAGTAAATAACGTCATTGCAAAGTGAAGTACGCACATGCACAATCAAACAAAAAAATTAACTGCAATATGAATTCACAAAAAAAAAACAAAAGCCTACCATAATGTATAGCGAACACTGTAGAAAATTTCAGTGCAGCTTATCATTGGCCTATAGTGTTGGAAAAAACAACGATAGTTATAGTACAAAAGCTTTTCATAAACTATCTTCACCTACGAAAATGGGGGTCCTGCTCTTGCCACAAAGTAAAGAACCAAAGTTGATATGTCACTGACACTATCTATAGGTAGTCTACAGAAACTTGATCCAGAATTAGCCGGTGGGTCTATGTATCTAGGTACACCGGATGAAATCAACAGGGGTAAAACTACTCAGTACTAAATATAGCCTACAGACCAAGACAGTGCCTTGTTAGAAAGCTTAATTCATTTTCAACTACTCATATATATTCTGGGGCTCTAGCTAGTGGTGGTATTATCTGTGATGACACCCATCAGTGGCAGAAGTCAGTAGTAAACTAATATCAGCATAGGCCTACTGTGTGTAGTTGTACTAGCACTACCCTACTTTGAAAAACATCAGTCCTCCAAAATTCAATGAAACGACATTGTATTCGTAAACAATTGTCTACATCTTGAAAGATAAAATCATAAACACAAGGTCCCGTAATTCTACATACCCTACACAGTGGAATACTTATATATATAACCATAAGCTACACGCTATGACAATGTGCATTGTATGGCAAATGCAATTACATATGTGCTGAATCGACCGACGGACACGTTGATGATGGTCACCAATGGCACTCTCAAACATGTCACTTTTATTCGACCCGGAATGATAAAACAACTTCAAATTTAGCCCCAAATTATTATTTGATTTGTTTTATACCATTTGCCGAACGAAGGAGGTAGTAACTTCTTGAAAACGTTAAATGCGCTACTCGAAATAATAAAGGTTTGCACTAACCTTTCGTTTTTATTTTTCAGCCCAAGGTAAACAATTTTTAGAATTTCATCCACATACCAAGTCCGACATTGGCGCAAAAAGATATTTAATGAGTATTAAACGTCTTTTCTTCTTTTACTGCCTTATTAATATGTATTAAAACGGATTTGCAGAGGATATCCAAGCTGCGGTGTACTGAACTCGGGTAATTGTTTGAGCTCCCACAGGGTATTTCACCGCTTTTGCCAAGTGTTTAAAGATTGTACTATAAGGGTAAAAAGGAGCACTCTGATTTCTGACTGAATTTATTAAGTGGCGAGAGTAATTGACCAGCTGCATTGTCCATAACGACATTAGCTATTCGTGCAAATATAAGAAAATGTAGCCTATGAACAAGTATTACGCTATCATGCACGCACCCTTTGAAAACAACAAACATGTTTTAGTTTAGCTGAAGGCTGATAGTAATACGTTGTATACAGTGGAATGTTCTATTCCTTTACTGTATTAGAAGTGTTGTTGATTTTAGTGACAAATATGTTTAATATGGAGATCATAGAATATTCACAGTTACCTAAGTAGCGTTTACCGAATGGTATTGATGAGAAAAGAGTGTTGGTCAAATAGAGTGCCGTCAACAGGTGTATCTCAATGCTACCGAAAAAAGTGGTTTAAATGGTAGAGGAGGACACTCCTTGTGAGTCTATGTTCATTTTCTGCAAAGATATCCAGACTCAAATACAATAGGATGCTATGAACCTCATATGGTGCTGCATGTAACTGTTCGTTTCTTTTGGTTTCTTTTGTTTACTTATATTTCTTTCTCAGAGGGAATGGAAGGCATAGGAAGCTACTTTACATTCGTAATGAAATTACGACCCTGTCAGTTGAATTAAGGAGTGGTGTGTCGTTGCCGTCAGTTCACGTGGCTAAGCTATATATTCATCCCCACATACATAACGGGAACAGTTTAAAAGCGCTATTGCGATATTTAACTGCAACGGAATCAATGTCAATACAAACATTTTCCTGACGATGCAAGTTGTTTGGGTTTATCGAGAGTTTTCTGAACATCCGACTGTATGTAAACGATCAACAACAAAAAATCATGAACCATCTGCTAAGTCTCTAGAATTCTAGAGGCTTTTGATTTAGCAATCACAATATACCATGCAGAATTACATACGATTCTCACTGAACTTACTTTGAAAAAATGCCTTTAAGACGTAAAATGTCACTGGATATGGTTCTGAGCAAATATTTTGGTAAGAAAAGAATCGTTTAAAAAGTAAATATTTCATCTAAATGAATTAAATAAACGGCAGCGTAGTAGAGTTCTGTGTATAATATAAGTCCTAATTTAGCAACGGTATTAAAGCAGTAGGATCGAACTCCAACGTCAAGCCTGGTGTGACTAGGGCAATAAATCACAGTGAGAATGTTCTTTATACACAATATGTAGTCAAGATATCATGCCAGAAAAATATCGCCAAGATATATCTACGTTATCTCCAAACAATTCCGGGCAAAAAAAATGAAGGACATGCTTTAGTGACATGCTGCTTGCAGAACCTTCATCGAGTGTTTAGTCATGAGAACCAAATCAAAACCTAAGTAGCATTACGTTGTATATGTCTAGGGGCGGAGTGTTAGAGTATTGTTAGGCGAAGGTATACCTTGACCGCAATGGCCTCTTTTCAAATATATAGAGATAAAGAACAGACGTGTGGACAGCAGAAATGGAAATGATACGTCATATATAGAAAAGTAAGCAGTGATATATATTTGCATAGAACAACCAAAATAAAACTCACAAAAGATGTAACTATATAAACAAAATATTTTCAAAAATGACGTATACTAACATAACTGAAATAAGAACCTGCGAAATGTAAATTTATTTGTATATTCCCTATGGTCTAACCATAGAAATTGAAGTAGGAAGAATGAAGTCATGCGACACATACTGAAGCCACCCATCCATCTAGTGGCGATTTGCCTGTGCGGCAAGAGAGTAACAGAGCGTAATACAAACACTAAGTCTTTGACAAAACTAAAGTGTTAACGTTGACATAAATCATTCGAAATGGTAATATCGTGTGCGCACTTGGTTGCCAAAATCGTCAAAATGTGGCAGACTGCAGTTTCACAGGTCATTCTTAGGAAGCGATAGTATAAGCAATTACATAGGAAATGAAATTACTTTACTAGTGTCGTCTGCTCTGCTGCTTTGTTGTTATTCACTGGACCCTGGATATAGTTAGCCTAGGTCTCTAGATCAGCTACGGCTGTCCTTTCGAATGCGATATGACTAAAGCCTAATGTCAACAGTATAACATGGGATGACTGTTATGTCCTGGGCGTATCACTAACAGTTCGATACTAGCAAAAGAGGCTTACTATTGCGTAGCCTTGCCATTGGTCTAACCTAGGTTAGCCTAGTTATAACAAGTAAGCCTAGAATATCCAAATCCTCCTTTTGTAACATTTTCCCAACACTGTAACTTTGGCAAAATGGCAGAAGCAGTATTGGCCTAGCCAGTAATCTTTTTTTGAGGAAGGCTAAAGCCTACTCATCCTAGCTAGGTATGTCCTATACAAAAATTTACTCAACTATGATGTTAAGGCCTAATGATATTCACTAACCATATTCGGACAAAGCTTGTATGCAAAACAACACATTCAAGCCACTACTCGTGCTAACATCTCACCTTTGAAGACTGTAACTAATATAGACATGCATCAAACACTCTCACTTAATAAGTTTGGATCTGTTCTCCTGCATAAACTACTACCCATTTTGCAACATCAATATTAAACTGAGAACTGCATGTACTAATATGGTAGTATTACAGAAAGAAAGTGTGTGTGGGAAGTGGGGAGGGGTTGCTTTTTCAAAGCATTTTCCAGGGACAACTATGACACATATGAGTGGAGTACTAAAATAAAATAAGCTAGAAAAACGGTTGCCATATGCCTCGCAGATACCGGAAATGACACTTTATCGAAAATAAAAGTGGCATAAAACACTCCACTTGCTCGAGTCATTAGAGGCGTAAAAAGAAAGTTTTCAAAGTTATTCTTAGATCAGGAGTATAGTGCTTACCACTCTAGTCGTTAAAACAGGTCTCTGTGTTGTGAAAAGTATACCTACTCTTTCGAAAACAACGGGTAAAATTAAATTCAATTTCAAAATCGAATGCCTATGTATGTATGAAGACGTACACATGATCTGGCTTTTTGCCGTACAACGCAAAGCGCCCTCACTTGTTCAAGGCTTCACTGCTTAAACACACGGCGATACACTGTGTTAGTATTCTTCCTAGGTCAATTTGTATGGGTCTAACACACTTGACACACACTCACACATTCACATCACGACACGACACGAAAGTTACATCTATCACTAGGGTGATAGCATCGTGCACACTATACATATCTATTTAGCAAATGAAAAAAAGATTATTCTCCATATTGATATTTACTAATCGTCAACAGATGTAATAAGCCAAGCAAATAGCATTATTTTTACATTAGATACTACTGAAAATGACTAATGATGTATAATGACCCAACATTTAATCATCATCTATAGTCACACTACATTTTATGTAATCATATCAGTGTATTGATACTGATCATACAACTTGGTAGATTATACATTTTTACGCTAACATAACTTTTCACCAAATTAACCAATGGCCAATTTCTAACATATACTAAGACAGGTGATTATATGTTCATAAGACTGATATAGTACTAACTGCACAAACTTAATACATAATTTCAAGATTCCACTTAATGAAGATATGCCCGCTAGGATCTGGCGTAGTCTTACACTAAGATATATGAGTTTAACCATCGAGTTCATAACCACTAACATTGAACATATTGAATACATTAATATAATGATCCTCGTTCAACTCAAATCTGGTAAAGTTTTACACTTAAATAATCATTTCTTTGGGTGCAATCATCCGAAGTACATATTGGATGCATTAAGATGTAACCCTATGATTTTACATAAAGCGCTTTTCCTACAAAACCGAAAGTTGTGCCTTCTTCAATTAAGTTTGAATTGGTGAATGATTCATCAAACCTTTGTGTATGCAACCATTTTGGTTTACATAACTTCAGTGATACAAGAGGTTATTGCTTAACAAATGTATCACTGTTTGACGCTGGATCTAAGTTGTGATTCATTTGAGTTTTCCTCCTTTTCCTTTTTCACGTTGTTTTTTGCCGCTTGACCCTTACAAAGAAACAGACTGCTTGTCGCTCTTCTTCATGTTTCATTATGTTGTTTCTCTTGTAAGTTCTATACTTCGCTTGTCTCTGTTGTCATTTCCTTCCACTCTCCATCTTTGCATAATCGTTTGAAAGCATTACCTTCATTATTGCGTATCACTGCCAGGTAACATAAATAAACATAATTTAGGATATCTGATTTTACATATGATTAAACACATTATTTCATACATAAACATATATTCGATCTTCTTAAATACAACTGAAGATTTTAAAATCAAATTATTTCATTATATACACGCAATGATATAAATACTCACTTTTTAATTTATTTTCAAAGATTATTCAAGCACTTTAATGTTAAACAAATGCAAAAAAAGTTTACTGCAGTGTAATCTATGAATGACATGGTGCATAATGAAACCATTTTAATATTTTAACAACTGAGGATGACATGTTGAATAGATGCGTCCACAAAATTTGAATTTTTCTTAAGGTTCTAAAATGTCTTCCTTCGATCTTACCTTCGAAATTACCAATATCTTGCAGTTCGTCTTCAGAAAGTCTTTCTGGAACTTTGCTGTTATGAAACCTGTTAGAAAGAAAAGAAAGGTAAAAGGTGTTATTAATTTGTACAGGCCGACTTTCTAACTCATGTATCGCCTTTGGTACTCTTTGTACTCTATGAATATGAAGTTCGATGACGTCATACTTAGGATTGACAAAGCCTAGACCAGGAGAGTGACCTGGGGAATATTATGCAAGAATTAGTGCATTAATCTCTTAGCAAGAGTGTTTATAATAGCTATTTGATCAGCTAAATAAGGGTTTGATTCTCCTTCACATTATTAAATACTACAAAATGTTAAATCGTTAATTTCTATAACAGCAGACAATATTTTTAATTTCATAATTATATGTTATTCTTTGTCTCTTAATAAAACTGTATATTTGTTTCGTATGTTGTCAGTTATGCTATTTGATATTACATAGTCTCTAAGACAGGCAATAAAAGTTGTGCACATTTACAGTTTCAGCTATAAAGTAATAAACAAAACGGTAATGAATTTCATCATTAACGAGTACAACAAGAAAGGGCATCAACTTGTATCATTATTGTAGTTTTGATTGTTTTAGAAAA
>KN882268.1:45817-63115 GCA_000934455.1 Apostichopus parvimensis
TTACTTTTTAGCCAGGAAATGTTGGGAGCGTATTATATTTCGGCTTAGCATAACTGCTGAATGATGAATGTTGAATGATTCATAGACGTTAGATTGTTTTCATTCAAAGTAAGCTACCATATGATTCTTGCGAACAATTACATTATTTATGGTTATGCTGACTAAGGCGACGGTACGCTGCTGTGAGCATACCGTACAGCACTACAATGCACGAAGTATAAACCTGTACAAGTCGTACATATAGTTTACATTTAATAGCATATAGGGTGGCATTACAATACATGACTAGTTGGCCGAACGCATGCAGTTGCTATGGGATTATACAGTAGTTCCAATGACTTAAAATATAGATATAAAGAAAGCCACTGCAAGGCACGATAATTTCACCTACTGCATCAATAGATTTGGTATAGATTAGAAGCAGTTGATCAAGGCGATGAATTCCGCTCGTTTCAGTCATGCATCTCAGGCGGTAGGCCTACTTACGTTACTTAGCCTATCAGTACTAGGCCTATACGCAGCGAGTGATGTATCAGGATGGTAGTCAACGTATTGTGTTTGACCAACGAACCAACCAACGAACTGCGTTAGTCCTTATGTGGCGACATGCGAGATCCCCACATAAGGACTTGTGAATATTGGCGGTCATTATGTGGCAGTGTTAGGATCGCATAATAAGTAAAATGTTCTTGGTCATTACATGGAGGTGATATTAGTGCCACATAAGGACTTTTCTTGGTCATTATTTTGCGTAACTTTGTGCTCACATATTGACTTAGGTTACATCATTTTTTAATGCATTTTTGTCGGTTTGGAGTTCCACGTGGAGTTCAACGTGTATGCAGTACTATATTATACTGTGCATGTGAGCACGCCGCATGTTCGTTTATATTGCTGCAATGTACATGATGTATACCCTGGGCTTACCCTCCGTTTCTGGAAATGATCGGAAACGATTACAGAAATAATTTTCACTATTCCCGCAACCCAACATGATTAATCATGAACATAGTCATACACCACATAAATTGTTTATAACTCTGCACACATTATTGTTACCAGGATTTTTAAGTTAAAACTTTTTACAATGTTTGCGTCCGCTCAGAAAAACTTGCTACAGTCCTTCATGAAAACATGCACTTTAAAATACCTCTACAGGAACGCACAATACCTAGTTTATATAATGACCCAGACAAAACATTGGTTTGTGCGCAATGGTAGCCTATAGTGATATGTCTACAAGGTGAACAAAATAAACAAACGATGAAAGCTATAACTAGTATGCAACAACAAAGTTATTACAAAATATGAAGCTGGAAGTTTGCGTAGACTAGTTTCCAGAGTTACAAGTAGTTGTATTTAAACAACTTCCTTTGTGTTCATTGAGCACTTTAGATGCAGAATATTTGCAGACAATGGTAAAGGCTACTAGCCAATCAAATCATAGGAAATTTGGAAACCACCATTGACTTTTTTAGTATGAAAATCTCTGTAATGGAAATGTTGTTAACTCTGTACTTGCGGTTGATTGTTATGAATTATTTGTTTTCAAACAAATTCAATCATCTGTACAAAGGACTGGAATTTTGGTTCTTTTGAAAAGAAGAGTTTTTTGGAGAAGAGAGAAATTCATTCAAAAAATTGTTCGTTATGGTTTTCAGAGGACTAGCTGTGAGTGTGTGTACTTGAGGTCTGTTTCCCCAAAATGTCTGCCGGACGGAAGCAATTTGAAGGTATTGCATCCCTGGCTAAAAGATTGCTTCCCAGATGCAGAATCCTGCGTTAAAACTGTTGTACACATTGTTTTGTCCAAAATTTCCGTAAGACTAGTCGCTAAGATTAAGTCTTCAACCGCATAGCCGATATAATGGGCCTGCGTCGCGTATCGTAACGGTACTCACCTACAAGGCTAAATCGATACATTGTAGTAATACCTAAGTACGGCTGTCGCGCAAGGCGCTCCATTTTAAAAATCAAAGTGTTGGAAATTCGCAGGACGTACCTAACATAATAGTCCCTGGGCATATATTTAGTAACTTTAGTGCAAACGATGTGTGCGATGTACCATGTCAGGCAACTTCAGTATTATTTTGGGTGCTTTCATTGGACAATTTAAAAATCCTTCGGACAACCATATATGAAGGCAGCAACTTTAACTTATTTCTTAGCGTGTAGTGACGTTATTTATCATCTATATCATGTTTCAGCTTTTCAGTATTTCTCTTCTTTCTCTTCACTTTCAACATTCGAGGACAAACGGGACTAATGAACTCCAACATCATCGTGTTCAAAATATAATCTCAACGAGAGCCTTAAACATGATAAAATAGTGATCTTTGTTTGTTGTTAATAGTACAAATGAAATACAAAACAGCAGAGTTATGTTACCAGGTACGTATATTAACAAACAAACAGCAGTGTGACAACATGCAAAGTAACACCATGATTGTCTTCAGTTTAGCTTAAACCTATGACATTTAAACCTATAAAATCAATATACATATATATTCATCGTCAGCTTAGTGGGGAAATAATTTGATAATATATCAGATATTCAACACCTTCAACAAAGGTAAGTTAATCAAGATAACTATTATTCTATTTACACCAACATCGATTAAGCATTTCGTTTGATCTAAGTTCATGTTTTAATGTGTATCAATATTATCAATAATAGTAAATCTTCTATCAATGTAAACTTAGCAGCGTTGGTACAAAGTATCGCTCTGCCTGCTTCTGACGTAGAAGCTTTAATACGTTTTAATCATGAGTTGGATCTCAAATTTACAAATATTTACTATTTATTTCCATGCTTTCAAGTGTGCTATGTTGTCTTTAATTAATTAGCTTTAATTTCATAAGATTTCTGAGTAACGGTACACTCTCATTATGTATTTATTGGTATATGGTGGTTATATGTTGTTAAATAATATATAATGAATACGCAATGAAGCAAGATAAGCAATATGGATATCAATACTTTTAGTATACGCGTTGCTCATACATGTCGACATAATATACAATGATGCAATTGCTTCTCTTAATTTACGATATTTACAGTTGACCTTATTAATTACCATAATCAATAACAACTACACAACACGTGTAAGTTTAGTGATATACATCGGTGAAATATCTCACAAGAAAGCTTTCTACAGTACCCACTACCTATCTTAAATCAGAGTACAACAAGAACGATTCACGAAAAATCACGAAACAACTACGCTACTGCAAATACATGTTCTTTTACGTCAACTATAATCTTGATAAACTTAAACAGTTGCAATACATTTCCCTGATATAGGAAACGGTTACTACGTATGATAGTTACTTGTATGATATATTATTCGTTACTGGACAAAGGTATACGAGTATTGAATGTTTGACTGTTTTGCTTCTTTACTTTTTAATGCTCGATTCACCACGTTTATAACTTTTTAAGTCATCATCAAATTGTTGTCGTCTTTATGTTTGTTCAATAACATATGTTAAATATAGTCGCAGCATTTTATACTTTAAAACAAGCAATTGCTTGTATATATATATTTGTCTATCATCGTTGTCGACCGTCACAGCTGAAATCTCTTTGATCAGTGTAAATGGAACAGTGGCTGATGAAACTTTATCTTTTAATCGGGAAAAGCTCACAATTCATCAAAATTCATTTGCTGTCTAGTGATGAGAAGCTTCCGCTTGCTCATAGTCCTATTCTTTTGGCCTGTTTTCCTGCACGTTGTGACGAATGTCTTCTCCAGTCTTCTACTTCTTCCACACTCCTTCTTCCCAAGAGAGTTTTGCAGGATATTTTTTCCCTTTATAGCGGAAAACTGGAAGTGAAAGTAAGCAAATCGTCACAAAAATGATCTAATAGGAAGATAATCATGACATCTGTATTTTGCAAGCTTCCTCACTGTATGGAACCTCTCGACACACAGCTAGTGTCCATAGTTGGTCATGGTGTCCTCATGAAGTGAGAGGGTCGGGTTGAAATCCCAGAGTAGGCTGGAAGTTTAATCACTCTTCTGGATTTTCCAACTAATTGCTATATAAGAGATACACGTATTCGTTTGCCTACAGGGATTAACTTTTACCTATTTAGAAAGTATTTTATGAATATTAAGCTTATGATGAAGCTAAAAATGTATACCTGATAGGTTTGTCGTTGAAGAGTTATCCAGTAATTTAGTCACAAGTAATGTCTCTGGGACCTCGCTATCATGAAACCTTGCATAGAAAAGTTAAAAAATATGTTGAAAAATATCTTTATTTTTAATAAAGAAAAGGTACTTATTATAAATGAGGTATTTACTTTGGATTGTACTTAGCTCTTATTAATATTAAACAAAATGTTCAACGATGACGAACGCTTGAATTGATATAGAACGTAAAAGCGTTACCAGACAATTTGGGTCAAGATTTGGAAATCAATAATTAAAATGAAAAATTAAGTCTGCCTCACATTTACGTGTTGTTTTTGTAATGCTAGCTGACTTTCTGATATAGTCTTACTTGACAGAGAATAGGAAAGTACATGTGTGCGGCAATAATAGCTTTGAAAACAATGAATGCATTGCGCAAGTAACTAACTGTTATAGAATTAATATAACAAATATACTAACTACTCAGTTATTTCATCCTTTTTTTTAAGAATAAACCTTGCTGAAGTCAAGGAGCGTGGAAATGTGTACACAATTATATAATTTGAAAGTCAATAACATTAAGAAATAATGAAAATAAGATTTAGCTTACTCTAATGTAAACTTCTGTTGTGATAGAGTTCTAATGACGGCTATGAAATATATCTCTGTAAAAGAAACGTTGTAGAAGACCAGTCGCTGCTCGATCTCTGGTAAGCAGCTGAACAGTTTTATAGGACACGCCCCGTATATTGTCAAAGATTTGATGACCATCTGTTGGTTTTAAATAAAACAATTAGTGACAGTTTATTATTTGAATATGAAACGTGGTAGGTATTGGATTTTTTGCAATTTCGGCTTACATGGACGTTTTTGGGGAACGATTGCGAGACCCAACAAAACGAGATCACTGCCCCTTGATCAAAACAGCTTAGAGGATTTAAGTTGCTAGGCACGTTTATTATGGACAACTTACCATGGAACACAAATACTGATGAGATACTGAAAAAGGGACGACAGAGACTATTCTTTTTGCGAGCTCTAAAATCGTATGGTGTCAGTCAGAATATTATAATTGATTTTTATCGTGCTATTATTGAATGCATTTTAACTTTAAACATTTTAGTCTGGTTTGATCGCGCAAGTCAGAATGATCTTAGGAAACTAGAATCTGTCATAAGAAACGCGGAGCGCCTCATTGGCACAGGCCTACCGTCCCTGTACTCACTCTACCAGGAGCGAACATTAAAACGTGTTAAAAATATATTGAATGATGATCACCACCCAGAATCTGATTATTTCAGTTACTGCCTTCAGGCAAAAGAATGCGTACTTTTAAGGGTTCTAAAAGATTTACTGACAGTTTTAATCCTTCTGCTGTGACGATATTCAATGCGCACCAAAACCGTTAAACAATTTTATACTTTGTAGACTTTATATTGGATATGAGGGTATTTTTATATTTTTGTACGCTTTAATATTTTGTAGGTACATTTTATATTTTGTTCATCTCTATATTTTATAGGAACGTTTTCATATCTATGTATATTATTATACGTCTATAAATATCTATCTATCTATCTATTAAGGGTGTCATTTACTTTCTGTAGGACTGGGACACTTCCACTATTCGATAAATGGTGCTAAAACCGTCAAAAGTGTCTTACGTTGTACTTATAAAACCTTGTTGAGGAATGATGCATTACCGCTCATTATATTTTGTGGATAATATGATATATATCAGCTGTGAAGAAAACAACAGAATACTTACATCTGCTTCCTTTAAAGTCTTCAACAAGCGTAGCATTGCCTCTTGGAAGTACTCATCTTTGATATGATTGTACACTAACTCCTTCAGTTGTAACATCTGAGCGCATATCTCGTAGTCATTGTCATCTGTTGTTCCTACTTCAAGCAAACAAACTAGTAGATCGAGATCAACCTTTTCAGATTTGATAAAAGCCCTGGTGGTTTCAACCATATCTGGGAAGTCCTTGGAATATGTTTCTACTCTGCGTTGTATATCTTCGGTGTTCGCCTCATTGCAATAACGTGTGGCTAAATACCACGAAAGTACAGGAGATCTTGTAGGAACAGCTTTTTCACATAAAGTACTTATGTAATGTTTTTCGTCAATGAGTTTGCACTTGTATTGCTGTTGCTCTTTTGTTGGAAGTCTCGGTATCTTTTTCCCACTTTTTTTCATTTTCAAAAACTTTTTGAAGAATTTCTTCCTTTGTTCTTCATTTAACCCGATCAGGTTTACCTTAGTGTATTTTCCTTTCATTACCTTCATGTCAGCTTCAACATTACGGGAGGTAACCCAAACTTTCATCTTTTTAAAATATGTGTTATCGGATTCCAAAAGCTCTTCTATCGTTAGAAAATTTACATTTTTATTGGCGTTATTCGAAGTAGTGTTACAAAACCTTGACCAATTGCTGATTCCATCTAACAGTACAATGCTCTTTTTCCTATGTAATTCCAAAATAAGATTATTGATTTCCTTCTCAGAGTTATCGCGTTTCATCAATTTCAGGAATTCCTTCAATATACAAGCTTCTCTAGGAACATGATCAAGCTGAAGATAGATCAGAAAAACATCTTTGAGAATTTTTCCATTCGCCCACTTGCTTGCTATGCTCCGAAATAAATGTGATTTGCCAATACCAGGCTCGCCGACAAATAACACCCGCTGTTCAGTGTCGCGCTTGTGTAAGGCTTTAACAAGTTCATCGTCATTTGGCACATTGGGCACTGAGCTACTCTCGTCGATCAGTAATAACCCCTCTGTAGGTTCTTCGGTGTTAGTCTCCTGTGTATTATTCGTGACTAGATACGATATATCGAACTCGCAATCACTGCGCCAGCTTGGTCCTAGGGGAATATATGTCTGTTTGATCTTTTTCATCAAAGTATCTACATATAGAAAATATAAGAACAATGAATTGTACATTGAGATTGTTTATTGATCTACATTAATAATGATATTTCATATAAAATACAGTTGACAATTAGACTGGACAAATCAAACTCCTGAGTGGATTAGATTTCTTCGCAACATCACAGATTGCCGCCTGCATTCTGCCCCTCCTAATTCTTGAAGCCTATTGGTCAATACGTTGATAGAGTTTGTTAAAAACAATTATGAAATATTAGCAGCACACTAAAAAATAATTGTTCAACATGGGGTAAAGGGGATCACATGCATGTTGTAAAAAAGGAACATGGTCAAAAGGTGTGTAAAACTTTAACATTAATGTTTTGGTAAAGTTTTACCTTCTTTTGAGGTAATATTTTACCACACAATGTGTAAATTATTTTACCGAAGAAGCATTGTGTAAAATTTGCACAACAATGACTATGTTCCTTTTGTACCCCATTTTGTACACTTTTAAATCTACTCAAGCAACGCACTTTGCAAAACAGTTTTGTAATATTAGCACACCTATTGCGCTTACTTCTACACACATACTTATGTAAATAAAAGACTTACAATAGACTATAGAGTCAAACAATCAAACAATATCACTTTGAACAATTTGATATAATTTTCTCCAATCCCATATGCATATGCTTGAGTGTAAAGCAAGGTTGCAACAGGTATAACAATTTCAACACTTTGGTATATATGATCCCAACATGGGAACAAACATTTGCCCTGTGGCAAGGAAGCATATATGCTCTCAGAGAAAAAAATAAAAAAAAACACTTGTTACATCAAAATGAACTGATAAAATATATTGAGAGATCCAAAAATTACGAACGGGTCGTACATAACCCAATTTAACTTTGGTCAACAGCTACATTTGAGGCAAAATCTGACTAACGTCCCAACATATTTAGCTGTTAACATACATTTTGACAATTTTATTGAAACGAAATATATTCCACACTGCAACTTGAGAACTCAATATCTCAATATTTTGCTCCTAACTTGAGATGTAGTTGATTGAATGTAATCTATTTGACTGGCTAAACCCTCGACAAATACAGGGAGATTACATTAGAAGGTGGTGGTGTCCTGGCAAAATTTTACTTAAGATATAATGTCGAATATTTACTTAAATGTTAAAGGAGATACCTTTCCGTCCACACGTAGCCATGCAGAAAAGTAAAATAGGTATACTGCAAATTAAGGCCAAAATACCCGCATCGACCAATGCAAGTTTTCACCAGCTCTCTGAAATAAAACAAAGACATGATTAAGAAAGCTGCATTCTAATCACAATGGTATGAAGATGTTACGTGATTCTGAAACAGAACAGGTCTGATAAGTATTGCTTTTACCCATAATCCCTCTAACCAAGACCATTTTTGTTTTGTGTTGGACATGGCTCATATGTTAGTTTGGCAACAGTAACGTAAGCAATGTTTCGTTAAAGTTAAGGCCTCAATTTTCTAAAACTGCTGTTTCATCTTGTTTTAGATAGTCCATGCTAGCATTGGGTCCTTGTCGATTTTTTTTTTGACAATTTAGGGATTTAAAGTAGGTAAAGGCGTTGCCGAAAACTTTTAATAAAACCAAGAAAATAGGTACTACATTTTTTTTTATTCTGAATGAGCCTGAATCGTTATAATTGGCTAGGATTGAGTATTAGATAAAACATTTTATGCAAGGTAATGAAACGAACCCCCTCCGTGTCACGGTTTTAGTACATTTTATTTGTGTCAATCCTACCAGCACTTATGTTCGCTTCGACATTTTTAAGAACATGAAGATTTTACTAAGCACCTTATCATCCTTTAAGAGACATGTCAAACCATCGAGGATGAAGAACC
This sequence comes from Apostichopus parvimensis, assembly GCA_000934455.1. NCBI lineage: Eukaryota > Metazoa > Echinodermata > Holothuroidea > Aspidochirotida > Stichopodidae > Apostichopus > Apostichopus parvimensis. The sequence continues at coordinate 54,736 of KN882268.1, forward strand.
CCCCCCCCCCCCCCCCGTAAAGGTGAAAAATGCTCGAATATTTATGTTAAAGCACCGTTTTTCACACATATTGAACGGAACAATACATTCACACAAAAACGATCTAAGGTTGGTGTGGAAACCTTTGTTATCCTCTGTAGAGAGGGTACTGAACGCATCATACTATTTAAATGTTTTTAACGTGTTTATGTGCAGCTGTAGTTATGTTAAGTCATCTACACTTAATCGTAGTGCATCATCTAAACAATCAGTGGAAAGACAACTGAGATACGTACCACCCATAAATCTTCAAAACAATGTGCATTATTTGTACTGTGTCTTAATATTTCATGCTCCCGCTTTGAAGGACTACAAACATCATTGGTCAACCCGGAATTCGAATACCACAATCAACTAGAAATTTTGGTTAAAGTAAATCGATCGCAACTACCATGTCCTTGATGATCGGTGTGTTTAAGCATAGACCTTGCATTTCAGTATGTAATATCAAATTCATTAAATCGTTTAAAAAGATGGTACCGTTCGTGACTATGAATGTATTGAGCCCTGGGGACCGCCGCCCTATTGTTCTTCTTTCATGTGCTGCTTTAAGTTTTGTTTGTGTGCACATTAATGTGAGAATAACTGATACAAGAGCAATCTGCCGTCCATGATCCGGTGTAAATTGAGACTCGGTCTTATATAAAATATAAAAAAAACATGAATTGAAAGAAACACAAGAAAATCAACAGACTTAGTGATTCCTTGCCCATTGCAGATATGTTGTAAGGGCTTTGGTTTCAAATTGAGAGTTTTGGATATATCATGTTTGTAGGGTATTAACTGTTTGGGCTGTATTGACCCAAAATGAGCTTTGACCTTCAGCAAAAACAATAAGACAATTATGTTCCACCGACGGCGTTTGCAACAGGCGTGTTCAGGCGGGTTTTAGTATAGGACCGCACCGGACATATCAAAACCGTCGTTCGTATGACAAGTACACTGGTCAGAGAGAGCTAGAGGAACTCAGCAACGTGGAATGCAGCACGTACCAGGCCTCTACAAATACGGTCGCCAACTCGCCATTAGCGTTGGGCGAATTTAAGCGTTGGCGAATAGGAAATGCACTACGCTCGACATTTTGGCGAGTGACTCGTGGGGTAGTCAAACCCCAATATTAGCAAGACTAGCTATCCTTACAAGGAGATAAAGATATCCTGACTGGGAAGTAACTGTGTAAAATGGTTCGCTATATGCACGTGCATTGTGTACGGGAATTTTCATTTGTGGAGGTTGTGCACAAACTTCAAGGAGCATTTATAAACCAATTAAAAAAGTTTATTGAAAATCGATATCATGACGGCTTGGTTATGCGCAGACGACCACCATACACAGTAGAGTATAGTACTAGCAACCCTAGTAGACTACTTACAATAAACATTATAAATCCCCATCTGAAGTTAAAATATAAGACCATTACATGACTATCATAAAACAAAAACTGTAACAATTTGTTACCACTTTATTCCGAGTTTCGCAATTTTAAGATTCATAAGTTAAAAGCACAAGTCCTCTTTAGAGTTGATATGCAGAAAATCCAATTCGAAATTCACGATTATTTGTCATTTATGTAAAACATTTTTGATGACAAAGCATGGAACTGTCGAGTTGGTTAGGCTTCACTGTGCCAAACACTATCCCATGTAGCATAATATTAGGTTCGTTAACACAAACACGTGAAGAAAAAGTGTTCGTGTAAGAATACCAAAACACTTAAAGGTATATGGACAGGTAGCTACAACTTTACTCTATTTAATAGCAAATTAAATCTACTTTTCATATATTCCATCAAATCCTTGAAATTCGATTTCAAAAAGTAAAAAAATCGGGAAATTTTGAGCTTCACAAACGTAAGAATCGATAACCACCTCATTACGTATTGATTTTTTTGTGACGTAGTATCGAGAGGCGCAGACCGTATGTTAAATGTGAAGTTCTGCGCACTATCTTTTAACGTTGATTTCGCTTGGTAACCTCGAAAATGGAAGCTTCAAAACAACCCAAAATTTCCAGTCCAGAGGTTTCGGACGACAAAACGGGGACAGCAAGTAAGGAAGAAAGCTCTTTGGAATACGAAATTCCTAACCAAGAGGAAATTAGGCCCTATCAATTTGAGCCAGAAGCCGATGAAAGTGACAGCACCACAGACTCGGAAGGTGAACCTGACAGCAATGAAAATCCACGGCGTCTGTTTAATACTGACTGGTGAGAATACGTGTAGGCTTATTTTTCCACTGCTAGTGTTACTGCAACCTCCTACTATACAACGCCGCGGCATTCTGACTCAAAACTCTCTCCAGACTTAAGACTTTGAACAGTATTTCCCAAAATAAAATTGAATACGATGTAGTCATACAGAATAAGAATGTAAACAAATTAATTCTCTTATAAACAGCGTTTAGAATAAACGAATAAGGATGTACGAAAACAAATTTGTCAACGAACGAAATGGTAACGGTTACGTGCTTTGGGTATAGATTGATACACAATATACACCAGTTCGATGACTCAATGTAAACATCCGGAGTTTTCACATCGTGTGCCCCATAAACGCATGCTCTTATCCCTTCTCGATTCTACGTCATATTGTGTCAGAAGTCAAATTTTAGAAACGTGCTTTCAGGCGTTTGTTTTTCGTTGATCTGAGTAATTAATCCTTAATTTCTCAAAAACTAGAGCAAATTTTTAAAGAGTTTATATTGAGAATATGATCGGACATACATAAAGCAATACATTCATAGCAAAATTGCTATCTGTCCAAATACCTTTAAGGTGACCAAACATCTCCTAAATTAATTCTGAAGTCATTTTTGTACATGCATTTGATCATTATTTGCAAAATATACCACTATTGAAGGAGTTTGAGACAAATTTGCTGGTATCGCTGCTATGAACTTTTGCAAAGATTTTCTCTCAACACCAAGTGCAAGTGGACGATATATGCTTTGTAAGCTTGTCAGCTTAGATTTTCATCGGTTTTTTTCTACATTATTTTGTATGGATGCCTACTGCGGACGATGAAAAGATATAGACTTGTTTGTAGGGTATTAACAGTTTGGGCTGTATTGACCCAAAATGAGCTTCAGCAAAAACAATATGATAATTATGTTCCGCCGATTTCGTTTGCACCAGGCGTGTTCAGGCGGGTTTTAGTAGGACCGCACCGGTCCTAGATTGTCAGCTAAGATTTTCATCGGTTTTGTTTCTACATTGTTTTATATGGATGCCTACTGCGGACGATGAAAAGATAAAGACTTGTGCATCATGATGACAGTGTAAAAATATGTACGTGATGACAGTATAGTCCATCTTACAGGTACCGTAGAATGGGTTTTCACAAACTACCCATCTTGAAATTTGACCCGTATGGAATTCCACAGCGACATTTTCTCTTACCAAGGGCAATCCACATTTGTATCTCAACAAAATTTCACTTTAAGAGCCATTACTTTAATAAGATTTTCAGATTTTCAAATCTGATGACCTCAAATGACCTTTGACATTCGTCTAAAATAAACAAAATATTTTACACGATATGGGCCATCTACATGCTAAGTATAAAATTCCTCCTATAGTCACCCTTCCTTAGATATCTTGCTTACAAGCAGTTTAAAAGGTTTCAACAGTTTGACCTCTTGTGACCTCAAATGACATTTGACCTACATCAAAACAATTGGGATATGGGTTACTCACATGTTAGTTATGAGTTCAATCTAAGTTTCTAGTATTGAGATATCGAGTTTACAAGAAGGTGTCTCATACAAACACACACACACGCGCCATCACCATCGCATATATTCCTTTGGCCTTCGGCAAGGAATACAAAAATGTGATGTTTTGCGTATTGGTACAACAAAATATTATAAATGTCTTAAAAATATTGAACGAATTATACCGACAATATGTTGAATCATAGGCTATATAACATGACGTGAACTGAACGACTGTGAGAGCATTGCTTTGTGACATTCGAATCCCAAAAACATCACGTGGTGATATGGATAACACAGTACTGGTCGTGAGATATATATTATGTCCAGTAATAAGGTGACATAATATAATCAGTAGAATGTATTCTCATCACACTTGTTCAGAATATCGTCCAAATATTACCAGGTCGTTTTAAATAATAACTGTATCTGATGTCCGTTTTCCATATCTACACTTCATAGAGGAATGCCCAGGTTTGAGTTAACAGTACGCAGATAAGATTTGTTTGTTGGGTCAATATGACATTGTTGTGAAAAACCATACCAGCACATAGGTTGTAATAATACTAAATTCTTAAATCTGTTTTGATAGTCACTGTGAAACGATTGTTTTAGTACATTATGTCAATGCAAAAAAATAATTACCTTGGTCGGAACCATGTGGGAATATTGATGAAGCGATCCCCATTTTGAAATTCAATCTGGTCACAGTGATAGTTGTCTGAAAGAGAGAAGGAAGAAATATCATCCCCATTATAATCGTCTACGTGATCATAATCCTTGTGTTTACTTATCGCCTTCGTTCTCGTTATCTCCATAATCAACGTCATCACCAAAACTATTACCATCTCTCAATGTTACCGTCATCAAAAGAACTGACGATTGAAATAGTCAGTGAAACCTCTAATATAGTTTGAATTGTAAAGATTATAACAAAACACCAATCTGGAAGACGCAATTGTTGTCACACCTGAACATCATCCTAGCCAGCAGTCATTGCTTCATTGCATCGAAGAAGGAACAAGTAATGTTCGTGCTCAAACAGTTACACTGATACTACAAGTCAGTGCAAACCAATAATACATACGGAGGCAGTTCAATTATTTTCTTCCGTAAATGTTGCTTTGTCAAATGCATGTGCTATCCATACAACAATGGGGGAGCAATGTAAACCCGCGTTAAAAGTGAAATGGGAACATTGTTCTCTCATTCGTAAATTATACGTTTTAAAGGAAAAGGTGTTGTTAGCTTACGAATTGTAAATAACTATTATGTTGCGTAACAAACATTGTATTACCTTCCATTGATGGATTACTGTCATCGTTATCATAACCCTTAAACTAGTAGATACATTCTCGATATTAAAATATAACACATATAACTCATCTTACTGTTATCATGTTTTAACTTACCAATAACAGGCCGAGTCCACTTGATTAATGCGTTAACTATCTGTCGTTATAGCAACGCCTAGTCCACCATCTGTATACATATAATGTATGGTGTACGTATGTTGCCTTAGTTATCATACGTCATCTTGTATCGGGTACAGTACTCGCCCAACTCAATCGGAAACAGAAATTGAAAGTATGTTGTCTCGTGTTCCGTCCGTGCTTGGGCGTTACTTCTTGACGTAGGAATGAAATGAGATATGTTTCATGAAGGTTGACAAAATAGCCATATTTGCCTACTTCAATATTTAAAACAATGTTTACGTTCGGTAACAAAACTACACGCATTGTTTACAATGAAATCCCTTGGATGGTTCTCAGACCTGAGTCAGATGAGTTTTTATGGCAAAATTCAGTATGAGCAGATAAAGATACCAATACCATTCAATTGAATCTATTCGGGGAAATACACCTGTTATTGGTTTTGCCAAACGAAATATAAAAGTACTTCAGTCGAGCAATATTACAAGAAAATCATAGACTGATATTAATCAGTGCATCAAACGCTGGGGACTTAAGTCATTAAAATAGTTAATAATTAGTCAAGTTTTAGTTATGATTCTCTGTTATAACGCGTAACTGAATAAAGCTATTAATATATTAATAATTTCAGTTTTACATCGTTACATGGGAATAGTTTCCTATAAACGCTTCCGTCGTACTTGCAATGCAATGAACGTCATGACACGATTAAGGTCAATATTAGTTGCTTTTCTCAGCATGTCGTTAATTTTCTGCGGTAAGTAAATTGTTGCATTCAAATAAGATAAAAAATAAATAATAGTATAACATAACCCAAATCTAAATTGCTTAACGTTTCATTTTACAGACGATCAAGAACAAGCAGCTTGCATTTGCGACGAACTAGATTACAGTCAGTCTTTTCCGACCTTCGTCTGTAATGCCTTGCAGTGTGATCATGTCTGCCTTGTTTGCCCGGTTTATAAAGAAACTAATGTGGAATGGTTCAATGCTGAGACTAACATTGCCCACGGAGGGATTTACTTGGGGAAACATAGTGGAGAAAGCGTCAATAGCTGCCATGAGACGAATGCTTCGTTAAGTGTGAAACCTTGTGACAATGAGAAAGAATCCTCTATTCGATGCCAACAGGGAGAGAAAGTGTTGGCTAACTTTACACTCATATGTAAAATAGACGGTGAGTAGATTGCATTGCTCCTGAAAGGGACTATGAATTTATCATATTTAATGACGAGGTGCATGAGGAAATCACCCATCTAAAAAACAATGCAAAATGTGTTTATTTTAAATAATAAATTGGTAGATAAGTTTAAATGTGCATTTGGCTCGTTTTTGTTTTCTTTTCTTCCTCTGCAGACAAAATTGAAAGTCCAAGAGCTCAGCCTGGTAAACTCATCTTCAATTTAAAAATGAAATGAAATTCCGTAATAATAATATAACAACATATCTTAATAATCATGATACAATATGTGCTAGAAGCGTTTTTCAAATTTTAGTGGCAATGGAAGGGAACGTTATTAGTATTGCTTAACATGGTCAATTCTTTTTTATATCAAAACAAATTCGATTCCCTTTGATAATAATACACAATATATTGTATTAAGTATGTGTTCATCGTGCGCTGCAAGCGACACTTATTTGTTTTTGGCACTCTTTACTTTCTCTGCAGACAACGATACTAATCAGAGAGATCCACATGGTAAATTCATTTTCAATAACAAAACTAATTCGATTCCCTTTGATAATAATACACAATGCATTTTATTAAGTATGTGTTCATCGTGTGTTTGAAGCGACACTCAAATTTTACTAGCAATGGTAAACAACATAACTGTGAGAAATAGCTTACGAGGTTACTTTTTTGTGTACTTTTTGCAACAAAAAAAAGTTCCACAATCATAAATCATCTTAGATATAGTGTATAAGAGATGAAATATGGTTAACTGTGCGGCAAAGGGTTGGTTTAAGTCTTCGTATCTTCAACATTTGTTGCATCTAGTCTCAATAACCTGTTTTTTTTTTGTATAACGTAACATACTTCTTATAATATTCTAATGAGACGATCAATATATAACTGATGTTGATACAAAGAATGTCAACAATTCGATCACATGTTTGACATGAAGTATCATGTACAAAATATGATATTTTTCATAACATGTAGGGAAACTACAACGTAGTTCTTTTCATTTGCAACATTTGAATTTCAAGGTCATTTTTCGATTGCCAAGAAAGAATTAAAGCAAGAATCACTAGTCTGATTATTCGATTTGTGAAATCCAAATGAAGACCCAAGTAATTTGAGAGGACGATATTTTCTCTCTTTCTCATAATTTCAGATACATTGCCTCCAACAACAGGTAAACAGAGTTGTTGTTTTTTCGTTCACAATGTCGTTAACCGCTGATGTGATGATAGTTTGAATCAAAATGATATATATCTAATATAATTTTTGGATTATTTTGAGTACATGTTTAGAGTACCAAGTGTACTTATTTTTTAGTGGGAAAAGAAAGAAATAAAAGTAAAAATAATCGCTTCAGAATCAAATAGTCTCATATGATGTAATACCTTATTAACTGATGATTGAAACTTTGCACGGTTTCATACAGTTAACCTTTTTTTGTTTTAACTATTTGCTGTATACAGATAATCATCCAAATTTCACATTAACAATGTACATCACCGTTGGAGTAACACTTTCTCTAGCTGTAGGCTGTACTCTTGCGATCTCGGTAAATTGCTCCCTGCGAAAACGTAAGTTTAATTCAAACCAATAGCTGAAACCCACCTAAACGGTTCCTGCGTTGTATCGAACATTGAATGAAACTGAGCTGTTGTCCCTAGTAACCTGGTACTCAGGCTACTAGATTCTTTCCCACCATCCAAAGCAAAACAGAGGCTGTATAGTCATCAATACGGTACTACATAATGATGATATGGCTCAATCATTAGACCGCACAAGTTGTAAACCTAAAATACTAGTTCGAAACTCACCATGCTGAGGCTTCCTCGACTTTTAACATTGTTTATGATATTCCTCTCAGTGCTCTATTGTTGACTTAAAAAACAAATATTAACAGCTTTCAGTGAAATTTAAATACAATTTTCCTTTATAATAACATATTGGTGTTGATAATACCGTCGTAAGTTTCCGCTTTACCGGAAGCTATTTCTCCATCATTTCTCATATAACGA
>KN882268.1:63580-88911 GCA_000934455.1 Apostichopus parvimensis
ATCGACCTTTGATAAAATATAACTTGTACATATATGGAATGCTGGATGACTGACATGAATCAACATAGCCTATGAACATACTTTCTTCCAAAATATAATGATAACAGAACCTAATAGAATTCATGCAACAAGCATAAGCCCCTGTTGTCCCATTATGTGTTTTATTCCAAAAGTTATAAATATTTGCTGGTATTTGACAATCTTTACCATTTAACACATCGACTATTTTAATGTGGAAAGTCTCGGTGTGAATGCATAATACAAAACATTTGATTCTGACTCAAGACTAGTAATTGGACAGGGTTAGCATATGGTCAAGAGTTCCATTCATATTAAAGGAATAAAGATGGGGCTGCATTGTGCCCATGGGATTGTCCTCTTTTTCGTATTTGCATTAGCAACTACCTCGTTAAGCCCACCATCACAATGTTTTTAGAAAACGACCCTTTCCTCTCACATTGGTATGTACAAGTTAACATGTTTTTTTTACTATTTATCTTGTTTGCATTAATTATCAAATGTTTAATCAATGTTGTTAAATAACCACTCATATCACTTATAGGAGGCCGTTTCACAACAAGCGAAGGGTAAGCCATATTGAACTGTATTTAGGTTCTGACCCAATTCAAAATTACGGTATAGCCTAAAAATATTTCGCTTAGGAAATGAAAAGAAAGGAAATTGATTTGACTTCTGTTGAGACTTGTTGAGACTAGTGGAACACTTGTAGTTGTTACTCAGAGTTTCACGCGTATGAGCGAATATCAGAACAGTTGTATGATGATCGCTCTAACGCATGAAACTCTGTGTAACAAGTACTAGTGTTCCACTAGTCTGAACAGCGTTATTTCAATAGGTGAATATGAAATTCTTCACACGTGTGTGAAATCTTTTGAATCATAGCTTTCCAAATTGTTCTCTCATATTTTATGGGTTAACAGAAAATTCACCTTCTCGAGTATTTGCCTCTGAAAAATTTGTGTTACATTGAAATTAACAATGCCGAATACTGTTTTGAGTTCTTACACAAACTTCATAGTTTCATTCTTGTTATACACAACATAGTAACTTCAATCTGACTGTATAATGATGAATAATTTCTTGTTAACTTTTCCTTAAATATGTGTGTCTAAAATGCAGCAAAGTGCACAGTTCATTCGGGTTTTAAGCAAATTGATATTTGCAATTTATTTAGCGATTGTTATTAGACTACGAAATGTGTTTGGTCAAGTGAGCTACCCATGTATCATTTGTGCACAAATACTTGATGTCCATTCGTATGTTATATTAACCTTCAGATTTACACCCAGCATTGACATGGAAGATAACGTGTGTTACGTAGGAATGGTCGATGAAACTACTAGAACAATGAGTTTGGAATACATTGTACAAACAAATTTAACAGGTGACGTCCTTAGCTACGTTATTTTAACTTGATTCTTTATAGAAGTTCATTGTGTTGACTTTTGTAATAATGGCATTTCATTAAAGAGTATATTAAACTGAAAATGGAAGCTTCACTTCTTACACGAGTGTTTTGTGAGTAGTACTAGTTGGCAATGATTATATGTTGGCCTCTGTTTGTTTGTTTTTTGTCTACATTCAGATTCAAGTCGTCTTCTTCTCAAACCGATCCTGAACGAACACGTGCTGTCTGGTCTACCCTTTGAATATTGGAATGCTCACATGTCGGTTGATGGTTCGATTAAAATGGATTGTTTCGCAAAAAAGCTATCAGGTATATAGCATCTCTTGAGAAAAAAAGAAAATTATTTTTAATTACGCAATTTGTAGATTCGTGTGAACGGTTAAAAAATGCACTTTCAGTATTTGATTTCGAAGAAAACTCAAAATAATCCGGACATGTCAACAGTATCTATTTTATTGTTAACAATGTTTCAAATTAAAGTATACTATTATTTTACAAAGGCGAGTATTTGACAATGGGTCGTTATTGATTTCTTTCAGACAAGGCAACAATTGGCGACTATACGACTCTCAAACTCCTTGCCGAGAGTTTATCATCGTTTCAAATGGGCGAGGGATTTGTGAAACTTTTACACATATCGACACAGACAAGTAAATATCAATTAATATATTCATTTTATGACCGAATTGGGTAATGTCAATAATATGTAATGTGCAATAATGTGCAATAATATGCATGTAATAAGTGCATGGGTGTATTATGAATTATATTTTAATGCTTTGCTTATACTTTAAACATTCACAATATAATTTGAACTTGTTTCTCTAGTTCCGTTTGGTTTCTTCTATGAAACGATGAGATGTGGAACTCTTCAAGACCATGTGATGAATCATTTCCGGAAAAAATCTCGTATTAATAAAACTATCAAGAGACAGCTATCTTATTTTTACCGACCCGTTTTGAAGGAATTACTCATCTTCGCAGTAAACATTGCCCAAGCTATGCATTTTCTCGCTTCTCAGCAGGTACTTTACCATACTTCAGTGATTGACATTTTATTATAAGCGTGTATTTTGACACGCCAAAAGTGTGTAATTTGTGTTTATTCATACGTGTTAAACATGGTCGAATCTGATTGATCGTCCGTGATCGTCAGCTGGCGATACATTAAACATATAAATAATGCACGGTATAGTCTCAACGACAGATGAATATAAGGTACATAACACAATAACATCGGTTTGTTATATCCCGATCCATCTAGATACATAATCTAATTCAAAGTAAACGAAGCAGATTAACTTAATTGCGTTTAAAGTTCATTGATATGAAGTAAAAAGTATAACGTTTGTAATGTTATCAGAAGGTATTCGAGGCTTCGAAAAAGAACTAAAAAACTAAACTGAAACCAAAAGAGGCAATGTTCAAATGTCCTGAATACATAGATTCAAGGAATTGCACTAACCAACATACAATTATATATGTTCTACAGTTGCTTTGACAATGTGAGGACACCTTCGATATTATCACTTACGCAACGTCTAACAGATACGCCAAAACTTACCCTATTCTTACAACGTGATAACCTTTCGAGAATATAGTTGGTTATATCCAAGGGTAACATTCTGAGATGAAATATATGTTTATTTAATGTTTCGTATGAATGAATAGGGTTAACCAAGCGTTGATTGCAGTACATTCAATGGGTATAACCTACGGTCTCATGCATTGCTTGAGTTATACCAGGCCCAGTTAATGGGAATATTGTTATAAGAATATAATACATTGATCCTTTCAATTTCATCTTTACGTGGTCCACAGTGACTAAGACGTTTTCTGATGTTTTAATACTCCTTCCATAACATAAAACCAAATTTACATTTCTCTCGTAGTATTGTCATCCAGCACTCTCTTTGAGAAAGGTACTGATGACGCCTCAAGGCTCCTGCAAATTATACGATATTTATCCAAATAACCTATGTATGGAGAGAATCAAACATTTGATGAAAAAGGTAAATCTATGACATTAAAACGCAAGTTAATTCAAAGTACGTATTATTCATACTTATCACCACTCTTTAGCTATATATTCATTTATTTAAATAATTTTGTCTAATATTTAGAGCTTGCTCTCACAGAGGAATACAAGATGAATAATTAAGTAGGTCTTACGAAATACGCAGGAAATTTCTCGTTTTGGCGATTTGAAAGGCCTCCCTAGTTTCCAATGTTTTAGTTTTATGATATTATTCTTATTATTTATCCATTGTGTATACAGAAAAATTCCCCTACGGCATGGATGGCTACAGAGATATTTCTTCTTGACAAGTACCTTCTGAAGAGTGATTCTTGGAACTTTTCCGTTTTCTTGTGGGAGCTTCTGTCGATAGGTAATGTTTCATAAACTGAATGACTTTGGAACCAACCAATTTAAGACTGTCAAATTTCATTTTTTTAGGGGGGGGGGGGGGAGAGAATAGAAGTTATCTTCATGTATTTTCATCTAAAAACACTGATTAGTTATTCATATGTTATTCTCACATGTGCTTTACTTTTCTTGCAAGGTAAAATACCGTATGCTGGTATCTCCCAAGAAGATATCAAAGCGAAAGTTCTTGACGGGTTTATGTTATCGAGACCGTACGTTTGTCCAAAAGATATGTAAGGAAGACGAATATTCTATATTAGCTTCATTAAAAAGTGTTGCAGAATACAATGTACGCGATAATAATATTAACTAAAAATAGCCGAAATTGAAAAGGAAAACAAATATCCTTCTTGTGAATAGTTAAACATACTTCATAAATATGACAGGCCAAATAACTGTAGTTCTAAGTGCACGACTATTTCCCAGAGTTACAATTTATTGGTTCTTAACTGTTATTCTCGTAATATCTTAAAGTAGTTTTGTGACTCCACTTAAATCTTTATTGTGAAACTAAGAAGACTAGCAATGACATGTTTATGAAATATTTATGTCCTATAACTCAGCATACTGAACGCATGTGTGTATAATGGCAGTGAAGAACGTATGTACAACACAAATTCATTTGTTCACTTCCTGCTGCAAAAGTGCCAATTCATACAAGTAGAGCAAATACATATGCTGTAAGCTAACGTATATGTATACTATATTATGTATTTGCTCTACTCCTATTTTGGAAATAACTTGTCTAAAATTCGATTGCTAAATTGCTCATTTTGTGAAGTTTGTAACAACTAACAATCATCCCTACGTTTTGCTGTATTAATTTGTTAGGTATCAGTCCAATGGTTTACAAGCTTTCACTTCTCAACTTTCATCAGGTTTCGAGTTATGGTGTCTTGCTGGCAAAAGAACCACACCATGCGACCTTCGTGCAGTGATATATTGCAAACTATTCGGTGTGAATATGAAAAGTTGCATGAAGTAAGTAAACCATATATATAAGCAATATCCCTTAGAAAAATATGTTATATTACATCCGAGTCTTAAAATAACGTTTATCAAGTACTTTGAAAGACATACTTATTTCAATTGAATAAAACGATTTTAAATTACATTTTTATTGCGCTTGATTTAATGGTATGGAGCAATATATATTTGCTCCTATCAATGTTTCAGAAAAGTATTAATGGCTTTTACCTGACGCATTGTATTACTTCGTTTTCTTTCAGAAATATCAAGACTGTGATTATTCAGAAATCCCGGAGTGATTCTATGTCGATCGTTAAATCAGTGAATGGTGTTTATATATCGACGAGTCTTGACTACCTCGTTTGAAGTTTCAAATTATCGTAAAATCTTCTTCGGTAAAAAAAAAACATGGGATTGAAATATGTACCTACTGGGATAATCCGAGAGACCAGCATGACATGGAAATAACGCGAGGCTTATTTTGTTTCGTTACGTTGAAAAACAGTATATTGGTCACTGTTTGCACAACCATACCCACACTTTAAGGAATTTTGTTAAACGCTAATTGCTTTATACTGATACTACGATGGTTAATATTTATATCTATCAGACAATCGATGGAAGGTATCTGTACTACTGTAATCATGGTAGTTTTCGGTTTCTTAACTGTATCTATCAAGAGTAACATTATATGAAGGTCATTTGTGCAACAACGCAACCTACATCTTTGAGAGTTTGTACACACTAAGATTTGTTTCTAAGTAGTACTAAATTATGTCAAATGTGTATAATCGAAAGAAGATCCCTCTTTGGAATGAAACAGAGAAATGAGAGTTTATCTTCATTCAATGTTGTGGTTAGTTATCAGCGATGTCCTCTACAAAACGACATACGTCATAAATTCAGTACAGAGCAATCTCTCAAGTAGCTTCAGAGTATCTAGTTTAAGGTCTTTAAATACAATACGAGACAACCTAGCTACCTATACAATACAATATTCTTGTTATGCTTAGGTATCAACAAAAAAATCCTGACTTTGTTTTCTTAATATTCACTAGGAGAGTTGATTTTCATAAATAAATGATGAAATTGTGTGAATAGTTACGCCTGATCCAGTTGTTCTATAATTGTAATTTGCTTACGTCATTATTTGACGTGGCAGTCATACGTTAATGATTGTCTGACTGCTTACACGTATGAATAAATGGCAAACTGAAAGTGAAACAAGCATTTTATGAAATATCAAAGTTCAAATAAAAAGAGTATTTCAAGTAGCAATTAATCATTGATACGCCTATTGAAGCAGATAAAAGATTGCCTCAGAAGCGATATAAGATATCTATAAAATACTGTTTTATGACGGTGAGGAAGTCTACTACCCACTATGCACAGAAGGATAACCAGAAATTTGCATTGTATTTGCAAATTACTGAAGATTATGTGTAACACTTATACGCAATAAGGCAAAAATGTAACTACATTACAGAACTTACCAACAACAAGAAAACATTACCTCTGTAGGTATTTCTAATATTCACTTTACTTTCAGCAGTGATCAATGTAACAAATTATCGTTGACAATTACGAATTAGTGTGTACAACACCCATTGCATTTACCACTGAACATATATATTTTCCACGATTCACTCTAACATTATATTTAAAACATTCTGAGTAGCTAATGAATTTCAATAACGCCACAACAGCAGATATTTTAATTGATTAAGGTTAGGATGACTTACCAACAACGTTGCGACCTGTCTGAAACCGACGATTTACAAAGATGTTATGTCGTCTTGCACGCAAACTATCGTACGTGCAGTTTTCGGTAAATAGTGTTTCCTTGTGCGGCTTATCAATACTTGAACTTTGGATTGTAGATTATAAAACCTAGTATAGTGGAGCCCTTTCTGCATACATGGCAAACATGTCTGTGATATAGATAATAAAATATGTTTACTTTGTGGGCGAGCTGTGTTAACCAACGATTATAAATAACAGCACGAGATATCTACGAGTTAAAGTTTGACTTTTAGGTAAATTATTCATAGCATAATACATATATCCTTTACGTTGGTTTTGTTATATTTTTGATAAGACTATTCGGTTCCATAGAAGTTAATTGGTTTGACTGTTTATATTGACACGATATTCCTGTCTAATGTAATCAAACGTGAACCTTACCGGTTAACGCAATTATTAAAATCATGTAAATCATTATACTTGACATAAAACACATAATCGGATCGCATTAGAAATTATCCAGATTATACACCAAGAAGGTACCATGTATATAAAATATTAGATAGTATTGAAAACATTACCGATTCGAAAGAACTGTTATTGGCGTTTGATCCGTTTCTTCCACAGTTCTAACATAATTAACACGTTAGCCCATCCACGGTACTGCATTTAACGTCACCACATGAATATATTAGCAAATACAGGACCGATATCGTCATCACTGAGAAATAATAACTTCATATTAATACATGGAGGTAACAACTAACCGCGTGAAATCATCAAATACATTTTGATCGTATTTTGTACACTACAATTTTTGTAATAGATTTACACCGTCGACCAACTTACATACCCCCCCCTACCCCCCGGCGCCTCGATCACATCTCTTTCACTGTCCGTTTGCTTTTGAACTATTCCCTGACTAGCATTTGCAGTCATCCTAGTAGCCAAAGATTGGTCTGGAAAACATTATAATTCCGCATCACCTAGAGAAAGAAAGTCACCGGACGTCTCATTTATGAATAAAAGCTAACCAATCACCATATTCAAGATCTTGAAATGTTAACAAAGTTGGAAGGTATAATAGCTTTGTTGGTACAATGTATTTTGTTTAGAACTATAAAGTTACATTCAAAGCAAAAAGTAAGTTGAATATGTTTTCTTTTACATTTAAAATTGAATGACTGCGTTCTTCATTCCAGACGCTATGAATGATCATTGTTTAAATATTGCTATATGATAACTCAACGAAGTATATTTTTCTTTCTTAGTCTCATACTAACAACACTACTTAGGAGCTGACGTTTCTTAAAAAAAAAAAAAAGACTTGATGACAACGTATAAGCCAAAGTATGTGCTCTAAGTCATCTTTCAAGTGGCAAATAATATGAAAGGTTTGTAAAGATGGATCATACACAAAAGGTATCAAGCTCTTAACAGTAGTATAATACTGAAAGTCAAGCAGATTTTACATTTTATCATAGATTATACGCAGGTTAAAACACTCTTCAAATAATGAAAGTGCATGTATAATCAGTTCAAGTGGATGAAACCATTTTTTACGAGACAATGGAACAATACCATAAGCTCGTTTAATACTTTATAGTTTGTCCTTCAGTAATGAGTGTTAAGAGTTATTTTGCAATCTATAGTCACGATGAGAACGTATATGACAGATATGTTCGATGTAGGAAACCCTGGTCCACAGAGATATTCCGATACAATGTGGTTAGATGTAATTTAATATGTATGTACATTCTTTTAGTTAAGGCTTTTAAGAAAAGACGTGTAACACGCTTTATTTAACTCATTCCCGATTACATATTTGTCTAACCTTATATAGTCGTACCTACCTCATTACGACGTTTGCGATACCAATAAGGAACAATGTAGTTTTATTGCTATTCTCTTACATTGTCATAAATCAGTGGGTTCCTTTGACAAAGCACCTTAAAACTAATTAATTAAATACACACCAATTAGAGACAAATGTACTCATCGTCTCTGTTTTGTTCTCGTTATCGTCAATTTTGTCGTGTATTTATTTTATGTAATGGAGGATATCCGCTCACATGAGCTTCTACTGAGCTTCTCCTTTATAGTATTCCCATTAACTTTTAGTTATAATACCCGTTGGACCTGTTTGACAAATAATTGTGTACACTTTAAGCATTTGACGTCAACTTCACTAAGTGTGACGAGATACTAATGGGTTGTTTTAAAAGTCAACCCTACTAATGCAATGCGGACCGGTGAAGCTCTACTAGTATGCAATATGTCGTTAATTTCGAGGACATTGAATTACATTTAAGGATACATATATTAGTTGTCCCTTCCTCCCCTCGCATCCCTTGCTGTCGTTCTGTCCACTGAATCATTGCATACTGTCGTGTTCCAAAAGTCTATATGAGACAATCAGCGTCCTAGTTGTGAGTATTTCATCAAACGTCGGTCTCAAATCAACGGCCAGTCGTTATTAAAATTGGAGGTTGATAACAGTGTGATCATCTAAAACATGAACGTAAGCCTTGAGTAACAATACAGAGAAAACGAAGAAAAAAATGGTTCTCTAGGTTTGTAACTTTCGTCTTCATTCCCATATTTACATAATATGAGACTAACAATATGATACCTTACCGAGCCTGTGAAATACATTCCGTTGAATTTGGATTTCTTCCGGAAACGTATTACTGCGCATGTAAATCGCTTCACGGGCACAGATTATATGCAAGCTATGCGGCTGAGCTCCCCAGGTTACCAGCAAGGGTTGAATTATATTTGATAAATCTTCCTTTCCTAAAATGTCTGTGCATTCACGTCAATACGAAAAATTACCAAATGCTAAAGCTTCGCCACTTGGACCCCATGGGGCTTTGAAATACCTCCCAGAGAGATCACATTTCTCTGGCCTGAATTTGTTACTATGTATCGACTAAGAGATAACAAGAAAACATCTAACCACACAGCAGCTTGCCGGGGTTTTGCCGCAAGGGCTCTGAGATACAATCAATGGAATCTTCGAATTAACCCTCTCTCTGACATGTATTGCCAATGTCGCAGTTTCCGGGAATTAGCTTAACAAGACCTTCTCATCTCCAGTCGATACATAGTGCACTAATAATTAGACAAAATGCCATTTTTGTTGCATTGAAGCCGCTCTCAGTAAAGATAGTTGGTATTGACATTGCTATACACCCCATATCCATTGACGAAATGGTGAATGCTTTTCACCAGTAGTAGCTGTAGATTGAAAGAAGAATATCTATTGCTAGTAAAAAATAATCAGAATATAGAGAAAAAAGTCCCCATTTCATCGGAACAAGGATATCTTTTGCGCAAGGATAACAGGTTAAGATCTATGCGGTAATAAATGTAACTTGAATGTGAAACTAATAGATGTATTACCATGTATTGTAACAAACAGTTCAAAGAATGGAAGTGTAATTTTAATCAGTTCAAGTGGACAATAAAAATTAACGCTAAAGAGTGAAACTGCAGCCCAAACACTTATGTATATATTTTCCTGCGTCCTTCATTGATACGTGTACTTTTGAACGACCAAGTCGTATACCATTTAATGAAATAGACCCTTCAAAGCAGTGGTAAAATTAATGAGACATTGTTTCGCCCGGTATCTGGTTAGATTAGTTGTAATAAGTGCGTATAAAACCATGCCGTATTTTCCTGCGCTACGATAATGCGGCACACGTCCCGACCATACATGAGTAAGCAGTTGTGTCCAAATATATTAGATACACAGTATGAAAAATTTTCCTCCCAGCCTGGCCTAGCTAACTTGATCCTCCTTTATCTTTGTTATTTATACTTGGATGGGGTAATTCTGCACCGTATATCACCCATCAGATATGACCTCGCAGGTCACGCAAGTCTATTGGAGCTCCCCGTAATGTAAACAACGTATACGTACACGGATAATGCTAGCCGAGACTCTGTGCTGTTCGGGCCTAGTTTATAATAGTTTACTAGTAGAAGCTTACTTGTACTAGTATCGCGACAGTTTTTTTCTCGACAATTCTCAAAGTTCAATACAAAGAGATAAGTTTATAGTTTCATAGTAAGTTCCCATTCTTTCAGTAATAAAAAGAGGATTTTCAACAAAGTAAAATTATTAGCTAAAGAGAGCAACAGTTCTCTCACAAATTACAATTAACAATATCATGTTGTTAGATTCGAAGGAACCTTAACCCAGATTATGCTATTTGCCCTTGGAACTGAACTTACAAAACCTGGATATTCTTTATTTACTTAATTCCCGATATTGAACTTGGAATTCCGGGAGAAACTTTTTAACTACTTGGAAAATTTAGCCCTTTGTCGGATTAGGGTAACCAACTTGTTATAACACGTTCGTGACTGCAAAGCAGGAAGATCTCTAATATCCTTTACCAAACAATCATTTATAAAATCGAGTAGCATGGACAAATCATTGGTCACCTCGGCGGTTTCACTTTTACTAAACTGCATCTAGTGTCTTAAAGCTATCCGGATAGTAGCATATACAAGTTTGTATTTACCTGCAATGAAGAATTAAGGTCCATTTTAATAGCTAACACTTGGAAAATACATCCAATACTTAGTTGCCATTATTAATTTAACACCAAACATATATATGAAGAATGGGCTGTATCTTCCTATCGTGATTAGTAAAATATCGTCAGATCACCCTTACAATAATTCCTATTACAAGTCTACAAGCTTCAGTTTAAAAACCTTGTGTACTGCCTCTGTGTACATTTTATGTGTACTGGCTCTGTATACATCCACTAGAAAGCTTCAAGAGTAGAATAAAAGAGCGTCCCTTTTTTCGTTCCTATGCAATGTTAGTGTTATTTTATCGATGGAACAAAACATTACCAATATTTAAAACAGCAACGCACATAGTTCCAAAGCTCTCTGTTTAGTTGTTTCTCAATGTCTAACACATATAATACCCACGTTACGTAGCGTAATCGTACTTATATTGTTCAATACCAAAATATATATATATATTGTTCAATACCTTAAAGCAAGGTGAGTTCTGAACCATAAATTTGCCAAAATACAGTGTACCGCTAAGGATTTGGCTGAATAATTCACGATTCAGCAGGCTAAATGTTCATCGGTACTGTTAACAGGACTTTTATAGTCAAATTTGAGTAGCGAATACAGGAAAGGCCGGGGGTATACAAGTTATCTGTTAGTATGTTCTTTGGTGAAGTTTTAGGGTCTTAGCTGCAGTACAATCTACTAACCATTGGTTTCATAGAGAACGTTACGAATCAGTAAATCAACCAGTTACATAATTAGTATATACATTGTGTATAACGAACATTATGCTGGTATTATATTATCCTCAGCCCGTATTACTACCGGTAGTATACACATTATGTAACTAATATAGGCTAATACGTCTTCTGTTAAGTCTTTGCTTCCAGCATAAATACAAGTCATTGTTCGACACAAGAAATGTGAAACAAAGAAGCTTGGTATAAAAACTACGTTTACCTTGCAAGAGTCATTGTCGTTAAATAGGGCATAACGCTACTCTATGAAAGAAACCTAGCTTTTAACAGCTACTCATACTAGTGCAAGTCATGATTTGATATAGCGCATGCATATGTTCAAAACAATAACCAAGAAATGCCTAGACCAACATTAACAAATACATTTTATTGAAACAGACCGGTGAGGATGGGTTGTCAGCGTCATTTCAATCCTGAGCTGTTAAAGAAACATGTATGATTGATACTGTACACAAATAAAGTTAATAATATGATTTCTTTGCCTCTACATAAAAGAACAATGTACTCAAATGATGTCAAAGTAAACAGACAACATGTGGCAGTCACGTGGTATATAATTAAGTTAATACGATTTAAAATATTGTTGAATGACGGTTCATTCGACTCAGTTCCAATTGAATGAGTGATTCAAATACCCTATGTATTACTCTGTAAGGAGAGGACAGATAGCTGGGTGGCAAGTTTGCATGAGTATCGAAGTTTCTTTCAACATGTGTGAATATGTAGCATTCCTAACCTTACGTTATACCGTGAAGAGTTGCATGAGTTGCTAATTAGTTTTAATCTCTTATCAGTCGGAACCTTTGGATTGTTGACCCTTCTTGCTTCCCTAATAATAGTACCGATAAAAATGGTTATAAATAGTGTAGAACTAACTTACTTTTGACGATACATATACGTATTGGCAAATAAATTACAAGTTCAACGCACAGTTTTTTACAGAGAACACAGATGTTTGCCATATTAACAGAGTGACTTTACTTGTGTCATTGACATGCTCTTATGGGAAATTTGAATAGTGGGCGTACAATAGTTTGGCTTTTATCGGACTTGTGTTGGTCCTGTTCCGAATCCTCGAGTTATGAATGTCCGACCCTTAGCCTGAGTCCAAACCTAAACCCTTCGGGTCCTTCAACACCGGTGTACAGCACAGTACATTGTTATTAATGACATAACAAAACTATGTTACTGTCGATATTTTTTCAACTTAGCAAATTTGTCAGGCTATTATGCAAGTACTATTTGGTAGGATAGGGAGATTGTTGTTTGAGATTAAAGTTTTACCATCGTGTCAACTATTTCATCTCCATGCACGATTAAGATACTACTGCCAAATGCTTTGAAAGAACAGTTGTTTATTGCCTTGGTTTAGACATGTATACGGTTAACTAGGTGTATGTAGGAAATGAGAGAGGTGAAAGGTAGGCTACGCAATCCTGATATAGTGTAGGTCTACTGTAGATCTGTATATGACATTTTCTCCGCAGTAGTCCTACGTATTCCATCACTCATAACACTGACTATATAATTCTGTATGTTAAATTTGGGTGTCAGCAATAAGATAGCATAATACCCTAAATTGTTTATCTGTATTTAAAAAAAAAAAATAACAATTTTGAATTTGTTGATTTTAATAACTGTATTGTAAAATAAAGTATAATTCCCAAAACATAAAAAAGGTAATTCATAGAGAAGCAGATGTTGGTTATATGACGACTATGACGTCACAACAAACTTTTTCGCACACATTTTCCAAGTTCAACTGACCACGTGATCATTGATGTTCTCCATTAATCAGTACAAAGTTATTGTTCAGAATTTGATATCCTAGCTAAATGGTTCTATGATTTCGGCTATATTCTCATATTGGCATACACGTAAAGTTAAAAGTGATGGTGTTGTTATTTGTTATAAATCGCAGAGGAACTAAACCTTAGGCCTAGCTGTATATGGCATTGTCCCAAACAATTTAATAATACATATTGATGCCTCTCTTATGAATTCATCTGCTGAAACACCTCCCCCTGCCCCCAGAGTTCTTCAGTCGTTAAAATAGTGTTAATAACACTATAACACACACACACATATATATATATATATATATATATTGTGCTGAGACATATTCCAAGGTTTACAAGAGGAGTAATTCTTCTGTCTGACAATTATTTGTGTGCTGAAAGTGCTGCAGCTTCCGATAGCTTCCTCGTTGTTGTCCCAGACAATAATGAACACCATTGAAAATACTTCATACACGTAAAGATTCGTAAAGTTATACAGTTATAAAAGCAAATTGTTCATTTTAAGAAAGGTGAATCGAACAGTCACTGCATTTGATCCCTAAAAAATAAGTGGTATCGAAAGCGACGTTACTAGGTCAATGCAGCCGGTAACGTCAAAGAAAAACACCCATCCACAGATGCCGACCCACTAAAGGAAATAAATAAAATCTCTCAACCAACTAGAAATTGAAAAGAAATTATTTTATTAGGGTGTCAAATATAAAGCAAACTTACCGAAGGTCAAACCAAGGTTGGACTTGATGATTATGGTTTCTCTTTTAAGGGTCATATAATATTCCTCTACCTCTACTTGCTACGCTACTACCACCCCATATGTATAGGATTGACACGGATCCAAACATAAGTACGGAGCATATGGCACGTGAGTCTAGCGTGATGCCTGCGTGATATATTAATCACATTGACTACACTCATATTTCAATCGTAACATTAATTTATACGTTATTTGAAGGTACTACAGTTACAACCTAACTTACTTGTGTTTCCTAACGTATTACTTAGCATGATCCATTGGAAAGCTCAAGTTAAATTTTCCCGCATATGAAACTGTTAGTGCATTCATATTTAACGGAAAGCAATTTCTGTATGTATTGTGATATTAGTATCTAAAATTCAAATTATTTGAATAGATTGTCAAACAAACATCGAAATAAGAAACAAACCTGAATTAACTGTGTTCAAGGGGAGTACTGAATCGGTATTCATTAGTTGCAACAATGTTTAGTGTATCCTGAATCGTAAAGAGCAATTGCAAAATCCTAGAAAATACAGCTCTAAGGTGAGAAAAGTTCTCACAATCAACATTTACAGTCTGCCTTTACTACATGATGACGAATAATCAAATCAATTAAAAAGTTTTACATATGCAGATCAATTACATTGAAAATACTTCAAGTTCTCCATACTAAGTTACTTTACCACAAATTATATTAAACATATGAACATACTCAAAACATGTTGAACGACTTAGATCAAGGTTAGTGAGAACTGTTAAGCTAAGCCTCAAAACAGCATTGACGGAGTTTTTTTTTTTTTGGGGGGGGGGTAGGCGTTGGAAGTTATAACTAGACCATTCCTTCTCTCTTTACACTTTACGCCAAAACTTTAAATCTAATGACCGTCATGAATTAGATTCCATTTCGTTTACAACACTGAGGTTTAAAACAAGGAAGTTGGTAAAGTGCTATGCAAGTTTGCCTTATTATCTATGTATTGTGTAAGTCGCGGCGAAAATCCAGTGTGTTGTAATTCATTACAATTACATTTGTCACACAAAATTCGAGCTGATATGCTGCATCAAGTGTTTCTATATTTGAAAATGAAAGATATATTGACAATAAGATCAGGATTTTGTCGAAACCTGGTTGTTATAACGTAGGCACCCTTGTGCGAGTCCTCGTTTTGGGTGTAACAAGATAGCAATAGTGACATTTATATCGCTGCAAAGCGAATAGTTCTTTACAGGTGCGATATGGCTTCTTTGTTTAAATTTCTGAGTCACTTGTACCCACAGGGTTTACTTACATAGAAATTCCAAAAAAGTACCGCATGAAAAGAACACCTAGTTAGGTACGGATTCTAAAATGTTGAACTCTGACACTGTTGTTCGTCACTCGGATCCTACAATGTAGTATAGTACTTGGTAGTGAGACCACAAATACTCGGAAGTACTTAATAATCACATACATGTCCTCATCCACAAACTGGTTTATTGTGCCTTAAAGGTATGTCTATCTTGATGTTTTCATGCTGTGACTTTAAGGTTAGGGAACAAACCACATAATCACCTGAAATACTTTTCGACGAAAATGGAACCTCTGTGATTTCTGTAGAGAAAATTCCTGTTCTAATATGAATGTCTGTCGTCAAATCACACGTTTTATTCAGGCATCTTCTTTTCAAAAATGTCAACGCATTAGCACCTTTTTGAAACATTTGTCTCGTTACTCGCAAAACGGGTACCTTTTCAAATAATAAAAGGCCGCATTTTAGTTACACTACTTTATATGGAGTACATCTCATTAATAAAATTGGGCACTGTTAATTTCCAATTTGGATCATTGCGATGATCGTTCACAAACATGTGTACACATGTCCCTTGTGTTTCTGGTTTCCCTGCACATGCAGTAAAATTAAAGTTTGTACTACAAATGTGCATGTAATGAAAATACTTAAAAATATACGCCTTTGAATAAATCAAACTCGAACCTTCGACATCCCACACACTAAGTTGTGGACAGAGAGATACCGGTTATGATGAAGTATCCGTAAACCAAAATGTAGTACATAAAACACTCAGAAACGTGTTGCGTTCCCTTTATATCTTGTACATAGAAGCACTTACTATTAACTATCACTAAATACTATCAAACAAATTGAGTATGTAACTGATATTATGTCAGTATACCAGTGTTTAACAAACTGAAGGCCTATACCTACAGGCACTATTCCTGGATCACGTAGATTTTACTATTACCTCATTTATATCTCTGGTGAGCTATCTCTCGTATGAGTTTCCTCACTATGGACCTATGCTCGAATTAAAAGTTTGTCCTTCATGTAAAAGCTAGAGAGGGTTGTCATTTGAAGGAATCCCAGGAACAGAATCATGTTCCACGTGATGAAGTTTGCTAATAACACAGATTCAGATTCGGATTTGTTTGAAATGTTGTCATAATAAATTTCTTTGGCGATTTTTAATTCAATACTTAAAGGTTGTAAGTTATCTCAGATTTCCCACTATTTTAAAGAGTAAAGTGCTAGATCAGGTAATGAGAGAAACAGACCTTCATTTATATTCATTTTGGTATTCTTCCTGAACTTAAAACATTCACGCGATGATGATAACGTTTGTATATAGCGACGCATTTGTCCCTTAGACTTTAAATCCGAAGACTCATAACGTACGTGGTGGCTTAACGTGTATACTTAGTATGATGATTCATCATCGTAATCGTGTAGTGAGGGTCACTTAAAGCGGTCGTTAAGTATATAATCTAGGTTTATAAAATCCCCTTTCCTCCCCCTGACTAAAAGAGAAATGACATCCCGTTTCAGCTGTATTCCGTCTACATAACGTCTACATTAATGTTTGGAAGACCTAACATGGACAGTTGCTCTGCAGTGGCTACTTTGTAATATGACAGTCGCAATTTTTCTGAACAGACTATATAGGCAATGGCACCTATTCTTAATTTCACGTCAACTTCATATTCAGATTAGTTCTATTGGCGCTTTCAAATAAGTTGACTCGTACATATTGATCAACGACTCCTTGCGTTATCATGATAGTCGCTGTTAGATGACTCCGTACGCTTTCGCGATGTGGTCTTTTGTAACTTCATGACTTCATTTACATGAAGTGGAAAACTATGAAATTCCAAAGTATCAATTTTCAAAGTATGTTCGATTGGAAATGTCAACGACGCAGCTTTCCGTTAGTTGCGACGTAGTTTTATAAAGTATATAGATGGAAGGCTGAACTAAATACATTGAACGAATATAGTAAGGTTAAAAAGAAGTGTCATGTTATCCATTAAAAATAATACATAGACGAGTATTCTGATAGAGAGGATCAAATGAAAGCCAATTCCTAGTAGATGTTTATTCAAAGAGTATATTTTATACACTTAAGCAAACTACATTGGAGTAAGTTAAAGCTTTTAATCGAAAACAAAGCCCACCCAACCATGAAAAGCAATGACAAAGAACTCATACTACACTGAATAGTTATAAAGTCTGAAGATCGTTGTATTTATTGAATGTTTGCACGGCTGTTTTGTCAAAATGACATTACTACATCATTTGCATTTAAACCACAATCATACAAAGTTGATTCCTCATTTTTATATCACATAAAACCAATAAAGGTGATATTTCTGTAGTATCAAATAATGTTACACTCAGCTTAAAGAAAACAAATATGTTGAAAATTGGCAGATAAATAGATGGAGCCAACTGTATTCAATTCTTAAAACAATGGAAAAGAAAAACGATTGAACAAATTCTTTAGATCTTGAAATAACTTGGGGAATAAAAAATACGATTTGTGGAAGCATGCGATAATTCCATCCTAACCTTTTGATGGAAATTACAAGAGTGTCACAATTCAAAAGATATGGGATTTGTTTGTTGTAGCTACTAAGAGAGTTAAGCTTAGCCTCAAGACGAGGTTGCCGTTTTCAGATTGTTTCCCAAACACTTTTAGTTTGCTTCAGGATGATTCAATTTATACATTTCTTGCATTCCGACACCTCGGCAAGCAGAAAACAAAATTCGTCATAGCTGGATAGGGTAAGTATGCAGTTAACTGCATAGAACGACCAAAATGAGACTCACAAAAGATGTAACTATAGACAGAATATATTAAAAATGACGTGCACTAAAATCAGTTAAATAAGAAACATGCAAAACGTTAACCTATTTTCATATTTCCTGTGGTCTAACAAACTTGGCACACACTCAGTCATTCACAACACATCACGACAGGAAAGTTACATTTATAAATACGGCGATCCTTACAATTAATCATACATATTGAGAAAATGAAAAAAAAAGCAAAATTCCTGATATTGATATTTCATAATCCTCAACATATGTAATAAGCGTAGTAAATAGCATATTTTACATTCAGTACTACCGCATTCATATGGTGTATAATGACTTAACATTTAATGATCATTAATGGTCCTACACTTTCTGTAATCATAGCTGTTTATTTATACTGCTCATACAACTTGGTAGATTATACGTGAGTATGGTAACACAATTCTCCACCAAATTAACCCATCTATTGTATAAGGTTAGATATGCCAAATTCTAACATATACTAAAGAAATTGGTTATATGTTCATAAGAATGATATAGTTCTAACTGCACAATATTAATGTATACCGTCAAGATGCCACTTAATGAAGATATGTCAGCTAGGATCTGGCTTGGTCTTACAATTGATAAATGGATTTAATAATCAGCAGTTCATAACCAATAACATTGAACATATTGAATAATTAATATAATGATCCTCGTTCAACTCGGATCTGGTATAATTTTACACTTAAATAATCATTCGTTGGGTACAATCATCCGATGTACATATCGGATACATTGAAAGATGTAACTCTATGATTTGATATAAAGTGCTTTTGCTACATAGCCGAACGTTGTGTCTACTTGTATTAAGATTAAATTGGTGAAGGATTCATCAAACAGTTGTTATGCAACAGGTTTGGTTAGCATAACTTCAGTGATACAAGAGGCTATTTTGCTTAACAAATTTGTCACAGCTTGACACTGCATCTGAAATGTGATTTATATGATTTGTTGGTTTTTGTTTTGGTGTCGTGACCTTTACAAAACAAATAGACTGCTTGCCGCTCTTCCTCATGTTTCATGATGTTGTTTCTCTTGTAAGTTCTATACTTCGCTTGTCGCTAGTGTCTTTTCCTTCCACTCCCCATCTTCGCATAATCGTTCGAAAGTATTACTTTCATATTTGCGTAACACTGCCAGGTAAAATAAATATTCATAATTAGAATATCTGATATATAATAAACCACATGATTTCATGCATAAAACTGTATTCGATCTTTTAAAATACAACTGAAGATTTAAATTATAATACCTATTTTGTACTGTTTATATTATTTCATTATAACCTCGCAGTGTCATCATAATCACTTTGTTTTCCAAAGACTATACAAAGACTTAATTGTTAACGAAGCAAAAAAACGTTTATTGGTGTAGTTCACAAATTACATGGTGCATTATGAAATTATTTTTATATTTTAATAACGGAGGATAAAATGTTGATTAGATTCCTCCACAGCATTTAATTTTTTTCTTAAGGTGCTTAAAATGCATACACTCGATCTTACCTTGTAAATTACCAATATCCTGTAGTTCGTCTTCAAAAAGTCTTTCTGGAACTATGCTGTTATGAAACCTTTCAGAAAGAAAAGGTAAACAGTTTTAATCATTTGTACAGGCCGACTTTCTAACTGATGTATCGCACTTGGTACTCTTTGTACTTCATAAAAATGTAGTTTTCGATGACGTCATGTTTAGTTTTGATTAAATCTTGACCTTGGCAGTGAAGGAATATGAAATAGGAATTAGTGGATCAATCACTTTGGAAAGGTATTCATGTTAATTATAACTATAACTATAACCTAGACAGATGACATTACTGAGGACTTGATTCTCCTTCACATTGTTAAATTTATACTACAAAATGTTAAATTGTTAATTTCAATAACAGCAGACAGCTGTAAAATAATGAACAAACATTGATGAGTTACATTATTAACGAGTACAACAAGAAAGGGCATCAACATATATCGATATAGTTGTTTATGAAGTAACAACAATTAACACCTTCTAGAAAATTTGCATGGGTACTAACGCTACACAACACTGTAGAGAAAAGCCAAGTGTCCAAAACACATGTGGAGAGAGCAGATAGGATTAAAAACTACTTACTCTATTGTTATCTTCATCTGTTGAAAAGTTCTCATGACAGCTTTAAATTGATCTTTTTGTACTAAATTGACCCCGTGAAAGACAAGCCGATCGTAGATGGCTGGTAAATTGCTCAATTGCTCAATTGGGAAGTCTCCATGTATCTCCAAAGAATCAATCGTGATCTGTTGGCATAAAATAAAAATAAACAGCGTGTTTTTGTTTTGGCATTATATTATTATATTAAAAAAAACAGTATTGACGCCGTTTGAGTTGATTGTGATGTATTTTGAGGCACACAAAAAATGTTTGTGGAGCTCAAATCAAATTCCGATGCAGCAGATCTGACAAAATAGGTTTACTCGGCGTGTGATGGGTTCGGAAAAACTTCGAATAAAACTGAACGATATGTGATAACTATGTCTGTATTTGGAGCCGACCTACGTACATCCTTCAATCTGAGAGGTAAAATGTTATGAAACTGATTATCTTTAACGCGTAAAGCCTGTACATGTGAATATACAAAATATAGATAGATAGTTTCGGATTTTCAGGGCATCCCAAAATCTTTCCCTGCTGGGAACAAAACGAGGGGAACATAACGAGGCTGATACGGCCAAGTTAATGCCATTTATAAGCACAGGGATGTGTTTTTTAGATGGATATGCAAAGATATGACTGAGGGCTTAAGCATATCGATCACACAATTTAAGAACTGGATAATTCTATTTCATTTTACTCTTCTCAGTGACAAGTTGTAAATTTCACTAGTTAATTTTGTTTCTTTTCTTCTCCAGCATGATTGTTTATTCGAACTATGCACAAGAGTTGGTGAAAATAAAGTTGTAACAGATTTATCTCACAAGCAAGGGAAAACAGCTGTTCACATGTATAGCACACGCAACAGTGTACTATGATATCTTTTTAATACAAAGACGACTCTTGAAACGTTTCTTAAATCACAAATTCGAAAAATTCGGCGTAGCTCATTTTCGTTTTATAACTATCAATCCATTTATGGCGTTTTATTTTATTTCAAAGATCTTTTTTTTGCAGAATTAATACCGTGTCATAGTGTAACAAGTAATACATTTCTTATCTGGAATAGTGTAGTTCGAAATTTTGAAATTTCAATCTGCAAAACCAAACGAAGTTACCGAGTGTAACAAAATGAAACTAATGAAAATTTGAATACTTCAGCGGTTTTAGAAATAGCGGCACAATTCACGAAAATCCGCCTACCTGTTTTGGAAATGTAAGTTCAACGCACCATATGCCTTAATCTACCACGTGCCAAACTTCTGGTGATGGCGTGTTGATGTTCAAATATATCTCGAAGGGGAGGGAAACCCCATTTAACATACAATCCTACCCATACCGGCAGTCCGTAACTTTAAATTGAACCATCACCATCACCAACACCAGCCCCTCTACCCCCCTCCCAACAGACAATGCCTGAACGAATGTGAACGCTAACGATCCTTCTGTAACATAATTTATGAATAAGGAATTTGGTTACATAAAATCTGAAGTATTCACATTTTGCTATCAAAGGGCCGTCCTAGCATACAAATGGAGCCCTTGAAAATGTACCACTCAGTATCAAATATTAGCATGATAGTAGTTTCATCTGTTTCAACGTGTATTATGTGGCTACACTATATATCAATAAATGTATTTATAAGACGTGCAAGACACGGAATTACATATGTTTTGAATCTTCTAACTTGATAACCACTAGGCATGAATTTACTACGATGTTAAGGCACACAATCTGCAAATGAAAGTAAGAGTGTACATTTTAGAAAACAACATATTCTCATATGGGGAAACAGCCCTAAACGAATAATTCAAAAGATTGGATAGTTATGCTTTCGTTTAAAAATATAGAACAACAATGATTTTAGGTTTGTAGGGATTACTTTATAATACAATGCATAATTCAGGATTTATATCTTAAAAGTCCTTCAAAAGGACAATATTGCTAAAGTAAAATATATATAAATAGAGCAATATTAGCATTGTCTCTTTTTATAAATAGAATAATCCTTGCCTTGCTCTCTTTACAATTCTTCAACAAGTGAAGAATTGCCTCTTGGTAGTACTCATCTGTAATGTGCCTGAACAGTATCTTCTTCAAGTGTAGCAAATCAGCGTATTTCTTGTATTCCTCTTTACCATGTGTTCCTACTTCCAGCAAACATGCTAATAGGTCGCAGTTATCAGATGCTATAAGAGTCTCCGTGGTTTGCTTCTTCTCTGTGATAAACTTGAACAAGTGATTCTCCAGTGTTGTGTTTTCTTCATTGTAGTTATTTAAGTACATAGAGGCAAACAACCTTGCAATTAATGGAGATCTAGCAAGGTAATCTTTACATCCATCGGTAATTATATCTTCCCTATGAGTTTGCCAAGCACTCAATATATCCTCTAAATGTTTGACATTCAAGGGTCTTTGCTCGGGGTCAAAGTCTTTGCCTTTTTCTTCCTGTTTTTTTCTTTCTAAACGAACATGAATTTCCTTCTCTTTTTCATCCTTTTTACATTCTTTTAATTGACTAAATCTTTCAAAGAACAAATTTCTTTGTGATTCAGTAAACCCGACCACGTCTACCCTTGTGTAAGGTGTGTTCATAACTTTCACGTCATCGTCAAGGTTACGGGAGGTGACCCAAATTTTCATCTTGCTAAAGTCAGTAACATCACCCTCTAAAAGCCGCTCTATAGTTAATCTCTTCCCCTTGTCATCATTTGTTGCATTATTATGAAGCCTTGACCAATTGCTAATTCCATCTAACATCACAATGCTTTTTTTGCTTTGAAGATCTAAAATAATTCTGTTAGCTTCTGCCGCAGACATTTCGAGTCCCAACAATTTCATGAGTACCTCCAATATGCAAGCATGTTTCGAAACATTCTCAAGTTGAATGTAGATCAGAATACAATCTTTAAGAATTTTTCCTTTCCTCCACTTTCTTGATATGTCCCGAAAAAAATGTGATTTGCCTATACCAGGTTCGCCAACAAATAATACTCGGTTACCCCGCTCGCCCTTGGATAATGCAGCAATCAGTTCATCGGCATTATTCACATGTGATATCCCGTTGTCTGTGTACGTTATCGTGTACTGACAGTCACTGCAATAACTGTATATTAAAGAGATATCTTTCAATTCTTCCAACAACGTCTTCTGTTTTACTTCTTCCAACAACGTTCCTATCGGAGAAGAATATCAGAAAAATGATTATTTCAAATCTCTGTGTAATGAATCTTTGTGAATATGAATCATGACTAAACAAATATATCTACTTGTCGAGATGATGTGTTAGACACAAAACTTGTTAACACTTCATGAAACACGACATGTGTTAACTTGTCAAGTAACACTGACATAGCACCTTAACACAATGTATCAATTTGTCGACATGCCGTGTTGTGTGCTGAAAGGAATGTCGCATATACTAACACGTTACTACTACAACTTACTTTTCCTTCAGAGCTTTCGTTAATTTCCGTTGACATGTACATTTGTTGATATATCTTTTGAAGATGCAACAAATATTCGCATAAGTCTTCAAAGTGGATACAACTTAATAAGGAACACTAATTTACATATACCTTTCCGTCCACCGTATCGTCGATGAAACTTGTAGCAAAATACGGCGAGGCTAAGAGTTAATATACCTGAGGTAGTCAAAGCACACGTTAAAATCACTTTTATTGAAGAGCTGGTCGGCTTTGTGTTGTCTTCATTGCAGCTTTCTGATTAAAGAAAAATATCAAACATTGATTGTTAGGATCTTGTTTGGATGATTACATTGAACGAATCCCTTGAAAATAGATGACTACTATTTTACTTACATCCTCAACTTTCATATAGTCAACAAGTGTATCTGATTAGTACAACGTTTGGTATATCATTCCTCGGGTATGTATTGAACACATGCGACTAACTAACCTACAGTTTTCTCTCTGAGGTCAAGAAGGTACTGGGCGTAAGTATCAAATCAGGCATGACGTGTACTCACGGATGTACATACCTTGTCCATCGCACCACTTATTATGAATCTTTTAAGGATGAAGAGTTGTCAAGAAGAATGACTTCATTCGAATAAAGTTTAAATAGTACACTTTTCAACAAACTGCGCAATGTTTTAAGACATGTCACTTGTTTTGTGTACATGTGTCCTTGACATTAACATAAGTCCCACATAATTTAGCGCATAGACAAAATTACATGAAACGGATCCTCTACCATGACATCTTAATCCTATGTAACACGTATACATATTCGCAGCTATGAGGAAAATATCAGTATAAACGAGTACGTAATTCTACATGAAAAACACAACGCGTATTAAAGCGTGCACCGTATACTACATGTATTCTTACATTGTCAAATGTGTATCCACCCTACCAGGTATTGGAAGGCTGTCCCGGTTTTATTATGAAAAAAAAATGTGTTGTGTGTACGAGTCGGTCAAGGTAATCATATCTCGTATTTCACTACATAGAATTGGATATGAACTCTTAATAGCTGTGTTTATGTAATATATAGTGTGTAATTTGCATTTTGAAAGAATCTTTCAAATTGACATAGTTTCTATGATAAGTTCAATGATCGTGAACTTTATAATGGCAGGTAGGGTAACTTGCTATAAAAAAGACAAGCTCTTCCCTAAGTTCCCAACCATCCTTAA
>KN882268.1:110899-126907 GCA_000934455.1 Apostichopus parvimensis
CTATGGCAAATGCAAATTTTCGTTTCAAATACACCATCCTTTCACGATGGTTCCACAAGTCCCCGTAGCTCGGTATATGGTAGTTGTTTATAGTTTTTGAACCAAATAATCACTGTATACGTCTCTCTCTGGTGTAAAGAGGATGGAGATAGGGGGGGGGGGGAGAAGCACACAAGTACTATTCATATCGTACGTCATTGCTGCCTCACCTCTTACCAATACTCTGTTGAACCAGAAAATTATCTTTGTTTAATTATGTAATTTTAAGCAAGATTGACTAATTACTTGCAGAAAGGCTTCGTGGTTTTGTAACAAACAACAAAATATATACATATATTGGAAGGAAACTACCGATAAAATGTCGCATGCTCTGTTCTCACCACATATTAATGACGTCATTGTGCTTGGGTATATCAGTGTATTTAAGGCTATGTATGCCTGATATCAATCCCTTAACTTTCTCATCTAATCCAATCTGTTCCCATCTCACCTACTGTTGGTACTAGACGTTGCCTATCTTTGACTTATAATTTTACCGTGTAATCAAATGTCAGGAATCGAATCTACATTGTTTAGTTTCCTTCCGATTTACACCAAGTCTAGTATTTTTTTAAGGGAAAGAGAGGGAGGTAGGGAGGGGGGCTGGTTAGGGGTTCAGTTATGATCGATATTAAAAACAAAAATTAGTTCAGCGAATGCTATATATAGCTTTAACGATTCTTGACAAGAATTGACAGAATAAGAAACATCAGTGTTTCTTCAATGAGAGTTGTGTCTTGTAATTCGTGTTTATTGCATAAGAATTAGCTGGTAAGTTTATGCGTAACTGGTCACCCGAAGAAGTCGCCGGTCCCTACTTATAATCATACCCGCTCCCACGCATATAAATAGAGACTTTCAATAACATAAAGTCATATAAAATATATTAATACAACATGTGATGTTTCATTTAGTAAAGAAAACAGTACGGAGCGTCATATGTTTCAAAACAATGCTATTCAAATTAACATCGTTTCGTCTAAATTGAGATAACATCGAGGTAATAAAAGCGAAATAAATATGTCCGAAAAAATTATCATATCAAAAACAATATTCAGTACAATGATTTTAGTTTGGACATGTGGATTTAATTTTAAACATGGAGATTTCGTTACGATATGCCGATTTCACATTAAACATAACGCCAGCAAGTTGGATAAGTTTGGAACAAATGTCCCTCCGTAAATCAGCCGAGGGAAGATAGCGAAGATGTATCGATTGAGCTCAATAAAGGACAGACGGAGAGGGCGCTAGAGCTCTTGCTTCTTTAAATCCAATGGATTTGTTTTATTTACCTTAAGTTATTCACTCCATTCTCAAATAATTGCATCGAATATCTTATAATCTTCATGTTAATTTATTTTAGCACTCCAATAGTGCAACAATGTAACTGCAGAATAATTTGTATTGTAGACAAATGTTAACACTCGTGAGATTACCTTCACAGTTAATATTCAATAACTGATCTTGTAAGGTATGACATATTCCGACAATGTTATACACAATAGTGGATATTTCTATTTTTAAAAAACAATAACATATTAAATGTAAATTAAGTACACATAAAGGTAATTAAAATGTAAAATATGCATTTAACTGATTCTTGTGTAGCATTTTGGCATCTTTAGAATAATACTTCACTACACTAAATTCCACATTCATATATTAATGCTGAGTACACAACAAACTATACCCGACCTTCGATATTCGGATGAATGAGTTATCTGGAGTTAGCGAACTGTAATTTTATTCAATGTTATTTTGTACGTCATTTATCTTAATTTCAGTCTCATGGTCACCTGAGTTCCTTCAATCGTATACCCTGAACCTTCAATGTGGTCGATGGATGGTGAGTATGAAGTGGTTTATGTCTTCTTTCATCAATGCAGTATTAACGTTCAATGAACTATCAATGTCAACTGACATAAAAATAGATATATCATTGCGGATGATGATGTTTACCGTAGTAATGTATTTATACTTCACTACAATGTATATTTGTGTTATGACAATCGCCTCGACTACACTCTTTTTATTTTATCCTTGGTGATCATTTGAGACATTGCAATTTGATATATGGTCAGGATCCCCGTTTTTACATCTAACAGAACTTAAACCAAAAGAGATTAGTAGGTAAAGGTAAAGGAATACACGTCTCTCTGCTATAAACTATTTACGATGTGTACGGAGTGCGGAGCGGAAGGTGGGGGTGGTGGTGAGGGTGTCTGGTAGGGACCGAGTGCGGGTGGAGAAAAAAAAAACAAAACGAACATTTTATAAATACTTAACTCCAACAGTATTCCTCCTCATCACGGTCATATCCGCCCACTACAACGGATGAAACCCTGTAATATTAGCAAACGGTATTACCAAGATCCACGTTGATATGGAATTATTACCAACAAACATGTTGGTCTGGCACATTCACAAAATTGGCTCTACTTGTAATTTTATCTAATAATAAAAGTGAGCGCATAATACCAACCTTACGGATTAATATGATATAAAATGTACCAACAAGACAATACTTTATGTGTATTTAAAGTGTAAAGACATACGATTTGTGGCATTGCTCATTCAGCAATTAAAATTAAGTTATTTAATTTTTTTTTTATTAAACACGGCCCCAGACGAACCTGGCATATTCGGTCTACTGTTGAGAAATGCCGACTTACTATAACAGCTGTGACGAGGCAGTAGTAATTAGAAAGGAAACTATCATGGTATAGCCATATATCATATATAAGGAATTGATAGTAGGAACAGCCAATGACAACATATGTAATGAAATAGATAAGCAGCACCAAACAAAAAACAACGACATGGCACTACGCAAATAAAGTAAATCATCGCCATAGCCAATATACAAATATATAAAATACACTATTGATGATTAACACCCGGCATTGAGATATACCCAGGTCGAAGGTCTACTTGAAATTTCGTATATAAGGAATTGATAGTAGGACCGGCTAATGCCAATATATGTAATGGAATAGATAGGCAGCACGGAAAAAAACAAAAAAACATGATATTACGCAAATAAAGAATATCATCGTCATTGTTTAAGCCAACATAAATAAAATATAATATACACTATCAATCACAAAAACCCTGCATTTAGATATGCCCAGGTCCGAGGTGTTTAAGTAATATAATTTGCTTCTGTTACCCGTTTAACCGACGATTACTTCTGTGGAGGGTGGAACTATACCGCTGCCCAACGCGATTGTCTATGTCACTGGTTACAGCCAATGGAATGTCCATATTCATATGATTCGGTAGGGCTGTATAACAAATGAATATTGTATGTTTCCCACCCCCTTCCCATCCTCTCTCTCCGAGAAAAAAAACCGAAGTACGGAGATACTACTAGCTATTATTCCTGCAGAACAAGGACATTTTGGTAGTTATATAATTATACATATATATGTTTATGCGTGTGTGAGTATGTGTATGTGGGTGAGTATATCTACCAAAATGTTGAAAAATCCATACATGTATACAATCAACATAAATAACACCAATGGAAAAACATGCTCATTGATTGAAAGCCGCTGTCGTTCCTTATGAAATAAAACTTGATTTAAAATATCTGCTTTTATTAATGTCTTTCATGATGATCTCCTCATATGAAAGATTAACTATATGTGAAACGAATGATGTTTATCTCTTTATTGTTATATCCAAGTTGAGAATTTACTCTTTTTTATTCACTGAAACAATAAGTATTTCATGATTTGACTTTTTTTGACGTCATATGTTTATTGGTCTGATCATCGTTTCTCTTGATTTTAACTACAGGCCCGTGACACTAGACAGGAGATAACAGATACAGAGTATGATGAAACGGTAGGTTGATGGGTATTGTATTATACTCATAATCGTTGGTTTGACCTGACTAGAAAGTAAATGTATGGTTATAACATAAACAGTTTGGAGAAATTTATTTCAACACGTGTACATTGACAATATCTGAAGGATCGGTGTATAATGAGGAATTCTATATCATCAATGCGGCTTTTTCAAATACAGTTAAAATTAAGGACGATGTACCAACATATCTTCTATTGAAAGATGTGTCAGAAACCTATCGGTGTTCAACTTTAAAGCTATATTGAGTTCATAATAACATGATAGGAAATGTTTTGTTAAGTCTACGCATGCGTAACACGGACGACTGTACCTGCATTATATGTAGCAATCTGTGATAAATTGGACAGTCTGCTGATATCAGACATAAACGTAAGAGAAACGATAACAGTAAATAATAGAAAATAGTCTTCCATCAATCAAAGTATGAACGTGGGAATGAATAACAGAAAATAAAGAACAAACAAGTAATCTACAAAAAAGAACAAACAACTATACTATGAGGAGAAACAATAAACCATAGATACACTGATCATGTTATTGTGGTGTTGTGTGAATATGACTTGTTATAAGAAATGTGGTAAATTGTAAGGTCAAACTCCTCGAAACTTACCCAAACTAGAAAAAGAGCAATTTCCGATTGTACAAATATGTGATTCGGGAGAAGAGGATGATATGTATTCGGAATGAGTCAAACATGATCAACGGAGCACTAGTGTAGAATATGAGCAGACATTCCTGCAAAACATTAAAATAAAACAAAATAGTAAATTAACTCTAACCAGTTTCCAAACTAGTAAAATATCCCTAAATACTGTAGAACTATAGGACGAATAGTTCGAAATCAGAATAACAGTTTAAGAAAAGGGAGAAAAGAAAAGCTGTATCAATACAAAAGGTAGATATATGAAATGAATAACTTCACATTAAAATACTGACATTGACACACTGTGGGAATATACATTGTTCATTGGCTAATAATATGATATCGTCAATAATATTGAATATGATCATCTACATTGCAAATTATTCTGTAGTTTGTTGTACTGTTGGAATGCTACATTAAAGCAACATGAAGCTTATAAGATATTCGATGAGATCATGTGAGAATGAAGTGAATTAATAAATGTAGAAAAATTAATAAAAGTAGAAAGATTTCAGAGGGCGCTTTTGCATGGTGGGCAATAAAATATATTGAGCTTTAAAACATTCCTTTTGTCTGAGCTTATCTCCTGTGTGTGTATGTGTGTAGGTCAAAATTGAATTAAGACCTAACCTGGAACAGAGGACGGGACGTGAGGATTACTGATGCTGTGATGGCTCAGCTCGATAAAGATGATATGCGATGATTGTAAGGGTTTTGTGAGATGTCGAATACCAAGCGTTAGTATAATGTTCTATACTGACATTGCTGCTGCTGGGGAATTATTAGAACACTACTAAAACAGATCATGTGTCCTAATAGCACTCGTGTACCAAAAGTATAAATTAGAAAACTGATACATTATTGAGGCAATAATTTCAACAAATATAACCACGAAAGCTGTTACATAACTAAACAACTTGATTTGTATGATATAGATGTGAAAAACAACGTCAAAGCAACTAAATAAGTTTTTCCCATAGCCCCCCACCCCACCCACCTCACCCCCCTCTCGATTGTTACTGGATGTGATACAGAACCTCAGCCATAACCGCAGGTCTCTCAAGTAAAAATGTAAAACCATAATCATTGTAATGTAATGGAGGGACGAATTCTATTGGTTGAAAAAGTTACCACATTATAAATATATAATTTCCAACAACAAAATGTGATAAACCAGATGATATTTAAGACCGTAAATGTCAATAAGTCAACTCAGAACAACATTCTTCTCTTTTCGTTTCGTTTTGCGATAAATACTGCCCATAGGAGAAGCTTCTTATAGCACAATGGCGGGTGTACGGTACGGCAAAATACGAATGTATGTATCGTATGTTGTAAATTACACACGTAAAGCTAATAGCAAAGGAAAGGTGAGAGTATCGTGACATAGGAATTACAAGAAATTAATGGAGGCATGAGTACAGATTGTTACCTGCTTAAAAAGATGTATGTGTACAATATATAGTTTAACAATAGCTCTGGAGTAGTTACGGGCCTCAAATCCAACCACAGCCCTCTCTAACGCTACCAGACCGTCATTCTAGCCTCGGCGTTGGACACCTCTTCAAACATAGTCAATCCGGTTTGTTCTGTGTTGAAGTGTCTCTTTTCATAGTTCTACATCCATATTTTTGTTGTCTGTAGATTTCGATATTGGCACAGATTTGCTTTCTGGTAAAAGAAAGCGTAAATATATCCTGACTGCTCCCACCCATCCCATTACCACACAGACTAATCATGTAGAATGCTACTTTGTACTGAAATAGTCCGTTATATGTGATATGGAAATAACTCACGATGTTTGTTTGACTGTTTATTATTATCTGAATTACTGGGTAAGGTTCTAAACTTTTAGGCAGAATTTACAGTTTTGTTTCTTAACTAACTTACCAACATCATTTTGAATCTTAAGAATAGCTATAGATCGGATTGTTGGAATCTAGGGTGGGAGGACAAAATAGAACAAAAATGTGAACTGTCGACACATTTGTTTATTCATATTACGATTTAATTTAAACAAATTATATAACGTCCCTGACTGCTCAGTTCATCCTTGTTAGTAAAAATATGTGACTATTTATCAACGAAATCTATAACTTTAAACTAAAATACGCAACGTAATACATATTCTATATTTTTGATTAACAAAACAAATTTAAACCCACCGTAAGTAAAGAAGAAAAAGTATCTGTACGAAATTTTTTCTTGAAACATATATATATATTTTTAATTAGCAATGCAGGGACCAAAGACAATTTCAGCAATTAATGTTTCTAGACTGGTAGATTGTAATGAAAGAAACAGCCGTTTATAGCATCCACATTAGCCATATGTTCCCCTTTGTCTGAAAATAATCATTTTAACAAGCATATCAAAATACTACTAATAAGATCTTAATATTCACCGACACAATATCATGTTCTTCTTTTATACAGGTGACATCGTTTCGAGATGGACACAGGTAAGAGATTGCTATGTAATTTCTTGTATAATGTGTCGTTTTATGATCGAACATTATTAAACTGTGCTTGTGTATAATAATGATTTCATTTTACATATGTTTATCTGGTAACACTAGAAGAAAGGACCTGACGGGAAGAGTGGGACTATAAAATATACTACATGGGAAATGTTATGACGCTACCACTATAGTTAGGTTTATGTTAAAAAACAAAGGATCAATCATTCAACTTTACACAACTGAGGATAACAATAATCTTTCTTTACGATATAGCACTATTGTGACTTTTTCTGATACCATTAGCAACAATAATCCACACTACGTCAGTATAATATTTCGTGGTATATTGTACTGCTATATTTCATTTAACACAATTTTTGATTGTTATTGTTATGCATGATCTTGTAATGGTTCTATTGCTACACCAGCGATACTAACAATACTATAATTATTACTAAACATGTTATTTCTCCGCAGAGATACAGAATGGCAGAAGTCTAAAATATCATCTGGAAAGTGAGAGTGGCACTGAAAGTGACAATGAATAAAATAAATAATACAGTTGTAAATTCGAATCTACGATATCCCGATATCTGTTGTTCGATGTATGCACCTTTAACCTTGTATTATATAGTATTACGTCAGTGGCAATCTTTACAACTCGATGGTAAAAACTGTAGCTACGCAAGTATGTTGTGGATTGATGCAAGAAACCAGAACTCTCGCATTGACATATAAAGCATGGGAATCGATTGCGTCAAAACCAATGGAAATGTAGGTTATTTGTATGGGTTTAGCATAAGTAACAAAACCGACATACCGATTGAATGGAATAGTCACGGCTGTGTAAGAATGAAGAAACAACGCTCTCTCCACAATTAACGCTCTCAAAACTTAATGGAGAGTTGGTTTATTACGTTCCTGTTCTAGTCGTGTGATTGACAGGTCTAGCCATTGTCCCTCGAAAATAGGTATAGATACCCTTCCCATGTGATGGTCAAGCTTTAAGTCTAGAGTACCATTAGCCAGTCACACGGTGTAGTGTTGAGCTTAGCCGACAACATTAATAACTAGCTGTCCTTGTGGGTTGAAACAGCAGAAATGTCATCTTTTTATTATCAAACATGACGATAATAAACAGAGAGTCTTGGGTTAATCTTTTTAAATTGTTTTGAATGAGTTGTTACATTTTCCTGTAAGGTTACATGTAAAACTCCTCGTAATATTACCGCCTGTTGAGATAATTTTCACTCTAATTCTTTGAGTTCCTTTTTTACTCTACTACATTGTGAAGTTCTTTAACAAACTAAATGTGAAAAATCGTACAACGATGATATTGAAAAATAAAAAACAAGATAAACAAACCTCGATAATTCTGTGGTAGATAACCAACAGTCGTTCACGTGTAAACAGTGTTAGTTTAGGCTAAATTCACAACTACGTTTAATTTTCTTCTGTCGTACGTATTAATGGAAGCATGCTGATATTTTCTTTATTCTCTAAACATCCTTGACATTATTAATAATATAATGCATCCACTGTTCATATTTATTTTTGATTTAATGCTTAACAAAGAATGCATAAAGCGGACCGAAGTCAATGAGAATGGTATCTTTATTTTTGTTTTATACTTTCAAGTCACTGTGATTATGTCAGCTTAAATAAAATGCACCATTGCCTAGCACTGTAAAACATTTTCTCACGATCATTGAACTTTCAATAGCATGCGTTAGCAACAGTTACAAAAATCAGTATCACAACTAAAGTATATATTGAATGACCGATTTGTGTTTGATTATTATACGGTTTTCATTTTCTATATACCCGATATAATTTATAGTTACATTAAATGCTTTTTATAATCGCTATGATAAGCAAGACTTTAAGGCTGTATTCGATAACCTTTAAGCAAATTTATCAACAAAAATGACTGGAATTTCCAGGCTACAGAGCAGGATGTTGACATACAATTTTAAAGCAAACCTCATCCAAAGCAGCTGGACCAGACGGAATCCCTCTCTGAGTTATGAAATATTGTGCTGGTTAACTTGCCTCTATATTTACTGTTATTTTCAATATCAGTTTTAGAACAAGTTCCGTCCCTTTATTATAAAAGCGGGCTTGCATTATTCATGTTCCCAAAAAATCGGTGATAAATTGTATGAATGACTTAAGACCTGTAGCGCTGACTCCTGTAGCTATTAAAGTTTGTGAACGAATACTATTAAAAGAACTTAAGCAACTTTTATCTCCATGTTTAAATCACTTGCAATTTGCATACCAAAGTAATCATAGTACAGATGATGCAATGTTAACGGTCCTCGATAATTTATATAGTCACATGGAACAAGCTAAATTTGGCAACTCTGCTCAAGTAATGTTTTTCGAATTTTCCTCTGCATTCAACACGATCCAGCCGCATGTGCTTCCTTAAAAACTTCTTAGATCAGAGGTTATCCTCATTCTCTCATATATTGGGTATTGAATTATCTTACAAACAAGGCCGTTCTTATTTTCCGTTTATACCTCGGACCGTCGTTCTTCTGAGCTGAGTTGCCCACTCATCAAATTGTAGATGACACTGTTATGATCAGCTTGTCTGAAAATGATAATAGCTTGAAATATCTTAATCTAATTGGTAATTTTGGTAAGTACTGTGTTGATAGTTTCCTAGAGCTGAATGTAGATAAGATGAAGAAGATGTTGATAGACTTTCGTCGTCATAGACCCTCACCGGACCCTGTCTAATAACTGTAGAGTCGATCGTGTAGATAATTTCAAGTATTTAGGTGTTTATTTCGATCACTAAATGGATTCATCTGTTCATATCAATAGTGTCATTGAAACATTAAACTCTAGATTGTATTGCTTGAAGAAATTGAATTAAAACCAAATTATTACAAATTTTTGATAGTTCTGTTTTTGTGGGATTTGGTGTTATTGCCATATTTGCTCGGGAGGCAATGCTACCATTACTGGTAAGGAGCGTATTAATGAATGTATTAACAGGGCGGGGCGGGTGATTGGTGAGGTACGGGAGGTAGACTGTATTTACCACTGCCTTGTATTTAGCAAGCTGGATGTCCCCAGTTATCATCCCCTCCATGTCCAGCTTGTGAAACAAGTACTCCCTCACAGTGGTAGACTGTTACCAAAACCCTGCTATCCTATATCTTTCATTCCTCAGGCTATTTAAACTCATAATATTAATTTAAAACATTAGGTTGTCTTCTTGCCATTTCTGTACAGCCTTCTGCTTTTTCTTGTTTTCTTTATTTTTGTTTTAGTTTTATGTTTTATTGACTTGCGAACTCTGAAGTTTCCTTTTAAGGATCAATAAAGTGATTCCTATCCTTACTACATTACATGTTATTCACCAAAACATTGTTAGTTATTCTTTGGAATACTGATTTATTTTATGAACGCCAATCTTTTTATTCCATGACCCAAATCACCCATGTTACCTTTACTGAAGTCATTCTGACACATAGTCGTAACAGGAAGATAGCGATACCAGTGTACATAATTCCACGGCTTGATTTCATACGGAGATGGCATGAATGCCATAATACGACAAGCTATCGCAGATGTGTCATTTATTCTGCAGTGTCACAGACAGCATTTTATTCTACGTGTACTTTTATCATGTTCTTTGTATCATCAGTACGGTATGAGTAATGTCCCTCAACTATATATGATGAAATTTAATTTAATTAATCATAAAAGTTATCATCGATAGTAAATTGCATACTGCATACGATGACTGCGTGTGGAATATCACAAAACTGCTCTATTATATCGAAATTGTACACAAATGAAGCAATCAT
The DNA here is from genome assembly GCA_000934455.1 of Apostichopus parvimensis. Classification (NCBI taxonomy): domain Eukaryota; kingdom Metazoa; phylum Echinodermata; class Holothuroidea; order Aspidochirotida; family Stichopodidae; genus Apostichopus; species Apostichopus parvimensis. Next base: position 121,746 of record KN882268.1, read on the forward strand.
TCGTAATCTATGTCTAATTATTGATAAGTTTTAATTTGTCAGGAAGCGACACACTTTGGATTTTCAAACTATTAAGTTTTAAATTATTACTGTTCATAATTCCACATGAACAATCACTGGGTATCTATGCTGCCTCGTAGACGCGTCTAGATATGCGACACTAGACAGCTAGCTAACCAGCGAAATGATGAGAAACAGACAAGAGTACGTTTCTGTAAACTGTATTGAAATTCCTCACTCATGTTATCGCGGTCAAACTGAAATAGACGGATGTAATAAACTTGAATAATAATGATGCTAAATACAACACTACGATTATAACGGTGAACTTCGAACTTGACATAGGCCAAATGAAGCTCACCACTGTACAATATTTTTCACTGAATAACAATCATGTGTGTCAAAAAGCATGAGAGTCGAATCACTCTGGGTTTAATTAATTCTCTTAACCTGTCTTAAGAAGTAGAATATTAATAAAGTTTACTAAAGATCAAATAGAGTATCAAATGAGCAAAAACTATTATGATTAATTAGTAACAACAATCCATCCCAACGGACGGCAATTACGTAACGTAAGTATTACGCAACTCTGATAGGGACAAGAATATGTGAGCATCAACATACAGGGGTTAAGATAATTAAAACCCAAGTGTATCTAAATTAATATTAACTTATTCAAGTCACAAGTAAATATATAAAGTTATGGAGTCGCCCATATTTAATAAACATATCATGGGCAAACCTGCAATCAAGGTAATTACTTAGTATTTGGAAAACAATTAGATTAATTATGTCTAATTAACAATCTCAATTAACTGACATGTGCCTGCTAGGCAAGGTTGTACAGTAATTAACCTAACAGTAGAGGGAAAGATAAGAAGGGTCACAGGTGGCTTGCTTAATGAATTATAAACAATAACATGTGTAGTGCAGTGTAAACTAAATTCCCTGTGAAATGAATAAGTACTGAAAACAGGACTACCTGCTCAATAAGCGATAAAAAATAACAATTACGTGAATGGCAGAACAGTATCCGTTCTCGATTCTCTCTTACCGATCGATTATCTCCTAAGCAATACTGCATTATTTACTTAGATCATTAATTCCAATATTTATGTATGTCAACATCACATCTTTATAGGAGTTTTATCGTAGAGATAGTGTTTGTAAATGTTGTGAAAGAATCTCGCAACAACATCGTTAGTGGTGTCATCATCCAAACATTTCAAATGTATCATATTTCAAGGACAGCTATCATATTTCAAGGAAAGTCAAACAGGAGATAAAGCTGATAGAAATCTGTCATGATGACAATACCAACCAGCAGTTATTATTCAATTCAGATAGAATGGAAGCACATTATGTGCTTTCAATAATTATGTAGAGTTAGCAACGATACATTGAGAGGGATATTTAAAATAACAATATGGAATATTTTAAAGTTTCCCATAGAAATGTCACATTATCTACCACTTTCATAGAAAATATACCAAAAGTGAATCACCAGTCTGTACTTGATGGTTTATATAAACTACGTTAAGACAATTACGACAAGAAGCTGGATTTGCTGCAAATAGCTGTCAACTGTATCAATTTGTTTGGTATTCTGACCGCCGTATCTTATCATTTCTTAAACACGTACATATATGTAAAACACACTGTCCCGAGTAAACAGGTAATTGATAACAATAGCAGCATGGTTATCTGATACTCAAACTAGTCTTACTATACTTGAAAACAAATGCTCTTTTGTTTACTTACTAGGACTTATTATTTTTAGTTTAAAGTGAACATGTCTAATGGTCATAAAATGATCAGCTGATGTAAATGTTGTTGGAATTATATGACGTCATATCGTGTATGATCTTTTCTTTGTCGACAATCATTAACTCGTACATTTAATCGATGAAATAAAGTTATTACAAATATTGATAAAAATATCAATACATTTGATCAAACTTTAATTCAAATCGATTATTGCATAATCTGGTGTATCTACTGAAATCAATGCTTGTATTAAATATTTTAGGAAGTAATATTGAATAAGCAAAATGGTTCGTTAATCAAAAGTCACCAGTAATTTGCTTTCCTGGTATATAATATACATTCATTTAATATATACTGTAGCCTAGTTGTTAATTTAATATTGTTTTCATTATCATTTATATCCAATGTTTTTTTTTTGGTTATATAGTCTGATTTTTCATACTTATTCTCTTTCAAATATACGTTACAAAAAAAAAAAAAAAGTTTTCCTACCTTTCCCATAAAATACTTTTATGGTGTGATATTGAATAAATAAAATGATATACTAATCAAAACAAAAATGACCTATTATTGTAGTTTCTGCTTTCATGTTATCAACAGTCTGCACTCGCTTAAGATATATAAATAGTGTAATTGTAAGGTGTTGTCTACTTCTGTGCCGACCGGCCGTGTGTGTTGTTTATAGGATCTGCTGGGTGAATGTTCTTGTCGTCCTGATGTTTGTTATAGTTTTGTTCTCTGAAGGGATCGTTTTCAGTCCGTAGTGCCGCTTTGGCAGTGATTTTTCTTCCATTCACCATATCACGTAAATAAAAATCACAACTGTTGTACACACTATCATTGCTTTTTGGTAATGATGATGAATGACGTGATTGAAATAATTAGGGGTAAAAATAAAGTTGCAATTAACATCTCAAGATAGGGAATTAGAAGCATTGTCCGAAAATGGGAACAACGAATGCTTTTTGAAAAAGGTAAATTTTTTTTATTGTGAGAGATATATACAGTTTATTTCTTCAATTGGTTTGAATACAATTTTTTTTTGTACTCAAAATATGACCTAATCATCACATAAAGTAATGTTTTCTTATTGTATCTCATTCAATGCACTTTAACCAATATATTATATATGCTTTATACTCTCGAGGCAAGAAGAAGCTTCAATACACTTGGATAATTTTAGCACATTAATTTGAATAGTTTGGCATGACAGATTTATTATATTTAAGTATATTTGGATAGTTGTAGATGTGAAGCAAGCTATTTGACATACGTTTTTGTCCTTTCCCATAGAAATACTTTTATGGTGTAATATTGAATAAGTAAAATGGTGAACTAATCAAAACAAAAATGACCTATTATTGTTGGGCAGAATACTGGAAGCAATTTTGCAGACGTGCAGGGTTAACGAGGTAGTCCATCTTCACTTAATATATGACACATTGATATGGCAAGCCTCTCATCTCGGAGCAGATGTTTGTAATCTAGTAGTCTATTTTGCTACCCTGTCAGAAATATCAGTAGCATTACTTTTGATTGCTTACTGCTACCATTGTGTATTTAATATTACTTTTCTGTAATGAGTAAACATTTCTACGTTAACGAATATTGGGATGAAACATTCGCATTTTGAATAATTTTAATTCATGTATTTCTGCAAAATTTCGTACGAGTAACAAGTATTGAACAGTTTAACCCATAGTGAAAGACATGCTGTTATCTATTGATAAATTTAAGTCTTTTAACTGAAAATAAATCAGAACCTTTTCGACTTACTTTTTAATCTATATAATACAGACACGATTCTTTTACCTATCTGCGACCACTATTCCGCAATTTATCAACGTTTGGATATAGATGATGAATGCTAATATTCATGATTTATTGAATATTCAGAACTCAGGTTTGACAAAGAATTAACATTGAATTTCGTTGTCTGTTCTACACAAAGTACGTAACAGAACAAATCTCACGTAGAAAAACCGAAAAGCGCTTTATGAGTGAGTGGGTATGAAGAGTATGTTTGTGACAGCAAGGTAACTGCTTACGGAATGAACTGGAAAATGCTCTACGAGATGCAGAAAATTGAAATACTAAACGAAGTTGAAAAATGTTATCGTGCCCAAGCCCCCCCCCCCCCCAACCTGAGCCACTTCCATCCTTGATCATTGTTACATTAACGTCCCAACTTGCATGCTCACCAAACTAATTCCATAAGCAGGATGTTGTTGAGTCACTTTATAAAGCCCTTTAAGTTTCCAGATTTCTCGATACCAAACCAAATATCATCCTCTGTTTCAGTGGTATGACGTCATTGATCTTTACCATGGGATTGAACATGTGACTATAATTTTCATTCGAGATATCATAAAGTATACCTATTTATTATGCTTTAATGTATGATACTCGCTAATTATTTTTCATCGGGAATAGTTTTTATTTTAACAAACTGGAGAATTGTCAGAAAGGATGTATCGAACTGAACTTGAGATAACAAACGGTTGGCTACATCTTAATTATTTCCCGAAATGATTCAAAACAATATAACTGTAAGGATGTGGTGGACAAATGCAAAGAAGCAATATTTTATAATTTTTACCACATTCTTTTCGGTGGCGTCATGTATTTAAACCTGCAACTACAAACAGTCATCGAGATCAAGTCAAAAGCAACATCAAGAGGGCAGTGGCTATGGATAGTCACTGGACTTTATGTCTGCCTGTAAAGAAAAGAATATAAACAATAAAATAACTATACAATATCTACAAATCCTAGGAACAATATTATCATCACCTAACACCAATTTCAATAACAATCATGCAATGCACTTCATTATGTAATAATAATTCAATGAGCAGTGATAATAATCCAATGCATAATATTTTAAGTACAAGAAGTTGAGACCATTACGTCATCAGCACGTCTACCTATAACAACAACTTAATCCTAAACAAAATAATATGACTATATACTGATTTAACTACCAAACATATACTGCTTTAATGTGTGATGTACTATATTGCTTGAAGTTGTAACCTCTAAAAGCGTATTACACGACTGACAATATGCATGGTGCAATTACTAAGGATAAATGAAGTTGGTGCAAAGAGAAGGTTAATATATTAAACTATAAACATACTATCCCTTTAAGCCTAAATCAGCAATCATAAAGGTAACATGTGTCTATGAACATCATATGAAACGAGACTGCTGATAAAATACATCCCTTGTTAAGAAGCAAGAGAACATTAACTCAATGTAGACATGCACGTGACTGCAACACAGTGAAGTATAGCAACGGTAGGCCTACACTTCAATTATACGAATAGTCCACAGTCTACTACTAATATAATCCCTCAATAGATACACTGGAATGAAGCTCACTAGCGTTACGA
>KN882268.1:127918-140491 GCA_000934455.1 Apostichopus parvimensis
CGTTTCAAGATAATAGTATTGTTAGTTTCTAACAATTAATATCGGAAAAATGATGTTAAATTTACGTTTAAAAATCAGACTTACAATTTCGCTTACTATAAGGTGCGTTTGCATCTTGTCCGTACTTTACTAGATCTGTAAGCCACGCACTTCGCGTCCACTAGGTTTGCGTGGCTTTAATATACCCACGAAGTCTGAACTGTGATATCCGGTTGAAGCAAATGTCTGTGCTGTCATTCACTGTCATTCGTTTTAGTCAACGCAATTTTTTAGTGTGTACAACATATTGTCATTCGTTATGTGTAACGCAATTGTCATTCGTTTTAGTAACACCCTAACCCCTGCTAACAGTTTTCCTTTAACTACACAAGTAGCATTTTGAGAAAGGTTCAAACTAATCTTCTGACATTACAATTCCTGCCAGACTTGCAAACCTTGTCAATACAGTTATTCTTACTGAGAAAGAAAGGGAACAAAGTAACATAAAGCTAATATTAATTAAGATCAAAAACATAACTTAATGTAAATTAAAACTAAGTTAACACAATAGACTAAACACAATGTTAATATCAGTGGTCACAGATTGGTATGGTCATGTCGTTAATGCTATGGGAAACTAGAACTACACACTCACCAACAACTTGTTCACATCCCAAAATAGCTATCCATGCTACAAGTCCCAAATTTTGGTATGTGTTAGCCACACAACATAAATGATCAGTTGAGACTTTCCATCAACCTTGGGTGCAGACTGGAAGGGTAAGCATTAATGGAAATTTGCAGAGAGGTAAATGAAAGTCAATGCAATCGACAGAAACTTGTAATACTTGGAAATTAAACTTAGGATGTTGATCCATGTTAGAGAGTATAAGACTCTTTCAAGAGGAGAAAATTGCTCCCAGAACCTGTTTTGATATATTACGAATAAATTTCAACTGTTCTTTTAATGCTTGATTTAGTTCTGTCCATAATGAACCTGTGTGGTTCATGATATGGGTTCCTAGTAACCCCCACCCTTATCTTGTACTTTGTCTGAGCTGAGCGTAGTCATCATCATCGTTACTAGTATCACTATCTGAGGTGGTGACAAGCCTAATTGGTGGAGAACAATCATCTGTTATATGAGGGACCCCTGACTGCTGCTGGAGGATAGGGCATGGCTTCAACTCTCTGCGATTGACAGTTCTCTTATCACTTCAACTCTATGTTAGTTAGTGTTAGTTGTATCGTGTAACTGTTATTACCCAAAGGTCTTGCGACAATCTGGTAGATACTAGGACTCCACTGATCCTGAATATTCTGACGTCCATGTGGGTGGGACCGAAGATAAACTCTGGTACCAAAAGACAATGGTTTCTCCTCAGGGTCACGTTCATGGCGTACCTTCCGCTATTCTGCTTCCCTGGACAAACGATCCCCTGATTTTTGGTGCACTTACCTCACAGTCTCTGTGTGGGTGGCCAGCCAATCACGCATGCTTTCCTGGTTATCCGGGCAAGGGCGGCGGAAGCACTTTAATCTGGGGGGGGGGAGGCACCGACATCAAACGGCACTTTGCAGAAATTCGATTGGAATGATACAGCCTTATACTTAGTACCCTTTATAACTCTTATTGTATTATCTTATTTGCGTATACACATCACTCCATCAACACCTCCCCCCTCCCTCAAGGAAAATATGCATACTAGCACTGCAATTTCCAATGTAAGTTGGGGTACAAGGAACAAGTTTTCTTTTGAGACAAAATGAGTTGAAATCATGCTAGTTGCTAATGTAGGAATCTTCCGAATTAGAGTTTATTTCTTGATAATATCTTAACAAATGTTTTCTATTCGAAATAGCTTTGAGTTTGACCCACAGAAATTCATTAAAAGTCAGGGGCGTAGCCAGGGTTTGCAAAGTTGTATGCACGACTATCTGAGCGGAGCGCCACCATCAGTTGGCGCGGAGCGTACAAGAAAATGTTTGGTTTTACAAACCCCTCAGATGGCCGGAAACGGCCCTTCCCGAGTGTTCATTCTGGTTCCCTGGCCTCTTGCTAACTTGAGACACCTCAATTTTTATGTAGAAAAAGGGCACATTTTTAACCTGAGGAAAAGTGGGGGGCACGTGCCCCCTGTGCCCCCCCCCCGGTTCCGCCGCCCTTGTATCCGGGGTCATCACTTCGAGCATCAATATGAAGCAAAAAGTCAACTGGTAATCTTGGTTCCCTTCCAAACATGATATAGAAGGGTCAAAATCCTGTGGAGGGTAATCAGTGGCATTGTACGCATACAATACTTCTGGTAGATGTTCTGACCATGTCCGTTTGTGCTTTACAGGCAGAGAATGCAACAGATCGTGCAGAGTACGATTGAATCTCTCAACTTGACCATTGCCATTTGGATGATATGGAGTATTTCTGGTTTTGGTTACAATGTACACAGAACATATGGAACGAATAAGTGAGGACTCAAAATTTCTACCCTGGTCATAGTGGATCCTCTGAGGGACACCAAACTTGGTGCACCATTCCTTGACCGAAGCCTTGGCAGTAGTTTGGCTCCTGGTTGCCACTGCTTGAGTATATTAATTAGCGGTAAATTATACATAAGCCACCTCAGCCAGAAGTAAAGAGGTAGTGGAGGTAGTAATGGTGGTAGTGTTGTGTGTGTGTGTGTTGGAGGAGGAGGAGGGAGGTCATGGGATAATACTTTACATAGTGTAGTACACATGAAGGATATCCTGTGTACAAGTGCTGTGTAGGAGGTGAAGTCTTAGGATGTACACACAGCTGTCATACCGTCTCTATCAACATCAGTATGACTGTTGTATATAATTGCAAAGACAAGGATCACCATGGCAAAGCTGATCTGGTATTGCCTACCCAACGTGACTTTATTACGACATAGATGGATGAGTTTAAGACTAACAGAATGTATGAACCTCAAAAGTGCCATGCACATTCCTCTAAACGATTCCAAAATTTCTTCTATCATAATCGGATAACGTTTACTGTCAATCAAAACAAAATAGTATCTAAAGTATTAACCAACCACCATAGATAATATGACCACTTATTTAACCTAGCAAGGTTTACCTAGGACTGTAAATGGTGTCCCTTCTACTATAAGAGAATTACCACTACGTTAGTTGTTAAAATTGGAATCAGTTTCAATATAATCTACTAATAGCTCTTATTGCATTTCACCACGCTCTATTTTTTAAAGTTTTCAAAATGGTGTCATCAGCTAATTTTACCGCTTGATGGTAAAGTAACCCGTTGAGCAGAGATCATTAAAAATAGTCTAGGAGTACAGTGCGTACAGTTCCAACCCTGACATAATAATTTGAACGTTTTGATGATAGTTACGTAAAATATGTTTTTTTAACACACAATTAAACATTACTACAACACACTGACTTATTTCAGAGACCATATGCTGTACCCAACATATCCACAGGTGAGTCTTATTGTCAATTGTCTGTGAGTAATGCACACATGCAGTTAAACACAACTCTTGTTGAGTGAAACGCAGGTATCTGTTATATGTAAGTTTCTTCTGATGTTCACAATTTGTGAACTAAATCCGAAGTTCAGGAATATTATTTGTTGTTAAAGGTACTAAAATATAAAGCAATTACAGAATGGTCTGATAATTCAAATCATGATAATATCTTTTGTGAACTGTAGAATAGTGTGGTCTTTTCTCCAGCAGTTACAATCTAGAATAGAAATCTAAAGTTAAGTAACATCAGCTGTTAAATAAAGCTTGAAAGTAGCACAGGATAACAAAAACAGTTAATAATATAGATTGAAAGCAGCACAGGATAGCAAACAGCTCATAATAATACACGATGCGTTCAATCAGCACAGGATAGCGTTAAGAGCTTTAGTAATAAATGAAGTTTGAAAGTATTACAGGATACTGAAAACGGCTTCTAGTCAGAAAAACAGCTATTAACAATGTTAGTAGAATACTCTTCTTCAAGCTATACAGTACTCGGGTAGCATTCTTGTATACCAGGGACTTTCTTCTGCCCTTGGCTTTCATGTTATTTTTGAGTCACAAGAAACAGACAAAAATATTTAAATGACACTTTAATACAGCAAATATGCATGCACAAACTTTGACCCACATCAGACTCCTAACATCCCAGTGATTCGGCTTACCATTCTCCATATCAATGTGGAGGTACTGAATATTTACTGATGTGGTAATTTCAAGACTCTCATCATTCTTAAAATTATGTCAAGCCCTGCAGATTGACAATTTTGTCATAATAAGATAGGATAAACTTTTCCCTGGTGTTTTCTGTTTTACAACTAAACAATGAACGTCGATTAATGGAAACTTAAGCAGAGTTAGAATAACATCCAACAACTTCAGGACATTCATTATTTATTTGTTTCATCACAAAGTATAACAAGGTGAACAAGACAATATAACTGCAAGTAAGTAAAAAATGTAAAAGGAAGTAAACTAAGAAACCCCTTTGGGCTTTATCGAATAGAGTACTCCCATCAAAGAAAATAGATAACTTTAATACCTATAATAGAACTACCCCCCAAAAAATAAATAACCTTAACATATAAGACTTATAACACTCCTCCCCCCCCCCCCCCCCACTACCACCACCAACTCCCACCCCTAACAACGGATACAGTCAATAAAGGCTTTCATAGTAATTTTCCAGTTGTCGTCTGAACAAAGCCACGGAAGTACAAGATTTCAAGTTGAACGGAAGATTGTTCCACAAAGAAATAGAACAATTGTTGCCCCGGTCCAATGGTCGAGCCTGGGGTGTTCCACAGGTTTCCGCATGTAGCCGTCACAGGTTTCGCGTCTAGAGGTCACATGTTTCGCTTCTAGCCATCACAGGTTTCTGCTCCTCGGTTAAGCCTTCCCTTGATTGACTACAGCAGACGGTGGTGCTCATGAGCCAGCTGATTAAGTAGATATGGGCAGAAAAAGTACACGAGAGTTCTTGTTGATGTTTTAGACAATGGCTTGATAAGAAAGCATCCATGATTTATTCAACCTCTCACTCTGGGTCTGAAACCCTCGGTTAACAGAGCGTGGAACTTCTTACAAGTTAGGTTAAATATACACAAAACAATGAATAAGGCTAAATGAATAATGAATAAAAAACAAATAGAAGAAGTAGAAGTATTACTAACACCTTAATGTAATACAGAATGATCTTATTAATCTCTTGTCACTCACTTGAACAGTACTTAGTGATTTAAACTATGTGTGCAGTAACGTTACTACGACACTCTTTGATATGCTTCTCGCAAAACCCCTCCCCCCTGTTGAGTCTATATACTGTAAGCCCAATTACTCTTCGAACTAGAATTAACGTTCAACAGTAATCAATAAATAGCCAACCAAAAATACATTGCGAGTGTTGATTTAATCCCTAGCAAGTCCCTACATCTTTCTTATTATTACCCCTGAACGGGAAACAACATAAACATACCTGATTAAGTAGATATGGGCAGAAAAAGTACACGAGAGTTCTTGTTGATGTTTTACACAATGGCTTGATAAGAAAGCATGGGTGGTACATGAATAACATCTCAACCCATTGGCAAAGAAACAGAAAAAGGGGGCGCTATTTCACCTCCATAGTTGTTGAGTACTTTACTGTCCCTACACACTCCCCTCCCTAATAGAATGTTGTCCCCAACATTTCACCAACAAGACTTCTAGTATCAACACTCTTAACTGGAATAAGTAAAATAAATGAATACAGAATATGGAATGAACACTCAATGAATGTTATACGTAAAATAAATGAATACAGAATATGGAAGGAAGGAACACTCATTACGCATTTCCAAAGGAACAAAATGTGACTGGTTAACCGGGTGTTTACCCTCAACGTATATGTGACAAAACTTAAACAGCACCTTTGACATCCAATTACATGTTAGCGTACATGATTTTTCACAGAGGAACTGTAAACTTACAAAGATTAGGACTCAACACAGTGGCCAAACGTGTTAAATATTCTAATCACACCCAAGAGGTTGTAAAGAAAAATAGGAGTTGTCAAATCAGTTTCCAAAACTATGCTGATTCGTCCAGTAACCCTGAACCCACCATAACTCTCAATACCGTATATCCTTGGTCACTCAACTTTTAAGGTTAACCAGCTTCCTGCCATGAGTCTAGTACTTGAACAAAACAAGACACATCCTGGTTTCTAAACGTATAGATATATATAATAAAAAAAAAAACCAAACCCTCTGTCTCCTACAAGTACATAGCACACAGATATGGTTGCTCCCAAAAGCTTGCATCAATACTTTGGATACTTTCAGGATAATGATATGCATCAATACTTTGGATACTTTCAGGATAATAATATGAGTTGTCAGTATTGTTAGCCCTTCCTGTAGCTGTGACACTGCCCACAACATTACATTAGTATTACATTAGTATTTCGTCTCCCCAACTTAGGAGATCCCAACCTATCATACTCTATAATTACAGGGGTTTCTCTCTGTCTAGAAGGGTATCTATGTTCCATATCATTAGCCCCGTGAGACCCTCAGTTTTCAGCTAAATTTGGCGACCCCGGATCACTGGCAGATTGGTTAGCCATGGGCTTTGGGTTCCCGTCGGAAGTCTCATCTTCAGTGTCTGGTCGTCCTGTGGGAGGGTCACTACACCTTTGTGCATCTGGCTCTGAGGTCTCCTCAACCAAGTCTAGATCGTCGGCACAGTCATCACTGTCACTGCTTCTGGTGGATTCTGTCGTCTCTTCAGGAGGAACGTCGTCAGTTGAATGTTGTTGGGGCGGATATGGTGTAACAATATAGAGTCCGGCGTCCTCGTTATCACTGTTATCACCGTTATCATGGCCAACATTGTCTGCAGGAGGAATGGCCTTTGGTTCATCAGAGAGTACCTCGTCCAGTTCCCTTTCCAAGTCGAGTCTCGGCCTCTCTCCGTCACCCATCAGGAAGTCACAGGGCTGCAAGAAATTCCTATGCACCACCGTATGTTTGCCATTATTGTCTTCTCGTTTGATGGTGTAAACTGGCGATTCTCCCTTCCTGTCGACAACAGTGTATACACAGTCTTGCCAGTATGATCACAACTTTCCTGGACCTTACTTGAGGCAGCCGCAGCATTTGCATTCTGTCTAGCGATGACATACGCTTGGCTCATCTGTTCTTTCCATCGCTTCACGAATTCTGGATAGCTGGTGGTCTGCTCTGTATCCGGTGGGTTAAGGTTGATTGCCAAGTCTATCGGTAGTCGAGGAGATCTTCCAAACAGAAGAAAGAATGGGGAATACCCAGTGGTCTCATGTTCCGTGCAGTTGTAAGCGTGGACAACCTTATTCAGGGATTTCTTCCATCTCGACTTCTGATAATCAGTCAGACTTCTAAGCATTTGTAGCAGTGTACGGTTGAAGCGTTCAACCTGCCCATTTCCCTCTGGATGGTAGGGTGTTGTTCGAGAAGATGCCATACCGGAGAGCTGTTGAAGTCTGTGAAAAAGTCGGTTCTCAAACTCCCCACCCTGGTCGTGATATATTCGTCGTGGAAACCCAAATCTGAGGACAAAATCACTGAATATTTTCTCTGCTGCTGTCTTTCCAGACTTGTTGGTTGTTGCATAGGCCTGTGAATATCGGGTAAAGTGATCAACCACCACCAAGATGTACTCATAACCACCAACACTCTTCTCAAGATGAAGGAAATCAATTGATATCAACTCAAAGGGTTCTGTCGACCTAATATTAGTTAACATGGACTTAGTCTTCCTCTGTGGTTTCTTGGACTTTACGCAAGTACAAACCTTAGTTATAAAATGGTGAACGTCTGCTTGCATAGAAGGCCAATAGAACCTGTCCCTTAAAGCACTAACCACTCGATCTGTACCTAAATGCCCCATCTCTGAATGCATTTCTCTCAGTACCACCGGTTTGAGACTAGTTGGGAGAACTATTTGGCACTTCGTCTTGGTTTTTCTCCAAAGAATGCCATCATGAATGTGCAATCGTCCCCACTCTCGAAGGAGAGCTTTCACTGTTCTGGGTTGTTGTTTCCTCTCCCTCCGGGTTGGCTGTCTTTCCATGTTAATATGTGCCAGCACTGGTCTAATGTCTGGATCCTCTTTTTGCAACTTGATTATCTCCTCCTTGGACACTGGTTGGATGGTGGGCTTTGGGCAACTGTTGACCTGTTTGTGACCTTCCTCATCTTTGACAACCGCTGAAACCCATACATCCCCTTCCCGTGACTGGGCGACAATACCTTCCATTGTTGCATCAACCTCCTCCTTTGCCATTCGCTGGGTACAGTCCAGCATGTAACTCTCTGGATTCATCGGCAGTCTGGATAGTGCATCAGCATCAATATTCTGTTTTCCAGGGCGATATCTGATGTTGAAATTAAAGTCGGCTAGTTCTGCCACCCACCTATATCCTGTAGCATTCAATTTGGCAGTGGTCAATAGATAAGTCAGCGGGTTGTTGTCGCTGTAAACCGTGAAAGATTTGGCATAATAGAGGTAGTGCCTGAATTTCTCGCAGATGGACCACTTTAATGCCAGGAACTCCAGTTTCCCTGAGTGTAGGTGGTAGTTTTTCTCCGAGGGAGTCAGAGTACGTGAACCATAGGCGATGACCCTTAACTTGCCTTCCTGATGTTGGTATAACACAGACCCCAAACCTTCCATAGACGCATCTGTGTGAAGCACAAACTCTTCGTGAAAATCGGGATAGGCCATTACGGGGGGACTGGTAAGTCTATCAACCAGCTGGATCAGCACATCTCGGTGTTGGTCAGTCCAACCTATTGGGGTGGAAGATGGTAACTGCCGTTTCTTCTGACTCGATCTTTTCCGAGACTCGACCTTGCTTTTGGCTTTGGGTGTTTCTTGCGATGACAGGAGATTGTACAGAGGACTGGCAATCCTCGAAAAATCAGGTATGAAACGCCTGTAGTACCCCAAGAGTCCAAGAATTCTCCTCAACTCTCCTACTGTAGTCGGTGTCTTCTGCTTGAGGGAGGTGACGGCTACTGTGTCCGCAGGATCAACCATGTAACCATCCCCTGTCACAATCTTGCCGAGGTAACGAACTTGCCCCCTGAATAGTTCACATTTGTCTGTGCGCAGTTTGGCTCCATATGCCTCTAATCGACTCAGGACTTGACTAATGTGGCTCACATGTTCGTCAAAGGATGGGCTGAAAATCAGTACATCATCAAGGTAGACCATACAGATGTCACCAAGCAGTCCATCCAAACAGGTTTCCATTCCCCTCTGGAAAGTAGCGGGTGCGTTCATCAGGCCAAACGGAATACGGTTCCATTCAAACAGGCCCCAAGGTGTAACAAAGGCTGTGAGTGGTTGACTCTCTTCTTCCATGAACCCCTGGTGGTAGGCTTTCCCGAGGTCCAAAGTACTGAACCATTTGTTACCGCCGAGACTCTCTAGCACATCATCCACTCGAGGTATTGGCTGTCGATCAGGCACAGTCTTCCTGTTTAGCTCCCTGTAATCAATGCAGAGGCGTAAGGTCCCATCCTTCTTTCTCACACATACTGTCGGGGAGGAGTAAGAAGACGAAGATTTCTGGATCCAGCCCCTCCTCAGTAAATCTGTTAAATAATCTTTGACTTCTTTATACAGGGCCTTGGGAACGGATCTGTAGGTCTGCTGCACTGGTGTCTCATCGGTCAAGTTAATCTTCATCTTCATGGTCTTGATGCAGCCTGTGTCATCTTCGTCTCTCGAGAAAGCGCCACGATGACGTTGAAGCATACTTCTGGCCATTTCCTCTTGTCGTAGATCTAGCTGGCTCAGATCTACAGCAGGCTCAAACTCTGAGTTAGCTTCTTGCCTGATAGGAGTGGTTGAAAGGTTTGTTACTGCCTGTATGGAAACTTCCTGGGACTGGTGTTGGGGTAGAGGATGTACCATATCAAGCTGACTGAGCTTACCTAACTCGGTTTTCGGTCTCAGGATGATGGTAAATGAACTGCGGTTGATGACCCACACTTTGATGGGTACCCTCTGGACAGGGGTGACCGGCAGTTGTATGACAACCGAAGGAAGATCAAGCAAATCTGGTAGGCCCTCAACAGCAGCTTCAAACAAGACAGTTTCGGGTGTGCTGACTGGTCCTATGTCCACGTTGCATGACAATTCAACCATACCATTCTTGGGCACGCAGACTTCCTTCTTTCCCAATCTGACACTGCATAGCTCCTCACTCCGGTCTGCAAGGATCAGGCTAGCAACCTCTTTAATTTGGCAACTACTTAACCTGGGAAGAGATAAAGACAGTTGTTGAAGGGTGTGTTGTATACATCCTTCGGTCCGACTAGTGCCTAGGACTTCTTCAATAACATTAAAACCTATGATTATGTCATCGGTGGTCGACTGGCTCACAAGAAAGGGAACTTGAATCTCCGGGGCCCTCTCAACATCAGCTAGTGAAAGACTGAACATCAATGTCACCCAGCCTTGGAAGGGCATAGTGGTGCCATTAGCTGCTTTCAGGTCCAGGTCCCGTGGGTTTAACAATTCCTCTATCTGATGTATTTCTGCATACGGGTGCTTCTCCTTCAACCACTGGAAAGACACTATAGACACCTGGGCGCCTGTGTCCCACAATCCTGTTACAACAGATCCATTCAGCTTACACTGAATGGAACAGCGTCTTCCAACCAACTTTTTGCAAGTCTCGTTTGTTGTCTTGGTGTTAGGTCTGGAAAAACTCTGTAATCAGAGCCGTTGATACTTGAAGCGACATGGGGCTGATTCGATTCTGGGGTTACATCTGGCCCCCCGATGGTAACCCGCTGCCGTTTCCCTGGGTCTGTCTCTGATAACACTCTCTGGCAAAATGATTTCCTTGACCGCACTTGTAGCAGTGTCTACAGGACTCACCCTGTCCTGCTGATCTGCAAGACTGGCAACATGGGGGTCGTCTCAAGCTTCTGCTCCCTTTCCCACTGAGAACAGTCTGGAGGAGCAATTCCTTCAGGCTGGCCATCTCAGCTTTTAAGGCCTCCATCTCCGACGGGACAGGTGTTTGGACTGATGTTGCCGCCTTCACCGGCTTCTCCACTTCCTTGGTCGCTTGTGCTGCATTCACTTTTATAACTTTCCTAGCTGCTTGGTGTTTCTTCTGTCGCTCGTCATCCTCAATGGAAGCGGCGTTGAAGCTCTCAAACAGCTCCTCATCGGAAACAGTGGACTTCTTCAACAGTGGAGTGACTTCTGCTCTAATAAAGTCATTATGAAGTCCTGTCAGCAGCGTTCGGAGCATCATATTCTGGACCAGACGAGGTTCATAGTTTAGCCCTGAGTCCGCCTCCTGCGAAGCAAAGATTACCTTTTGGCGTAACTCCAGCATTCTTACAAGGAAGTGTAAGGGGGTCTCCTTTGCTTCTTGGGATCCATTGGACAGGTGGTGGTATAGGTCAGTAGCCTGTCCTTCTCGGTAGTGTGACCGTAGGATTTTTCGCAGTGACGCCATTGTCAGGCCACGAAGACTTTCTAAATAGCCACGTAGGCTCAGGCCAGGCTGGATGGCACGTATCACAGCCTCTGTGATCTCTTCATCCGGGATGTTCTTCCTTTGGCCTTCCTCTATCTGGTGGGCTAAGCTAGCAAAGGACAACTTGTCTTTGTGCCCAGGCTCCCCAATCTGCCCCGAAATCCGGAAATCTTTCCGCAAAAAGGACCCATTCTCTATATCATCTAGCCGTTACAGGTTCCGCGTCTAGCCGTCACAGGTTTCGCGTCTAGAGGTCACAGGTTTCGCTTCTAGCCATCACAGGTTTCTGCTCCTCGGCTTAGCCTTCCTCTAATTGACTACAGCAGACGGTGGTGCTCATGAGCCAGCTGATTAAGTAGATATGGGCAGAAAAAGTACACGAGAGTTCTTGTTGATGTTTTATACAATGGCTTGATAAGAAAGCATCCATGATTTATTCAACCTCTCACTCTGGGTCTGAAACCCTCGGTTTACAGAGTGTGGAACTTCTTACAAGTTAGGTTGAATTAACACAAAACAATGAATAAGGCTAAACGAATAATGAATAAAAAACAAATAGAAGAAGTAGAAGTATTACTAACACCTCAATGTAATACAGAATGATCTTATTAATCTCTCGTCACTCACTTGAACAGTACTTAGTGATTTAAACTATGTGTGCAGTAACGTTACGACACTCTTTGATATGCTTCTCGCAAAACCCCTCCCCCTGTTGAGTCTATATACTGTAAGCCCAATTACTCTTCAAACTAGAATTAACGTTCAACAGTAATCAACAAATAGCCAACCAAAAATACATTACGAGTGTTGATTTAATCCCTAGCAAGTCCCTACATCTTTTTTATTATTACCCCTGAACTGGAAACAACATAAACATACCTGATTAAGTAGATATGGGCAGAAAAAGTACACGAGAGTTCTTGTTGATGTTTTATACAATGGCTTGATAAGAAAGCATGGGTGGTACCTGAATAACATCTCAACCCATTGGCAAAGAAACAGAAAAAGGGGGCGCTATTTCACCTCCATAGTTGTTGAGTACTTTACTGTCCCTACACA